>BGPR01000841.1:203585-238426 GCA_013235015.1 Araneus ventricosus | reverse complement strand
CAAACTACAAATACATTTTGTGAACCAGTTTTAAATAAGAGGATTCGCAGGATATTACTTATGTTCCCTGCTCCTTTCCCTCTCAATGCTCTTCAATGCTTCTTCTTTATCAAGGTTTCAAATGTTTTTTGAAATTAAAAAAAATAAATTTCCAAGTTCTACCACGCATTAACATTTCAGCAAACTTTTTATTACTTATCAACACAAATGCATTTGTGAACCAGTTTTGATAAGAGGATTCGCGATATGTTACTTATTTCCCTCTCCTTTCCACTTTCTCAATGCTCTTCAATGCTTCTTCTTTATCAAGGTTTTCCAAAATGTTTTTTGAAATTAAAAAAAATAAATTCACAGTTCTACCACGCATTAACATTTCAGCAAACTTTTTATTACTTATCAAACTTCACAAATGCATTTTGTAACCAGTTTTGATAAGAGATTCATAATTACTTATTTTCCCTGCTCCTTTTCCACTTTCTCAATGCTCTTCAATGCTTCTTCTTTATCAAGGTTTTCAAAATGGTTTTTTGATAAAAATAATAATTCACAAGTTCTACCACGCATTAACATTTCAGCAAACACTTTTGTCTTATCAAACTTCACAATGCATTTTGTAACCAGTTTTAAATAAGAGGATTCCTGAATTTCTTATTTTCCCTTCCTTTCCTTTCTCAATGCTACTTTCTTTCTTTATGGTTTCCAAAATGTTTTAGTAAAAAATAAATTCAAAGTTCTACCACGCATTAACTTTTCAAAAACTTTTTTACTTATCAAACTTCACAAATGCATTTTGTGAAGTTTGATAAGAGGATTCATAGTATTACTTATTTTCCTCTACCCTTTCACTTTCTCAATGCTCTTCAAGTTTCTTCTTTATCAAGGTTTTCCAAATGTTTTTTTGAAATTAAAAAAAAATAATTTACCAAGTTCTACCACGTTAACATTTCACAAACTTTTATTACTTATCAAACTCACAAATCGTTTGTGAACCAGTTTTAAATAAGAGGATTCCAGATGTTACTTATTTCCTCTCCCTTTCCCTTTCTCGTAACTCTTCAATGCTTCTTCTTTATCAGGTTTTCAAAATGTTTTTTTGAAATTAAAAAAATAAATTCCAGTTCTACGCATTAACATTTCATAAGCTTTTATTACTTATCAAACTTCACAAATGCATTTTGTAGACCAGTTTTGATAAGAGGATTCATGAATGTTACTTATTTCCTCTCCCTTTCCACTTTCTCAATGCTCTTCAATGTTCTTTATCAAGGTTTTCCAAAATGTTTTTTAAATTAAAAAAAATAAATTCATAAGTTCTACCCGCATCATTTCGTAAGCTTTTTTGTCTTATCAAACTTCACAAATGCATTTTGTGAACCAGTTTGATAAGGAGTATGAATGTTATTTATCCTGCTCCCTTTCCACTTTCTCAATGCTCTTCAATGCTTCTTCTATCAAGTTTTCAAAATGTTTTTTGAAGAAAAAAAAATAAATTGCAAGTTCTACCACGCATTAAATTCAAACAACTTTTAACTTATCAAAACTTCACAATGCATTTCAGTTTTGATAAGAGATTATGTATTACTTATTTCCTCACCACTTTCTCAATGCTCCAAATGCTTTTCATCAGGTTTTCAAAATGTTTTTTTGAATTAAAAATATTTGCAGTTTACACATTAACATTTCAGCAACATTTTAAAAATCAATGCATTTTGACCAAGTTTAAGATTCGGATAATTTCTCTGTTCCTTTGCACTTTTCAATGCTCTTCACCCTAATGGAAGAAGCCATTGAAGAAAAGAGCGGGGAAATTACAAGAAACATCAAAGCTGTCTGTTAGATAATAAACCGAAAATTCAGTCTTTCCAGGCATCAAATGATATTCAGGAATCTGTAGTACTCGAAATAGAATGCTTTTGCGATTTTTGAAATGTATTGGTGAGTTCAATGAAATTAGTTCATGAAACTTTTCGAATGGTGAAACTCTGCCTTCCTGCCATAGATTGTAGCATGTCAAATATTTACAGCTCTAAAATATCTTGTTACGAAACAACAAAAACTTAAGTCAATTTGTATCGATGTTCAATCTTTAATCATAATTTATTCCATTCTTAGAACACTGAATAAAACCACGTAAAGTGGGATTTCAAGGGAATGAGTCTATCTCCGGGACGTATATGCCCATTAGGCCTTATCATAATCTTCCGTATATGCCCATTCTTTAATCATAATTATTCCGCAATTCTTTAAGAACTACTTTGAAAACATAAATCCACGTAAAATGGATTTCAAGGGAATGAGTCTAATCTCCGGGACGTATGCCTACCATTAGGCCCATTCTTTAATCATATTCTATGTAACCATTCTTTAATCATAATTTTATTCCGCAATTCTTTAAGAACACTGAAAACATAAAAATCCACGTAAAAGTGGGATTTCAACAGGGAATGGAGTCTAATCTCCGGGACGTATATGCCCATTAGGCCCATTCTTTAATCATAATCTTCCGTATATGCCCATTCTTTAATCATAATTTTATTCCGCAATTCTTTAAGAACACTGAAAACATAAAAATCCACGTAAAAGTGGGATTTCAACAGGGAATGGAGTCTAATCTCCGGGACGTATATGCCCATTAGGCCCATTCTTTAATCATAATCTTCCGTATATGCCCATTCTTTAATCATAATTTTATTCCGCAATTCTTTAAGAACACTGAAAACATAAAAATCCAGACGTAAGGATTTCAAGAATGGAGTCTAATCTCCAGGACGTATATTGCCATTAGGTTCTTTAATCATAATCTTCGTATATTCTTTAATCATAATTTTATTCCAAGTCTTAGAACACGAAAACATAAAATCCGTAAAGTGGGATTTCAAGGATGAGTCTAATCTCGACGTATATGCCCATTAGGACGAAATATTAAGTTGGATATGATTTTAGTTAGCGGTTTTGATGGACATGACGAAACTGATACAATCCCTGTGCAGTAGACCCAAAGCATCCCACACTGAAGCCCCAGCTCGACAATTTTATTGACATCGAAAAAATTGCATTGTCACTTCACATTTATGCATATTTTTGCATCTTAGACGAAAACGAAAGTTAATATTTGGTTCAAAGCTCCAATTATCGAATAATCCCTCTGACGTATGTAAAAACCACTGTTGAGAGACAACGTTGCAAATGCCGTTGAGGCAACCATGTTATTTATTGTAATACAAAATTTATTAGTATAATATGATACCTATAAAGTACTAAGTAAATGTCATTAGCCTGTGAAAATAGCAGAACGAAAGAAAAATTAGACTTGCTTCCGACCCGTCAATGTTCATGAATCATTTCTATAATAACATCATTTTACAAAAGTTCTTTTAATGCTATGTAATAAATAAAATACTACTGCCTGTGAAGTGTTTTTATAATAAATTCATTAAAGGAAAGATCAGAGAAAGAATTCCGCTTTCTCACATTAGATTGCAAATATCAAGTGTGCTGAAAATTTGACTTTTGTTTCATTATTTTAACGTAGGACTACGTTCCTCCCATTGGGGTCTCAGGAAGGAAATTGATTCACACACCAAAACGCCACAAAATTTGGTATGGGAGATCCTCTATATCTCGGTAACTACTTATGCTAAAGACATAACTAATATCTTATTTTAGAGATAAAGGGTAACAACAGAAGTTACAAAAAAAATTGAAAATCGGAATTGTAGATCAGCGACTACTGAGTCCAAAGTTGGGCAAAAATACGCATGAATTGTGGTGACGCAATCCTCTATATCTCGGTAACTACATATGTTAAAAACGTAACTGATGTCTTATTTTAGAGATAAAGGGTAACAACAGAAGTTACAAAAAAAAAATTAAAACTTAAAAACTTACGAGAAACTTCGAGAAACAAAAGAGTCACGATAGTTAAGTAGTCCTAAGTCTTTAACATCAAGACAGACTTTGAAAATACAGCCTCCCCTCATTTTTTTTAATTTTATTTCGTAAAAGACAACGATGTAAAAGTTGCAAATTGAGAAGTTAAAGGACTTTTAATTTCTCAAAAATTACATTTGTTAAAGTAAATTATCGAAAGCTCCGAAAAGCGATCCGCGTTTTACAGAGAACTCTACTTCACTATTTATTGACCTATATTCATTCTAATAGCTTATATTACCTGAGAGCTCCATATTTTTAATTCAAACTAAATTTTGAGCTCAAATTAATAATAACTCATATGACAAAAAGGTATATTCAATATCAGATGTGGAGATGCGATGATACTTTGTATCGAGCGGAACTTCGTTGCTGTTACCATACTTAAGCAAAAGTGGATTCAACCACACTAAAAAATATACTTATGATAATCTTTTAATAATAGCGAGTTATTTCGCGCGTGATAAAAGCAATTATAGTTTTATGTTTTTTGGATTTGGCATACGTATTTCTAGCAGCAGAATCTCAATTGATAAATAAGCTAACAGCATTATTTACCTTTGAAGTTGTTTCTGCTTGCAAATAAGAGTGAATTATTATTGGAAAGAAATCATTATTTATAAATGGCATTATTTTTTGAAGGAAGACTTTTATAATAAATTTTCAAGGGACAAAGTTATGAAAAAATTTGCGATGAGTGAGAACACCCAAAACAAGAAATCTTTTTGTTGTTTGATAAAGAAACTGATGCGTTCCTGAATACAGAAAGCAGTAAGGCTGGCGTAAAGAAGACAAGTTTTGGACAAGATCTTGGGTAGCATAAAAGAGACAGGAAAAGGCAGTATGGCATAAAGAAGACTAATTCAAGATCTTAGTTGCAGCAAAGGTGACAAGACTTGGACAAGATCTTGGCTAGAGTAAAGGTGACAAGGCTTGGACAAGATTTCGCTGGTATAAAAGAGACAAGACTGAGGCAAGATCTTGGCTGGAATAGAGGAGACAAGACTAAGACAAGATCTTGGTTGGAGCAAAGGTGACAAAGCTTGGGCAAGATCTTGACTGGAATTATAGAGACAAAATAAAGATAAGAGATTTGTCGGCATAAAGGAGAAAAGACAGAGGAAAGATTTTAGTTGGCGTAAAGGAGACAAGGCTTGAAAAAAATCTTGGCTGGAGTAAAGGAGACAAGACTAAGACAAGATCTCGGCTAGAGTAAAGGTGACAAGGCTTGGACAAGATTTCGCTGGTGTAAAAAAGGCAAGACTAAGGCAAGATCTTGGTTGGAATAGAGGAGACAAGACTAAGACAAGATCTTGGTTGGAGAAAAGGTGACAAAGCTTGGACAAGATCTTGACTAGAATTATAGGGACAAAATAAAGGCAAGAGATTTGTCGGCATAAAGGAGACAAAACCGAGGAAAGATTTTGGTTGGCGTAAAAGAAACAAGGCTTGAAAAAATCTTGGCTGGAGTAAAGGAGACAGGACTAATACAAGATCTTGGCTTTAATAAAGGAAACAAGATCTCGGCTGGCGGAAAGAAAATAAGACTAGGACAAGAACTTGTCGTTGATTGGAAAGCTGGTTCAAATTCAGAGTAAATGAATAGAGACCCAGCAACTGAATGCCCAAAGACCAGGATAAATCTAAATCACGGTATCCTTATGGAGTCGTTTTATTTCTCTTCTGGGTATTTTGTGAAAGATACTGTTTCTTCTGTTATCAAACGATAACAACTCTTTATTTTACCGAAGAACTTTATCTAAGCAGAACCACATCTGCTTCGATTTTTCATGCCTTTTTGACTATATCGTACTTCGTGCCTCTACTAGGTGGAATTTTGGCTGATGCATGGCTGGGCAGCTTTTGGACAATTATTCACATATCCATGATTTATGCTATAGGGAACATACTATCTTGTCTCAGTGCTTTCCCATTATCCTTGAACTCTAGAAAAGCGTTATCATTCGCTGGACTACTTCTTGCTGGAATTGGAACAGGAGGTACAAAACCTTGCAATCCAGTATTCGGAGGAGATCAGTTTGAAGACGACCAAGTCACTCAACGCCACCATTTCTTTTCTGTTTTTTATGCTGTGACTAATGCAGCCGCCATAACATCCACGTTTCTCACTCCACAGCTCAGAGGCGATTTCGAATGTTTCGCAGAAGATACTTGCTACGCTCTGGCCTTTGGATTTTCTGCAGTTATTTTCATTATGTCTTTGACTGTCTTTTCGGTCTGTAAACCTTTTTACAAAACTCCCCCAGCGGAAGGGAGCGCGTTTGTCTCAGTTTTCAAGTGCATCGCTCGCGCGTTGGTCAGAAAGACTAGAAGCAAAGGAGAGACAAAAGAACATTGGTTAGATTATGCTAATGATAAATATGATAAAGAATTGATTCATGATATTAAATCCTTTATCCGGGTTTTCCGGATGTTTATACCGCTACCTATTTTCTGGGCTCTCTTCGCACAACAAGGCTCAACATGGCTCTTACAAGCTGCCAGCATGGACGGTGAAGTTATGGGATTTCGAATCAAACCGGATCATATGCAATTAGTGAATCCAGTCCTCATTGTGGTCATGATGCCGCTGTTCGAATACGTAATCTACCCTGCACTTTCTGAGCTTCGATTGTGCAGAAGACCACTGCAAAAGATGGTTGCCGGAGGTCTCCTGACTGCAATTGCTTTCATAATGTCAGGCTTCATACAGCTGCAGATAGAAGCCAATCTTCCCGACAAAATGCCTCCAGGTATCGCTGAAGTTTCCATACTAAATAACTCCCCTTGTTTGCTAGACATACAGGGAGATAGGAAGTATGATTTGAAACCGTTTAAAGAAAGGGTTATTCGGGTGCCTATGGGCACGAAAAAGCGATGGGAAATAACGCCAAGTCATTGCTTTGTAACTAAAGGTTCATACGCCCATTTTAATTTTAATGTGCAGTTCATGAAAATGCTGGTGACCATTTCAAACGACGCACTTTATGTTAAAGTAAGCGGGAAGAAAAGAACAAACACAGTCCCGCCAGCTATGAGAATATTTTTCAGCACTGATTATGTGTTTAATGACAACGAGACTGACTCCTTTTTGGTGGAAGGTACGTCGAAGAGTTATTATGCAACTCCTCTTGCTTTATCTCATCCTGTGTCCGTAGGAACGACTCAGTTCCTGATCATCCATCCCGGAGAGTACAGAATATATTTACCATACAACGGAACGCTGCATCAGAATGAGCCTATAGGTAGAGCGACTTTCAAGAGAGGTGGCGGCTATATAGTCGGAATCTTTCAAGACTCTCAACAAAACATCTCGAAACTTAGTCTTTTTTCCATCATCCCACCTTATTCAGTCCCACTTCTGTATCAGTTACCACAAATCTTTGTTGTATCTGCTGGGGAAATTATGTTTGTAGTTACGGGATTGGAGTTTGCCTACTCGCAGGCTCCTTATTCTTTGAAGTCCGTGGTCCAATCAATATGGTTAATAGCACATGCGATTGGAAACCTTTTAGTTATTTCTATAGAGAATTTCTTTGCCTTTGAAAAGCAGTCCAATCAGTTTTTTATGTACGCTGCCCTCTTGACTTCGAGCATGCTAGTATTTGCGATCTTAGGGCATTTTTACAGGTATGTTGACGACAGATGAAATTTGAACAAGAAAGAAAGGATTTTGGTTCTATGAAGCTTCATCGTGCTTAAAGAAGGCAAGCATGTGATGTAAAAGATTATGTCTCTCATATTTATCTGGAGCGTATGAAAAATGAATTAAAGATATTTTTTTAAATACTCAAGTGAAATTCAAGTATCATGATTTTGCACACACACACATACATCTGTGTCGAAAAATCAGTTAGCTTATCAGCTGCCAAAATATATATAAAGTTAGTTAGGCATCACACATTTAACCCTTTGAGTCCTAAGAGCCTTGGAATTCTGGGACCTCAAAAAACTGAAACTCCCGAGTTCCTCTTCCGAAAGTAAGAAAAATTCCCTAACACCTCCAAAAAGTTTTATTCTTAAGGGTTTCATATTCAAAAGAGGACTCTTCTTAGCTAATGGATGATTTGTATAAGAAAATAGTTTTGCCTCTGCCTTCCTTAAGGCTGTTCCACTCCAAAGAACAATGCATGCACTTCTGGTATCCAGTCAATCACACTTAACGAAGGGCAGTGGAGCAGGGAAGCTCGAGGGGTTCGGACGATCGTCGTACTTTGGTTGAATGGACGTTTAGGGAGCTTCAGTATTAAAAGAGCTAACTGTGAAAAGTTGTAGTATTTGGCGCTTTTGGTGGGTTTTTGGCGAGTTAGAAATAAACCTGATAAAAGCAAATAATTAAAAACAATATTGGTACTTTTCCGTTAGCCGGGCGCAAATGTCGCCAATTGTGAACCAAACGCAAGCCAAGTCGCCAAGCAAAGCGATTTTCCGTCAGCCGGGCGCAAATGTCGCCAGTTGTGAACCAAACGCGAGCCAAGTCGCCAAGAGCGAAGCGATTTTCCGTTAGCCGGGAGCAAATGTCGCCAATTGTGAACAGCCAAGTCGCCAAGAGCGAAGCGAATTTCCGTTAGCCGGGCGCATATGTCGCCAATTGTGAACCAAACGTGAGCCAAGTCGCCAAGCAAAGCGATTTTCCGTTAGCCGGGCGCAAATGTCGCCAATTGTGAACCAAACGTGAGCAAAGTCGCCAAGAGAATGGTTGTAAGAAATTTGGCGGAATTCTACATTATTTGGCGATTTTTCGCTTGCGCCCGGCTAACGGAAAAGTACCACAGTATTTTGGAACAAAATAAAAAGACTTGATAAAAAAATATTTCTCGATATATCGAGATTTTATTATTTATAAATTTGAATTATAAATCGCCTCTAAACTCAAGGCCAGAAGGGTAGAAACGCAGAATTATTTATGTGCCCTTTTCTTTTTGCTTTAGCATTTTTTGTTTTGAATGTTATATTTGCTTTAATGGCTGTCATGCGTTATATTCCTTCTTCATTTTTTATGCAGTTCTTCAGATAAATACTATTTTCTTTTCGGCATTTTATTACGATTGCCTTAAAAAGGAAAGAATCTGTCTAAATTTCTTTATGTAATGAAGCATTCTTCATTAAATGCATCTTACATGTGATTGATTTTTTTATACGTTACTGAAAAAAAACCCTGTATTACAGGTTCTTTTTGATTTCTAAACCTATAATTAAAAATATTTTATTAAGTTGTAGCGGGTAATAAACTAAACTACGAACGCACTAAACTTTCACTGGTTCTTTTAAATTCGAAAATTTTCAGGTCATGCTCCTAAATAAAAAAAAAATATTTTGTTTAGAGTAAAAAATTGAATAACATTTTTATTCAATTGATATATCGATTATTTTAAAAAACTGACATAAAAAATCGATTTAAAAAATGTATTGATAATTTTCAATAAATCGAAAATCGGCACAGCCCTAATTAACATTACAATAAATCATACTGTCTGTCTAGTTTCGGGGCGGCGGTGACCTAGTGGTAAGGTCCCGACCTCGGGGGCAGAGGACTCCGAGCTCGAAACCCGATTCCACCGAAGATCCGCTGTGCATTTGGGCCTTTTGGACGCTAAATCATATGTAGGAGGCCAAACGCTCTCCCGCTGGTGTGGTACAGAAGTCTGGGGAAGGGGTGCCAGCTCAGGTGTCGTCCCGACATCCGACCGTTGTTCAAAATTACTAGATCCGTCCCAAAATAGCCCTCGTGTTGCTACAAAGCGGGACATTAATATAACTAAACTGTCTTGCTTGGAGAGAATATATTATATTTTTCTGGAATCTGTTTGCTTATGAAGAACATTTTTCTAGAAATCATGAATCATTATTCCAGTTCACTTTTCAAAAAACTAGTTGATACCGTGCAGAGAATCTGCTCTCGGTGATATGCATACCATGATTTTCCTGACTCTTCTGGAGCCAAACTGGCGATTCAGCGCTCCTAGAAAATTTGCCCCTCCCCTAAAAAAAAGAGCGCGGTATTTTTCCGTTAGTCGGGCGCAAGCGAAAAATAGCCAAGTAATGTAGAATTCCTCCAAATTTCTTACAACCATTCTCTTGGCGACTTGGCTCGCGTTTGGTTCACAATTGGCGGCATTTGCGCCTGGCTAGCGGAAAAGTACCAAGGGCGCCAAGTGGTGTAAGCATAACGTAAAAGTAGCCAAAGTGCAATGTTCACAATAGTAATCTCCATAATGTTCACCTCAATTTGTGAAATGACCCGATTTTATCTACGCTGACTTAAATTATTTTGACATTGATCTAAACGTTCTTTGGATCGCCTAAACCCATGTGATTCATTTCTAACTGATCTCTTTTGAATCATTTCATTGAAAATTTCCATTATATTGTAAGAAATATTATGAATTTTTCATTTTAAGCTCATTTTTTTCTAGAAAAAGTTACTTTACACCAGAGCGAATATAGTAACAGACTATGACTATGAAGTTATGCGTAACATGGAGCAGACTACCGGTATTGTTTTGTGAACAAACAGATCGTTGCCACCGGTAAAAGAGAAATTAACCTCTTTTCTGTGCCACGTATGTTAGCGTTTTATAAATATAGTTACAATAATTTATAAAACAGTATTAAAGTGTATATAAACTTTCATAAAAGCATATGAAACAAAAAAGGAAAAATATATAAAGCCATACGATTGTTAATAATTTAATTAACATTACAGTAAACTTCGATTAATCGACACTGTCCGGACCAGGCCTCTGACGGATAACCGAATAGAAGGATAACAGAAATCTCTTAATACATGTGTACAGTAACGTGATTTCACTGCTAGCTTGAGATGAAAATGAAAATAAAACTTTTTAAAACTGAATAATACCTACAAGTTAATGATAGATGGAGTAATGGTCTCAATAGATGGAGCTAGATTTTCTGGCTTCTTTGTTCTAGATATGTTCAATTAGCGTCTTGTTTACTAATATAGCAGAAGTTTAAAATCTTTCTTAAAAAGTTAGCTTCTTTCTTAAAGTTCTTATCTTTCTTAAAAAGACTTTTCGAAGTTCTTCCTTTGAAGAAGGTTTTTTTTCCCTGCCCTTGTTTTAAATATCTGGGATAAATTCAGGCCACAGAGGGAAATTTAATTTGACCTTAAATTCGTTTCCTCGACAGAAAATTTATCCCCATTTTTTATTTAGAATCTAAATGGAGAGTGGCCTTTGGAAACATTCCCCATTTGGATTCTTATTCCTTTGTTCTTTCAATCTTATCTCTTTAATTTTATTGTGTCCTATTTAAAGTTTGGTTTTCTGTCAATTAATTTTGTATCTTTGAATAATACCTACATATGGTATTTAATTTTACAAAACGATCAATTCAAACTTGAATATGAGTAGTGATGTACAGAATTGATGAATTAGATTTATTTTAGACGATGACGGATAACAGAAACTGGTGGTTAAACGAGTGACGGTTAATGTATTCATATAATGTTAAATAAATTTAATTTCAGGATTTTTTAAAAATCAAAATTTGTATTTTACTCTCTCGTGAACCGCAAACTTAGAAATTTCTCTGAAAATTATACATCTTATGAAACTTTTTGTGGCAACCTCTTATTATTGACAAACTAAAAATAGAAACATTGTAAACTTTTACCTTCATCGTAGGTATCTGTGAATTCTTATTTCTTATTTTAATAAACTTGACGCAAGTGTTCTACTGAGCCTTTGTTCTGATGATACATTTCAGAAACCGGAATTTATTTTTTTATTGAAATAATTCCTTTTAAAGGGATTGCATTAGTTACTTTTTGCTATGTTAAGGTTCATAATAGATTAGTGCTATGATATAGAAAATCTAAATGGAAAAAATTATAAATGACGAACAATTTATAAAAATAATGAAAGTGCGTAATAATATAAAGTTAATACGGCTCGAGCATAATAATTGGTAATTATTCCTGTTGGATGAAACGACGTGAATGTTGAATTAAGTGAATTGCATTCAAAAGCTGAAATAATGAGTATAGTTTAATTTTATACTTTGCCAAAAATGCATATTGTACTTATAACTTTAGGATGAGTTGCATAAATCTTTTAGCAAATAATGCGCCAATTTAAAATATGACTGATAAGGAGGAAGGGAAGATTGGCAAAAAAAGTGAAAAGCAAGGTGATGATAATCATGAGAAACCTAAGACCGGTTTGTTAGACAAAAGTGGAATTAAGGATGAAAAGAAAACTGATGACAGTGATGAAAATGATGAAAAATCGAAGACAGACAAAATTTTTAAGACTAATAGCGATGAAGATAGTAAAGTACAGATGAAAAACGAAGAGCTTGGTGAAACTGACGAAGAAGATGCGACGAAAAGTGATGATATTGAGGCCAGCTCGAAAGACGAAATCGCAGGAATGAGTGAAAAGATGCCAAAGGCAATATATTTTATTCTGGGGAATGAGTTCTGTGAGCGATTCAGTTTTTATGGTATGCGTACCATCCTAACATTATACCTTACTCGACAGCTGAATTATAGCGACAATGGTGCCGCACAGATTTATCACGGCTTCAAGATGACAGCATATTTCACGCCATTATTGGGTGCGATTTTGGCAGATTCGTGGCTAGGAAGATTTTGGACCATTTTGTATGTATCTATCGTGTATGCTTTCGGTAATATCATTACTTCAATTGGGTCAATTCCCCAAAAACTGAACGTTATGAATGTGATATCTTTAACAGGGCTTTTTATTGTTGCCGTTGGAACCGGAGGTATTAAACCATGTGTATCAGCTTTTGGAGGAGATCAGTTTGAAAGTGATCAAGTCGAAGAACGCCAAAATTTCTTCTCAATGTTTTATTTCGTCATAAATGGCGGAAGTTTATTTTCTACCGCTCTCACTCCTGTTCTCAGAGGTGACGTTAAATGTTTTGGTCAAGATAGTTGTTTCCCCTTGGCGTTTTTTATTCCAGCGTTATTGTTTATTGTAGCTTTGGCGCTTTTTATCGTTGGCAAGCCTCTGTACACTATAAAACCTCCGGAAGGAAGTGTTTTTATTTCTTTTTTCAACTGCATTGGTCATGCTTTGGCGAGAAAAATAGCAACCAAGGGCGAGAAGAGGCAACACTGGCTGGATTATGCTGACGATAAGTATGATACCGATTTAATACATGATATAAAACGTCTTTTCCGGGTATTGTTTATTTACATACCGTTACCGCTCTTCTGGGCTCTTTTTGAGCAGCAAGGCTCTAAATGGGTCTTGCAAGCTTCTAAAATGGATGGGAAAGTTTTCGTGTTCCACATAAAGCCAGATCACATGCAGTTGGTGAATCCACTTCTGATTCTTATTCTGATCCCAGTTTTTCAAAATATCATATATCCTTTGCTGTCCAAATTGAAATTTTGTCGAAAACCCTTGCAAAGAATGACAGTTGGCGGCCTTCTGGCAGCTCTTGCCTTCATCCTTGCAGGCTTTATCCAACTGAGAATCGAAACTGAACTTCCGGTTCCGCCTCCAGAGGGCCACAGTGAGCTTATAATCATAAATAATTCTCCTTGTAATTTGGAAATATCTGGTACCTCAAATGTTAGTTTGGAAAAGTTCGCAAACGTGGCTGTAGGATCGAATGTGTTGGGTCAAAATGTCACCTGGAAGTTTACTCCGAGCGATTGCAACGCTACAGCAGATGCGAACAAGACATTCAGTGCTGCTTCAGCACACGAATCGATGATGGTAACCGTTTTAAATGGTAACCTTCAAATCGATGTAAGCAATGATAGCAGAGTCAAGTTAAAGTCCGGAGAGCCAAGAATAAGATTATTCTTCGCGACTGAGTATGAGTTCACTGAAAATGTGAATGCCTCATTTCTACTCGAAGGCAAGAGCAAGTTGTACCTGTATCCTGATAGCATAACGCGCCCAGGGAGATCAGGTATGACCGAATATTGTAATGTTAAGCCAGGTAAGTACAAAGTGTACATGCCTTTAAACGGAACGAATCATGAAGAAGCACCATTGGACGAAGTGAAACTCAAAACTGGAGGTAGCTATATAGTTTATGTTTATAGAAACATAACTGGAAGAACAGGGAGATTAAGTTCTGTGGAAACAGTGGTGCATAATTCAGTTCACATTCTATTCCAAGTGCCTCAAGGAATCATTATCACTGCTGGTGAAGTAATGTTTTCGATAACAGGACTAGAGTTTTCTTATTCTCAAGCTCCTCTGTCCATGAAGTCTGTTGTGCAGGCTGCCTGGTTACTTACTAGCGCAATTGGCAACCTTTTAGTGGTGATTTTGGCGCACTTTCTGCAGTTTGAGAAACAATCCAATGAATTTTTTATGTATGCAGGGTTGATGACTTTAAGTATGGCGATTTTCGGAGTTCTGGCATATTTTTATAAATCTGTTGAAACAGAAGAGAGAGACTAAAAATGACCAAGCGGAGGCATATGAGTAGAGATTTTATTTCAAAGGAAGAAAAAGCTTAAAATCATGGGCTTTCGAGTTTTGAATTGACCTTTGAAAGAGGAAAAAAATTATCATCATTTACATTTAAAAAAAATATGAAATAATTCCCTGAAGATCAAAAGATTCATTTTGTTTGGAGCTTTATAGACCGTCAAGCTTTTTCCGTCTGTGACATGCTGTTATGATTTTTGTAATAAAACATGCCCTATTTCTCAGCAAAATTATGCTTTTTCTACGCAACAAGGATTTTAATGTTCTTTAAATTTTTCAAGGCATTAAAGATGTGGCCTTTTTCTGTTATATGCACACCAATTGCTGCATTTTTTCGCTTGGAGAATATTTTGGGAAGGCTGCAACGCCAGTTTGGCTTTCCTGACGATATTTGAAGCGTGCTGTATTTTTGTTCTGTTTTTAAAATTTTGCACCCTGTATGGCCAATTTAGCCTAAAATGCGTGGTGTGTATGTAACGGAAAAGTACCAAAAAATAAGGTACAGCTTTGATATATGGCATCGCTGGCGATATTGTGTGATTTCGGCGACTTTTTACGTTTGGCGCCGAAAGACGCCATTTTCCAGGTCGGAAGTAAAAAAGTAAGCTAGATTCTTAACATTCAATAAAAAACGAAGTTACGAGGTTCCCGCTTTGCTGAAAGCGAAGCCGCTGATGTTCTTTTAAGTTTAAAAAATTTGCCCGGAACGCGTTCGCAAGAGACGCAACAAAACAGTCGCCATGTTTGTTTAGGCAACACAACCAACGCCATGTTTGTTTAGGTAACACAACCAACGCCATGTTTGTTTACGCAATAAAATTCGCCAAAATTGCATAATATCGCCAGTGATGCCGTATATCAAATTCTGTTTCAAAAGCAATTTAAAAAATTCACATTAACCTAACCTTATTTAAGTAGCTTAATTAGTTTTAAACTTCAATTGGTTCAAACGTATGAACAACTTTGATATTCGGCATCATTGGCGATAATCTTGTATTGGTGAGGTTTTGTCGCCTAACCGAACATCGTATCATTAAGTCGCCAAAACGAAATATCGCCAATGGGGTCCTATATTGAAGCTGTTGTAAAAAAGCCGCCAAAACAAAATTATCGCCAGTGATGCGTATATCAAAGCTGTTCCAAAAATAATTTTAAAAATTCACATTAACCTAACCTTATTTAAGTAGCTTAATTAGTTTTAAACTTCAATTGATTCAAACGTATGAACAACTTTGATATACGGCATCACTGGCGATAATCTTGTATTGGCGACTTTTTGTCACCTAACCGAACATCGTGTCATTAAGTCGCCAAAACAAAATATCGCCAGTGGGGTCATATATTGAAGCTGTTGTAAAAAAGCCGCCAAAACAAAATTATCGCCAGTGATGCGTATATCAAAGCTGTTCCAAAAATAATTTAAAAAATTCACATTAATCTAACCTTATTTAAGTAGCTTAATTAGTTTTAAACTTCAATTGGTTCAAACATATGAACAACTTTGATATACGGCATCACTGGCGATAATCTTGTGTTGGCGACTTTTTGTCGCCTAACCGAACGTCGTATCATTAAGTCGCCAAAACAAAATATCGTCAGTGGGGTCGTATATTGAAGCTGTTGAGAAAAAGTCGCCAAAACAAAATTATCGTTAATTAATTACCCAAACATAGAATTCTATTCACCCACTCCGCTAAGATATATTATTCCAATCGCAGCACCAACGCGATTCGCACACCGCAGTTATTTTGTTTCTTGGCATTACATTATCATTATATGCACCTTAACGGAGTGTAGAATAGGATTCTAGATTTATCACTTTCAAAATATATATTATATATATTATAATTATAGCTAAACAATTTGACTAAAAAAAGAAGAGTTCAAGGAATTTTATTTTTCATCTGCAGGAAAATAGAAATACGAGGTAGTTTCTATTATCCGAGCTTATGACGATTAATAAAGAGTTCAGATAATATGGACATGTACATATGGGGGGGGGATATATATGTGCGAAAATGAATAAATTGTGAACAAATAGAGAATTCGTTAAGACTGTATCCGCTTGAACATGAATTCATGCCTGCTGTCTTTTTTCCTTGTCAAATAAAAATAAGTGAAAGTATTAAATTCTGGAGAAATAAAATTTCTAGAAAAATATAACGTAATAGAAACAAGAAAAGCACTAAGTAAACATTCCAAACGGAAGCGATTTCATTACTAACAGGGGAATGGAGGAAAAATAATTAAAACCACATTTTTTCAAATTAATTAATTAATTCTGTCATCACTGATTCTTGAAAATAATTAGCGTTTGATTTTATAGAATATTTTTAAAAATTGTCAATTGTCTTCTGATTAAACTAAATATTCTTGTTATTTACTTTAAGAAAATAAAAATCTGAATCAATATCAAAATGGATAAATCTATAAAACACTACTGAATTTCGGAGCTTTGGGTCGAATCCTTAGACTTTCTCGTATACCTACGCAATACAGCGTATTTTGTGTTCAGCTTCGTAATGCAGAGAAAAGAGTCGAGTGCGCATTTTAAACCTCTTCCCATTGGAACTACTCCATTGGCGATATTTTGTAATTTCGGCGACTTTTTTGTTGCGTAAACAAACATGGAGACTGTTTTTTTGCATATTGTTCTTTTGCGAACGCGTTCCGGGCAAATTTTTTAAACTGAATAAAACATCAGCGGCTTCGCTTTCAGCAAAGCAGGAACCTTTTTATTGAAAATTACGAATCTAGCTTAATTTTTTACTTCCGACCTGGAAAATGGCATCTTTCGGCGCCAAACGTAAAAAGTCGCCAAAGTCGCCGAAATCACAAAATATCGCCAGTGGGGTCGTATATCAAAGCTGTACCTTCCCATTGACCGATTATGTTCAAATTTTAGTATCAAGATCACATAACGAATTCCATTTATTTTGCTTCATATCTTTTTGAGTTATTGTATTATTATTTACACGAACAGACAAACAAACAGACATACTGCCATTCGGCAGATTTAGTCACAAATTAGATATTCATCTTCAATTTTGGCATAATGATCATATACTAAAATTCAGCCATTTAACTTGATCCGTTTTTATGCACTTTTGTTTAATTTCATGGTTGAAATCTAGAAGTTGATACACACTCTTAAAATGGCGCCAAGTCGCCAAAGCTAATACAGGTAATACCTGCATATAGCTTTGGCGACTTGGCTGCAAAGATGTACAGCGGTCAACGTCTTGATTTGGCGATTTGGCAGCGTTTTAAGATTGTGTACCAAGTTCTAGATTTCAACCAATTTCATTAGTTTCATGTTTGTTGCGGTGGGATTTCTTTCTCGGTTTCACACTTACTTGATATGCTAGAGTATTGAAATTTTGTGCGCTTGCGGGTTTTCGATGTCAATATGCCATTTTATTATTTACCAAAACTTAATTATTAATGATTCGATTAATGAAATTTTGGTTTCAAACAAGCACCACTTCCTAGCAAATAATTTGAGAAAAAACGTATTTCAAGATTGCATAATATGTATAATAATAATTATAAATTAAAGACTAAAAATTCGAAAATAATAAAATTAAAAACAATTTCTACTTTATTACGATAATAAATGGGTTTTAAAAACTGTTTTTATTAAATTTTTAAGTTATCTCGTTAACATACGTATGACATTCAACCCGTTGACGGCTTTAGTCTAATTTTTGGGTACTTTTACGTTAGCCGAGCGCAAATGTCGCCAATTGTGAACCAAACGCGAGCCAAGTCGCCAAGCGAAGCGATTTTCTGTTAGCCAGGTGCAAATGTCGCCAATTGTGAACAGCCAAGTCGCCAAGAGCGAAGCGATTTTCCGTTAGTCGGGCTCAAATGCCGCCAATTGTGAACCAAACGCGAGCCAAGTCACCAAGAGAATGGTTGTAAGAAATTTGGTGGAATTATACATTATTTGGCGATTTTTCGCTTGCGCCCGGCTAACGGAAATGTACCAACTTTTGATGTACATCTACAATTTTGGTCCATATACCGCATACCAAATTTCCACAAACCTAAAATCTTCTAGATTATAGTGTTTTTGAGTTATAGTCTTTACAGACAGAGAGATATAATTCCAAAAATATTTTTTTCGGACTTAGGGAGGTCTCAAACGTTCATATTTATCAAAATCTCGAGGTTGGATATTCTGACGATTGCAATACATTTTTATGTATACTTTGAGAAAAAAGGTCGGATAAATACTCGAAAATGAAAAAAAGGACGAAGGGAGTTTCTCACATTTTAACCACGTGACTCCGGTCTAACAGTATCTATCAAAACTATTTCGCACACGCACTTTTGTCCCCCTCCCATCCTCCGAAGCCAATCAACCCGACAACATCAATCTAACAATACGAATCAAATGATTATTATTGAAACATGAGGTGAATTTTCTCGCACTTCAAAAATTAATCATTTTTATTTCTCCAAAAATATATTTTTCAAAGAGCGATAAAAGGTGAAAATTAAATAATCATGAAAGCGAAAGCGTAACTAAGTAATATTTTGTTGCTTCGCGACGTTAGCAATAAATTGCCAGCTTATCGAGCTGAGTTGTTTTTCCCTACGTTACATTATATTAGGGTGGGTTTTCAATCACCCCTGTTTTACTTGCTTGGAAATCAAGTTACAGTTTTCTCTCGGTAATCCAGATGATATCAGACCACAGGACTATGACTTCGAAACAACAGCATGTCCCTGTGCTTGAAATCACAACATGACTTCTCACCAGTTTGGAACGGACATGTGTGAAAGCGGAACAATACGCAACCATAAGGCATTAAGCCAGAGGATTGCCGGATAAATGAAAGAGCCGGACTAATGGAGGCTCAAGTAAAAAATAAACAACAAAATCTATGTTTATTGTACAAAATATACATAGTTTTATTATTTATGATAAATATTACAAAATATAATTAAAAATCTGAACAGCAGTCTATTGTTGACGCTGCCCTAAGTTCACTAACAAGGGCATGAAATGACTTATTTTGCCTTCCCACTCCCCACTTGGCCTTCTGAAATCGCTGGAGTACTAGAGAGGTCGGATTGGCGAATGTCGGATTTTAGAATTAAGACAAAGATTAGTACACTGTATTTCTTGAACAAGAGAAATCTTTATAGATGCAACAGCAACTCCTGATCCAATTTTCAGATTATTATTTAGAAATTCAAGTTTTCTTTAATTCTGATTTTTACGTGAAGTTTCAGCTTCTTATTTCCTTTCCGCCTATTATATTCGGCAATCATTTTTCAAACGTATATCTAAAACGAAATAAAATGTCTCGTGCCGTGAAGTTTCCGAGCCGATACAACTCTGTTTGGAAGGCAAGTTATTTCCTGTAAAGTAACTTGATATACGTATTTACACAGCTTATATTTTTGAATGTAAAGTTTAAAAAAGTCTCTTGTCAATTGTAAAGCTTATGGATATAAACGAGAAGTAAATGAACTTCTAAATTAGTGAAAATTAAGTTACTTTCCGTGCTACTATGTTCAACATTTTGCAAAACAACTAAACTTGAATTTTAATATTATTTTGGAGCAGTAGCCAAAATTAAAAACAAAAAGTCTTTAAAGCGTTTCATCTTCAGTCCAAAGAAATACAAGGAGTACTTTTAGTGTTTATTTATATTTTATATGGATTAGTGACGTTTTGAGCATTTCTCTTTGCCGTGTAACACATCGAAAATTGACTGTAAGTCTATTGTTTGATTTTTGAAAAGCGTTATCAAAAGATAAGGAAGAAATAAGTATCTTAGTTTCGTTAGGTGACAGTTTTGATTTCCTATCAAGAAGCTTTTTGTCAATAAAATATTCAATCGTCTAGTCACTTATAAGGAATGAATGATAACGACTGATTGTTTCATAAATGTGGTCATACTAATTCATCATCTAATTACTGAGCAGAAGTAGAATTATGACTGAGAAAGAAGTTGATGCTTCTAAACAAGCTGATGATGCGAAACCAAAAACAGACGAAGACAAAACTGACAAAGAGCCTGCGAAACAGAACGAAGACGTCGAGGGCAAAGAAAAAGAGTCTGAAGCAGAGAAGACCGACAAAGAGCCTGCAAAAGAGAACGAAGATGCCGAGGACAAAGAACAAGAGTCTGAAGCAGAGAAGACAGTAAAAGAGCCTGCGAAACATAACGAAGATGTCGAGGGTAAAGAGAAAGAGACTGAACCAGAGAAGACAGGCGAAGCCCAAAAGACGCCAAAAGGTATCTATTTTCTTCTGGGAAATGAATTTTGCGAGAGATTCAGTTTTTACGGTATGCGTACAATTCTCACATTGTATCTTGTTAGACAACTGGATTATAGTGAGGACGTTGCTTCCAAAATTTACCATAGTTTTCAAGTGCTTTGCTATTTTACGCCATTATTTGGCGCCATTCTAGCAGATTCATGGCTCGGAAAATTCCGGACTATTTTCTACGTATCGATACTTTATGCCATCGGAAACCTGACCATTGCTGCAGGAGCAATCCCTAATAAACTTCACACAATGAAAGTAATATCTATAATTGGTCTTATCATCATTGGCTTTGGAACTGGTGGTATCAAGCCATGTGTATCGGCATTTGGTGGAGACCAGTTCACAAGCGGCCAAGAAGAAAAACGCAAATATTTCTTTTCGCTGTTTTACTTTTCTATCAATCTTGGAAGTTTTCTATCCACGGCCCTTACCCCTGCCCTCAGAGGGGACATCAAATGTTTCGGTCAGGACACATGCTTCTCTTTAGCTTTTTTTGTCCCGGCTGTTTTGTTTGTAATCGCTTTGATTTTGCTTATTATTGGCAAGCCCCTTTATATAATAAAACCAGCAGAAGGGAGTGTTTTCGTATCAGTTTTCAAATGTATTGGGCATGCGTTATTCAGAAAAGCCACAGTTAAAGACGAGAAGAAAGAACATTGGCTGGAGTATGCCGATGATAAATACGATAAAGATTTAATATATGATATAAAATGTCTCCTAAACGTGTTGTTTATTTTCATACCACTTCCCCTGTTCTGGGCTCTTTTTGAGCAACAAGGCTCTAAGTGGGTTTTGCAAGCCGCCAAGATGGATGGCAAAGTTTTTGGAACCTTCATAAAACCTGACCACATGCAACTCGACAATCCTTTACTGATCCTCGTACTAATTCCTGTTTTCGATAATATTATTTATCCTTTGGCTTCGAAATGTAATATATCTCTAACGCCTTTGCGAAGAATGACGATTGGAGGTCTCCTGTCGGCTTTTTCTTTCGTCATTGCTGCAATAATACAGATGAAAATCGAGACTGAACTTCCTGCGATACCACCAAAGGGTTACAGCGATCTGATGATAATAAATAACTCCCCATGCCACCTGGACATTGTGACTAATTTTAATATTAGTTTGAAACAGTTCGAAAGTGTGATGGCGAAAGGAAATGTAGTGCAGAAATCTGTGAAATGGCGGTTTACGCCAACTGGTTGCTCTGCAAATGCTACTGTTATTCAGGAGGTGAATGCTACCTCATTGTACGAAACAATGATGGTGACACTTGAAAATAACGATCTTAGATTTGATGTAAGTAATGACTCTCGAATAAAGGAGAAAGATGGAAATCCCAGGGTGAGGTTACTTTTTTCAATTGATTACGAATTCGCAGAAGGTGTCAATGCCTCATTTTTGTTTCAGGGTGGGAGTTATTTTTATATCATCCCCGATAATATGACTCGCCCAGGAAGAATAGGAATGACTGAATATTGTTCAGTTAAGCCAAGCAGATATAAGTTACATTTACCTAGTAATGGAACAAAGAGTCACGAAGAAACAGCATTTGGAGAAATAGATCTAAAACCTGGTGGTAGCTATATTGTTTATATTTATCAGAATAGATCTGGGAATCAGAAGGAGCTACGTCACGCCATAACTGTGATACCTAATTCTTTACATATTTTGTGGCAGATACCTCAAGCGATCTTTATTACTGCAGGTGAAGTGATGTTTTCCATTACAGGTCTCGAATTTTCTTACTCACAAGCACCTTCGTATTTGAAGTCCATTGTCCAAGCAGCTTGGTTGCTCACAAATGCTCTTGGAAATCTCTTGGTGGTTCTGCTAGTTCACTTTATAGAATTTGAGAAGCAATCATATTCGTTTCTAATGTTTGCTGCGTTAATGGCTTTGAGCATGGGTGTGTTTGGTATCATGGCACATTACTATAAATATGTAAAGAAGAAGGATAATTCAGATTCATCTTAGAATATGATAATTTTTAATAAATGTTTCTAATGTCTGAGAGCTGTTTTCTTTCTTTCTTTGGATTACTCTTTAATTTACTAACTCATATTTTAAGCAATGGTTCGACCAGTCATTTTTCTCCGGTCACTCTCCAGGAAGTGTGAACATTTAACAAAACATTATCTCCGAATATTAAAATGGTTGACTTTCAGGTATGATTTCAATCTGGACGAATTCTGTATCATAATAAAAAAAATAACAAGCTGGATGTAAAAAAAAATATTGTTTAGAAGACCATGATATCCAGTAATTCTCTTTAAAGAAAGGAGAATTGGAATAAAAAATAAATCTATCCAGAGGAACCATGAACATGCTAAAGCAAGACCCTCCCTTGGAAATGTTTAAAATTTCTCTTCCCCGAATCTTGAGAATGATGACTAACTTGATCCATTATTCCCGAAAGGCATTTCCTACAGATAACAATATGAACCAGGGCTCTAAATTATTTCTTGTCCTCCTTAAATTCATGTAATCTATATATTTAAAATAATTGGCAAAAACAGAGGATCAGTACTTTAGCCCCCACTACTGGACCGATTTCGATAATTTTTATTGGTATTTTTCCGTCAGCCGGGCGCAAGCGAAAAATTCCGCCAACTTTCTTACAACCATTCTCTTGGCGACTTGGCTCGCGTTTGGTTCACAATTGGCAACATCTGCGCCCGGCTAAAGAAAAATCGCTTCGCTTTGGCGACTTGGCTGTTCACAATTGGCGACATTTGCGCCCGGCTAACGGAAAATCGCTTCGCTTTTTGGCGACTTGGCTGTTCACAATTGGCGACATTTGCGCCCGGCTAACGGAAAATCGCTTCTTGGCGACTTGGCTCGCGTTTGGTTCACAATTGGCGACATTTGCGCCCGGCTAACGGAAAAGTGCCTTTTTATTTGATATAGAAGCGTATGACGTCTAGATATGTCATCAATGGTCGTCTGCAGTCCATCACCCTCCATTTTCAAAAGAAATGAAAAAAAAAACACTACTTCACTATACATTTTCTTTGAAGAAAAACCTTGACAGAATCCCCCAGTCCCAACCACTAGACATATTTCAACAATTTTTATTTCATATGAAAGCTTATGACATCTAGATATATCATCAATGGTCACCTGCCATATACCACCCTCCATTTTTGAGATATATTAAAATATAAAACTTTTATACAGCCCCTCATCCTTTACAACCGCCAATTCCCCAATTTATTTCGCCAAGTTGAAAGAATAGTCACAGGCTATTAATCGGCTGGTCGGCGAAGGCGGCTAATATATGTAATTTTTAATTTATATAAGTTTTGTTATATCAAAACATATAATATTTTAGTATATGTGTATGATACATGATACAAATGAAATAAAACAAAATTCAGGATATGCAAGAAAGTATGGGAAAGCAAATGTAATTTTATCTAATGTCTAACAATGGAACACAAAACACCATTTTTAAGCGATTCTTCTTGGTACTTTCCAGCCTATGAAGCTTCCTAATTGTTTTAATTGCTAATTTATTAATTCATTCTTATTATTTTTTCTATTTTTCTGTAATCTCTCTCTCTCTCTCTATGTTTATATATGGGAAATTGAAATAAATAAAAGGAAAAAAGGAGGAATTCATAATAAGAATTTTCTTAATTAAATATCTAATTTATTTAAAATTAGAGTCTTTTACGGTCACAACTTGTTTTCACCTAAGTCACTATGTCAGCAGCTAAAACTTACGAATATACAGCACAGAAAACCTTTTTGTGTTTAGGAAAGACTTCTACATTCATTAAAAAAATTGGGTCCTGGTGCGCTCTGTCACGCCGGAAAATAATGGTTTCGGAAATTATTATTTTTTAAACATATTAGATGAAACAGCATGCGGACGAGTTTTCTGTTTTGTTTATATTGGGTTAACACACAGGTTTAGTTTAGTTATATTAACGTCACGTATTGAAGCAACACGAGGGCTATTTTGGGACGAACCTCGTAATTTTGAACCTCGGTCAGAGGACGAGGAAGACACCTGAGCTGGCACCTCATCTCTAAACTTTCGCGCCACACCAACGAGTAACACCCAGGATACACTTCCGTTTCCTGTTAACCCTACAATTAAAACAATCTCCAATCCATTTGGATACCGTATTAAAATTTAACCGCCAGTGATTATTATCTAAATCGCTTGATTAAAAATTTAACAGCCAAACAAGCCTTAGAAGTCTTAAAAAAAGGGCGATAACGAACAAATATGGCAGCTTTTTCTCAAAATGAGGCTCTTAGCTTAAGTAAACATGGAGAGGTACAACAATGGGAACATCAAATTTAATATTTTCAAAGTATGCTTAAGTCATAACATTAAAAATCTCTACTTTAAACACTTATTAACATCTTCAAACAGAGGATTGCAATTTCGAAGATTCCCATTGATGAAGCATTACACCCGAAGTCGGTCGGTATAGCATATTTACGGATCCTACTATGGTTTGGATTGAGATCGCTTTTCATTGGCTCTCAGCGTCACGTGACCTCGCTTGCTTCTGAATGATGTCATAGGAGCGCGCTTAGTTTGGATTTCGATTTTTATCTTAGCTATATTGTATCATGGAAAAACCAAAATTATCTTTTAATTACGATTATTTGATATTTCTAAAGGGAATGATGAATTCAAGTTAAAGATAATTTTGGTTTCTCCATGATACAATAGCTAAGACAAAAATCAAAATCCAAACTAAGTGCACTCCTATGACATCATTCAGAAGCAAGTGAAGTCACGTGAAGCTGAGAGCCAATGAAAAGTGACCTCAATCCAAACCATAGTAGGATCCGTAAATATGCGTCGGTATAGCGGAACTTCTACGTCACTCCGAAAAAAAAAACCCAGAAAACTCGTCCATACTGACATCATTCAGCATTATTTATTGCATTTCTTAAAAAGGATGAACGCTTTTGTCGTATTCAGTAGGATGGAGCATATGTCTGATGAGACGTCATTTTTTACAAGCTTTTTTACTGGCCGCCTGATTTGCTATTTCTAGATTTCTTCCAAGGGTTCACATAAAACCGCATGTCATACACACCTGTCAATGAACTCATAGCAAACTTTGGAAAGGAAACGAAAGAAAAAAAGCTTTCGCATATTGAGAAAATTGGGCTCAAATTTGGAAAGGTGCATTTCTTGCAGGTTCTCGAAGAAAAGGGTCGCATTTTGAATATGTATTGTAACAATATATATTCAAAATTTTCTGTTCGCAAGAATGATACCTCTTCAAATTTGAATCATGTCTATAGTTTGATTTCTTTCGGTATATTTGTGTTAAAATATTTTCCACGGGTTGTTCGTCCTCTCAATTATCTGTACAATATTTCGAAAAATTAGCTGATATTTATTAACTGGAATCCACGTAACTGAAATGTGGAGAAGTACCATCGCAGTTTTCAAAAATTTACAGAGGAGAAAAATGTTAGAGTAGAGTATTCGCACATTACCTCACTAATATTATCTAAGTTCATAATCATCACGTCATATTAAATAGAGCTGATTGGCTGTCTCATTAACGCTTTCTATTCGCTGTTTCACTGTGTCATTACGAATCCCTATTGGCTGCCTTTCAATCTTTTCAATCCTCTTTAAAATCTATGTATGTAAGTGACTTACATTTTATCCTCGCTGTGATTCCGCTTTTCATGTATGATAGACCAAGCTGCAAATAAATCCTGCTTATTTCGATCCAGCGGTCTCTGAACTCTTTTAACTCAGTCATTTATAACGATGAAGTAATCATAATATTAACAAACCAGCGGGAGTGACCTCCCCAAAAACTTTCTCGCATTGGAATAATACGAGTAGGGGGGGAAAAATACCCAACGCGCCGGAAAACGTGCAATATTCCCTAAGGTGGGGAAAGCGTGCGGTATTCCCTACGATGGGGAAAACACTCGCTCCAGCGTTCGCAGCACTTTTTTTTTTGCGTAGAATGGAGGGAAAAAAAAAAAAACCCAACGAAGCGAAACGAAACTGTAATTTCAACGCCCTTTTTTCAACCGATTTAAACGAAAATTGGAAAGAAATCTACAATTACGGTTTCAAGACTACAGACGAAATTTCAACTATCTAAGTAATTTTTTAAAGAAGTTATGGCGTTTAAAAGTATGCTATTATACAGACCGACAGACGGTCAACCGTTTGACGAGTTTGGCCCAAAATTTTATACGAATCTACATTTCTGATGAAAATACTGCGACTAAATTTTATCCATCTAGCTATTTAAGTTTTTGAGTTATAGAGTTCACATGAACGCGGACAGACAGACATACTTCCCGTAGACGGATTTTGTCCAAAATTTGATAGAAACCTACAAATGATTTTAAATGCCACATACCAAATTTCATCCCTGTATCTCTTATAGTTTTCGAGTTATCGTGTTCACAGACAGACATAATTCCAAAATTGTGTTTTTCGGTCTCGGGGAGGACTAAAACGTGGAGATTCGTCAAAATCTCGAGTTCGAATTTTTTGACGATTACAATACTTTCTCTTTGTATAACTTCGCATACGAGAAAGTAAAAATTAACAAATCACAAAATATATCGCCCTTACAATGCTGAAAAGGGAGATTTTTTAATTAGCATGATTGGTTCAAGCAAATTCAACCATGAGATTGATAGATTTTTTTTACCATAAGCCTTGATACAAGGGAAAAAATAAGTATTTGACCAAGTCCGTGTAAATAAAAAAATTACTGCTACATGTTAAGATGCAAAGAGAAACAACTTGTAATATATGTTTACTGCTCACATTTTTCTGTGTTTACAATCTTATTGAGTAAGAACTAAGTTTTTTTCTTCCTAAATTAGCTTAACGGACTAAAAATTAAATATTATCTTGTGCAGTCAGATATTTGCAATTAAGATAGCTATATCATGAATCTTTTTCAAAGAATCTCTGACGTGCTCTGTCATGCGTAATTTTTGGATATAAGAAACCGCACAAATAAAATATTTTTCTAATAATAAGCAGCTGTTAATAAGATGTGTTGTAATAAAATACATAAATACAATAGCAAAAACGAGTAATTTTAAAATTGTATGCTCTTTAAAGCCTTGAAAACCTGCTGTTTTCATTAAAATAATAAAAAAAATCCTTTTACCGAATCTTGACTTACGTAGCTTAGTTTAAATAATACTTAAAAGATAAAATATATCATGATGAAGAAGCAACAAAAGAAATTGGCGAAGCACGTAATTTGGCTGCGATAGATTGATATGATTTGGCTACACATTAGAGAGAAACATTCTTCAACTAACTAAACAGGTTTTCACCGAAAACACGAATAATGAATGTTGGAGAGAAATTTCATAAAAACTGTAATGACATGCATTCATCATCAAATTATTGAGCTTATGTTAAATAATGGCTGAGAACGAAACAGGTCCATCTAGCCAAGACGACATACAAAAGAAAACTGAAGATGTGTCGCCAAAATCGCCGGAAGAAGACAAAACCGATACAAAGACTGCAAAACAGAGCGAAAATGATGGCGATAACAAGCAAGAGACAGACGAAGCCAAAAACACGCCAAAAGGTATCTATTTTCTTCTGGGAAATGAATTTTGTGAGAGATTCAGCTTTTACGGCATGCGTACCATTCTCACGCTGTTTCTCGTCCACCAACTGCACTTTAGTGAGAGTGCTGCCGCTCAGATTTACCACGGCTTTGAGGTTCTTTGCTATTGTACGCCATTACTTGGCGCCATTCTGGCCGATTCATATCTCGGCAGATTCTTGACTATTTTCTACTTGTCTATCCTTTATGCCATCGGAAACCTGACCATTGCTGTAGGAGCAATCCCTAATAAACTCCACACAATGAAAGTAATATCTATAATTGGTCTTTTTATCATTGGCTTCGGAACTGGTGGTATCAAGCCGTGCGTATCGGCATTTGGCGGAGACCAGTTCGCAAGCGGCCAAGAAGAAAAACGCAGATATTTCTTTTCGCTGTTTTACTTCTTCATCAATCTGGGGAGTTTTCTATCCACGGCCCTCACCCCTGTCCTCAGAGGGGACATCAGATGTTTCGGCCAGGACACTTGCTTCTCTTTAGCCTTCTTTGTCCCGGCTGTTTTGTTTGTAATCGCTTTGATTTTGTTTATTATTGGCAAGCCCCTTTATATAATAAAACCAGCAGAAGGGAGTGTTTTCGTATCAGTTTTCAAATGTATTGGGCATGCGTTATTCAGAAAAGCCACAGTTAAAGACGAGAAGAAAGAACATTGGCTGGAGTATGCTGATGACAAATTCGATAAAGATTTAATATATGATATAAAATGTCTCCTAAATGTGTTGTTTATTTTCATACCACTCCCACTGTTCTGGGCTCTTTTTGAGCAACAAGGTTCTTCGTGGGTTTTACAAGCATCCAAGATGGATGGCAAAGTTTTTGGATCCTTCATAAAACCTGACCACATGCAACTCGTCAATCCTTTACTGATCCTCGTACTGATTCCGGTTTTCGATAATATTATTTATCCTTTGGCATCGAAATGTAATATATCTCTAACGCCTTTGCGAAGAATGACGATTGGAGGTCTTCTATCGGCTTTTTCTTTCGTCATTGCTGCAATAATACAGATGAAAATCGAGACTGAACTTCCTGCGAAACCACCACAGGGTTACAGCGATATGATGATAATAAATAATTCTCCTTGCCACCTGGATATTGTAAGTAATTTTAATATTAGTTTGAGACAGTTCGAAAGTGTGATTGCGAAAGGAAATGTATTACAGAAATCTGTGAAGTGGCGATTTACGCCAACTGGTTGTTCTGCAAATGCAACTGCAATTCAGGAGGTGAATGCTACCTCAATATACGAAACTATGATGATAACGCTTGAAAATAATGATCTTAGATTTGATGTAAGCAATGACTCTCGAATAAAGGAGAAAGATGGAAATCCCAGGGTGAGGTTACTTTTTTCAATTGATTACCAATTCACCGAAAGTGTCAATGCCTCATTTTTATTTCAGGGTGAGAGTTATTTTTATATCATCCCCGATAATATGACTCGCCCAGGAAGAACAGGAATGACTGAATATTGTTCAGTTAAGCCAAGCAGATATAAGCTGTATTTACCTAGTAATGGAACAAAGAGTCACGAAGAAACAGCATTTGGAGAAATAGATCTAAAACCTGGAGGTAGCTATATTGTTTATATTTATCAGAATAGATCTGGGAATCAGAAGGAACTACGTCACTCCATAACTGTGATACCTAATTCTGTGCATATCTTGTGGCAGATACCTCAAGGGATTATTATCACTGCAGGTGAAGTGATGTTTTCCATTACAGGTCTCGAATTTTCTTACTCACAAGCACCTTCGTCTTTGAAGTCCCTTGTCCAAGCAGCTTGGTTGCTAACAAGTGCTATTGGAAATCTTTTAGTGGTTGTGTTGGTTCGTTATATAAAATTTGAGAAGCGATCTTATGATTTTTTAATGTATTCTACTTTAATGACTTTGAGCATGGTGCTTTTTGGAATTATGGCTTATTTTTATACGTATGTAAAGAAGAAAGAATGTTCAGATTGATGGTATTATGTAGCCTTATTTTGAATAAAGTTTTATGATGTGTAAGTTCGAACTATTATGCGTTGATTCCTTTTCTTTTATTTGCAGCTACTGTTCCATCTTGTATGCAATGATATTGTCTCGAAGATACAAAGATTCCCACCTTATTTAATGCAACTTTGTACCTAGAAGTATATGTCTAGGATCAATATTTAAGGAACTAAAAGCTTGTTCCACTTTTATGGGCATTCTGTATATAGGACTGAAACAACTTTATACGAAAATTATTCATGTAGTAAATTCATTGAAATCATTAGAGAGAAGTTGACCTTTGAAACAATTTTTGATTTCAAGTATCGAAGAATCTGAAAAAACCAGCGGGAGTGCTCTCCCCTAAACTTTCTCGTATACTTCCCCCAAAAGGTGCTGTTTCTCCTTCCCCCGCTTCGCTAAAAAAATTCGAACCTACTGTTATCCAGAATCCAATGACTATCAGAAGGTTTTTCATTATAGTGATTGAAAAATATCTAGGTAAAGAATTCAAAGAGATGCGTACCGATTAAAACGCATCTATCGCACACTGCTAGGTTTCACTCTCTTACCGTCTGGGACAAATCCGACGTTAACTCTTTCGCTGAGCACAGACGATTGTTCCGTACGCATGCGCGATGGAGATAGCGAGATTGGTTTCAATGCGTAATTTCACAGACCGACAGACAGAATCCAACGCGTGAATTTGGCCCAAAATTTTATACGGACCTACATTCATGACGATAAAACTGAGTACCAAATTTTATCCATCTAGCTATTCAAGTTTTTGAGTTATATTGTTCACATGACTTCGGACATACAGACAGACAGACTTCCCGTTCACGGAATTTGTGCAAAATTTGATAGAAACCTACAAATTATGTTTAAAGACCACAAACCAAATTTCATCCCCGTAGCTCTCATAGTTTTCGAGTTATCGTGTTCACAGACACACAGACAGACATAATTCCAAAATTGTGTTTTTCGGTCTCAGATAGGTCTGTAACGTGGAGATTCGTCAAAATCTCGAGTTCGAATTTTTTGACGATTACAATACTTTCTCTTTGTATACTTCGTATACGAGTAAAGTAAAAATGGCGTATATGTACTTGCGAACTGAACGGTTCGAAAACCACTCTCGAGCATCTGGTTTGCAGGGCGGATATGGTTATATGTTTGGCCACGAACTGCTCGCCGCAAGCCAAATCCTATCGGTTTTTCGGCGAACTCAAGTTAACTTTGGAACGTGTTCGAGTGAGTTCGTCCGCAAACCTCCGTTGAATCTGCAGGGTGAAATCTGCAATCCAAGGCGTATACCAAAGACCATTGGTGACTAACAAGCGATGATTAATGGTTCGAAGTGGGTTTGCTTCGTTTCTGTGGTTTGCGAATGGTTCGTCGCAAAAATAACTTTTTCGAACGATTCACGAACCGTTCGGCTCGCAAGTGATTATGCGTCTTAAGGCTTTCGCGTAGGGTTTTGCTCTCTACTATTTAGGATCGCAGCTCATTTTAAGAAATCCATCTAAGCCAGTGGTATCGAACCTGTGACCCGCCAGTCAGACACTGACCCCCGTAGGCTTCTTAAATAAACTGAGCATTGATATACGCTTTAAGCAACAAATTATGGATGGGAAAAACCGTTTTTTCTGTTTTGGTTACCCGGTTTGGTTACCGATTTTAGGTTCGATTAGATTAAAATTTACCAAGTTAGGAAGCTTTGAATTTCATCATCTTAGGCCAATCAACGACAACAGCCTCCTCAATGCTTTTGTTGGTTGGCGGATTACTGAAAAAGTCTTTATTAACAGATAAATATTGGCCAATGGATTGATTTCCTGTAAAAATAATATCAAGGCAAAATTTCGTCTACAAACAGCGTTCGTTTTTTAAAATAAAAAAACACCAAAAACCGGTTATTTTCAGCGGTTATAACAGCCAGGTTAACCCAGAGCCGAAAACAACCTAAATAACCTAAAACTAGTTATCTTCGCAATAACATCCATCCCTAGCTCCAATGCAAGTTTTTCTGCGTGCAGTGGTGAAGGCAAGGGAAAATCTAGAGACCGGATGGCAGTCTTAGAGGACAACGGAGGCAAAATATAAGACCGCATTTGTTGCCTTTTTAAGCTGAATGTGACGAGGGGGAGAAAGAACATTTTACCACTGGCGCCACTTATTCTTGCTACGCCGCTCCATCTATAGACTATAAAAGGAATAACACCTTAAAAGTTATTCGATAGATCATGAGCAGTTTACCTTCCAGTTTTAGTGATGATCATTTCCGTCCCAAGTTCGTAAAACTTCTCCCACAAGTCCTTCGTTTCCAGAATGGCTTCGACGCGCTGCAGCTCTTCGCAGTTGCACTTCGGCTGCAGTCGGGGATCCTTCGGAGCGGACTGCTTGCTCGGAGACTTTCGGCTCTCGGCTTTTTCCGGGCTGCCTTTCGGACTGAGGGGCTCCTTCTTCTGACTCGATGGAAGGTCCTCCGTTCGGGACGTCGTCTGGATGAGTTGGCCAGGACTAGCTGTGCTCTCCACCAGTTTCTCTGTATGAAAAAATGAGAAAAATTTTAATAGATTTTTATTAACTCAGTAGGATCCTCAGAAAAAACACCCTGTTTTGAAGTTAGAAGAGAGCTATTTTTGGACAGACCTTTGAACCGAGATCAAATAATGACCTGAGCTCTCATCTCACTCTTCAAACTTCCATATCATACCTATGCGATGTTGCTTTTTACCATGGCATATTTAACGGGCAACTGGCTTAAGCCGGTCATTTACGAATCCCCCCACTCCAAGCAAATCCGTGTACTCCACGCCAAAATCTATCGTTAGTGTGGAAACTGGTCAGAATTGGAGTTTCTTGGAGTGGCTCGTTGGGCATCCTAATTTCCATCAATCCACGCCATTTAGATTATTTAGATTGGATGGGCGACCAAGCTTTAGGTGATTGGTTCACCAAGGAAGTCGGAGAATGCTGGGAGTAGGAGTAGGTGGAGTAGAGGACTGGTAGTGGATGGATTTTCGTAGCGTGGAGTGCTCGTGAATGACAGTGGTACAAGACCACTGATACCGTGGTATCAGTCCACGCTACTCAATGGCAAAACTGAGTAGCGTGGACTGGTACAGTCCTAAACTTTATAGATAGGACAGTCGCTATAACCAGTCTCCTCGAGACATTTCCATCGACACCAGTTTTGTGAAAATCCAATTATAACTCCCCGAGTTATAGCGACTGTCCGATCTATAATGTTGAGGACTGTACCACGTCATTTGTGTGGCGTGGTGTGCTCTTGAATTATCGACAGATATAAGTGGAAATTAAACTGGAACCGACAGTCGTCTGATCACAAAGTGTAGGTTTTCCTCAATGCAACTCCAGTTCGTCATATTTTAAAAGAAATTCACTTTAGTTTTTAGACTCAAAAGTTTATATTCTAATGGCATTACAAGTGTGCCGTGTAGCTGCAAAAGTGGCCATCTCTATTTTCTTTCACAAATACGTTTATTAACAGAATTTTATTCCATTTGATCACTTCACCATAAATTACATACAGAAGAACAATGCCGAAATGCTTCGAATGCCATGCAGTTTTCTTAAAATCTCATTTTGGCTAAGATGAGACCGAAATTTCACTTTCGTTACAAATTTTTCCTTTTGGTGATGGATATATTTGCAGCTACACGACACAAGTAATCTATGAGCGACTGAAACAACGAAATGTTTGATTAATTTAATTAATTAAAAGAATCAATTAAAATAGTTAATAATAGATAAAAAAAGAGCCAATTCATGGCTCGATATGCCTGTAAATTACCCTTTTATCACGAGTCCTTGATGATTGAGATTACTCTTTTAACATGAGTCCTTGACTGAGGCATCACATGGTCTAGCACAGTGCTGCCTCCTGTGAGAGTGGGGCCCCGAGTGCACAGGGGGCAAATTTTATTACTAAGGAGGGGGCAACTCAAAAAGGGACCAGAGTTTAAAAGTAACCGCCTACTGTGATTTAAGTAGTAACTACTGCATTTAGGATATCAATAGTAATATATCGAATTTTCCGGAACATGAATAAAGGCCAGCCCCAGTTAGTTCAGATGTCCGAGGTTCCATCGTAAAAAAATCTTTCATTACAATTAATTTCGTACTTGATTTTCAGTTCACCATTTATATGTTTTGAAAATTTACTTACCGTGTTTCTCAACAATTTCTTAGTGATTTCTTTCTAAAACCTATTATCTAAGTTTCTTCAGTGAATATTTCAATTTTTGAATATTAAAAATTATGTATATGTTACGTGGGGGCATAAGAATTTTCGAAAAGGCTTAGGTGGGGCATGGCACAAAAAAGTTTGGGAAATACTGTGCTAGACCATGTGAAATCAAAACGACCATCTCTATCTTTTGATGGGAAATAGAGAATTTTGGATGGGAAGAAGTCACTTTTTGAAACATTATCTCTTGAATGATATAATAAAATGGTGTATTATACACAGAAAAAATGATTCACCAACTCTATCTGACTAATACTCTATACATTCAACACAAGACCTACTTATAAGAGAAACATCTCTACATGT
>BGPR01000841.1:178753-198087 GCA_013235015.1 Araneus ventricosus | reverse complement strand
CTGAGGCATTCATCAGAAAAATTATATAAGAGACTTTTATTTTCGAGCCTTCATCAGAAATAAAAAAAAATTAAAAAATTACATTTCAAAACTAATAATGTAAAACTGACTGCCTTTCTTTAGGATTGTAAACAATTACAAAATTATCTTCGTGCATATTTAGAATTACTTCTTCGTTTGATAAGGAATGATTTAGAATTATTATTATTTTTTTTTTGATATAAGTAATTGTGGGAAAACTTTTTCCGCTGGCAAGCTTCCCTTTTCCGGCGACGAATTTTCGTCGGGACTATTAAGAAGGCTTATATAGCAGTAAGATTAATTTTTTACCTCCATCGAACTATTATTCATTCATATGTTCTATGAATTGTAATTAAAATCATTCTTCTCGTACTTTAGAAGTAGATGATGGTTAAAATTTTTCGTTATTAAAGTAGTTGAAGTTTATTATTATTATTATTTGTTGCTTTTATTACGCGTCTGATCTCATACTAGTTCCAGTAGTCAAAATCTGAGTTTCACTTAAAATATTCGTCTTTTCTATGATATCTTTTAATTATAACAGTTACAATTATTAAAATTTAACAAAATATATTAAAAATTAATTAAAATGAATTAAAACTCCTTGTATTATACAGAATGGCGCATATGCAGCAACTTCTAATAAAATAAAAATAAGAATAATAGAAAAACAAAAAAATTAAAAAAGAAAAAAGAAAAAATATATGGAAGAAACAGAAGAAGTAAACAATAACGCTAACAAGAAAAAATTAGAAAATAGAAGAAAAGTATTTTTTTTTATTTTCTAATTTTTTCTTTTATGTGTTTTAATCATTTTAATTATTAAAGAATTTTTTTGTTGTTTAATTCTATAGTGATTTGTTGGTTAATTGTAGAAACATTTTGTTGATGCAATCACTGGATGCTGCTGCGTTGGGCGCGCAAAAAGGTGTATTGTTATCGTTACTATTTAATTCTTCTGTTTCTTCTATATATTTCTTCTTTTTTCTTTTTTTAATCTTTTAATTATTATAGAAAATATCCTCTAATGGGAGCTTTACCTTTATCGTTTTAGTTTCATATTTCAGAAACCTTTGCAAAGACAATTAGTCGATTTCAACATTCAGTGAAGTTTGATTTTTCTTTATGGAAAAATGAACTATTTTTTATTTACGAGTGGTTTTATGCGTCACTATCTCGACGTAAATGAACCCTTTGACTGTTTATACCGCGATTTATGCTGGTTGGAAGCAAGTCTATTTTCTGCTGTGTTTTCTTAGCACTTTTATAGCGTTGGATCATATTATACTAATGAAGCTTTGCACATAGATAACAACTCGCTTGGCCCATCGGTATTTGAACACGTGTGCAAACTTTGCATCTAAATGGTGATTTTTAGAAATTTACACGATCAGAAGATTAAAGCGCTATGACCTGGTTTGAAATCGAAGAAAAATTTATTTGAAATATATATGTGTTTTCTTATATTTTTTAAAGAGACATTATAAAGAAGAAATTATTAGAATTCTAAAAAGACGAATAAATTCAATGCGCATACTTCTTTGATATTGCAGTATACCTTCATACAACTCGTGAAATAAAATAATATATGTAATAACGTAGTATTCACTAGCACCTCATTCATCATATTTTCAATATTTGCATCATTCACAGAGTGATTAAGTAAATGAAACCCCTAAATCTTTTTTATGTACTATCTTCGAGTACATAATTAAACTTTAATCAATCACTGTCGATTCTCAGAACAAATTTCTTTGCTTATACATCTCAAATAAGTACGTGCTATTGAACTTCTCATTTTATTTAACTGTAATTAAGGTGTGCTTCATAAAAATGAAAACGTTATTTTCACTACTAAACACTAAAGTAAAAATAGAAAGAAATGATCTGTAATTTTTTTTAGTGTATGCTAAATGCAAGTGTGAACAGCAAAATACATTTCCAAAATAGCTGAATTTGCGCATCGATTTTCAAGATAAAATCTAAAAGAAAGACAGCAACTCTACTGCCGAAATGTAAGAATAAAAATTAAAACTAGTTGGCCCACAAGTTTTCAGTTTATCATGAATCAATTTGAAGTGTCTACGAATTTTGAAGCTTTTGCTCATATGTGCCTAACTGCCAGATAATTTTAAGGCATCGTAATGCGAAACCTCTGACCGACAAATGTCTAGGGCCAGATTTCTGATAGGGCCAACATAGGCCATGGCCTAGGGCGCATATTCAGAAGAAATAACGACCAAATATTTACAAACTTTTCAATATTATTTCAAAAAGGCCATATAAAGTGACGTTTTTGAAATTTACATTCGGTACATTAACTCTCTGACTACTAAGATTTCTCAAAATCTGAGTACAGTTGTATACGGAGGTCTGTTTACTAATTGATCGGTGAAATGGATTTGTCCGTCCCGTTTCATCTTTTCCCCTGGGTGGTGGGAGATGTGAATCGCATGCCTTTTATCTCCTATCTCTACCCAAAGGGGGCCCTCCCAACTGCCTTCTCCCCTCATTCAGAACAGCAACCGGCCGAAATCCGCCCCACTAGTATAGAAGTTGTGTGGCCGGTTACGGCCGACTTAGGAGTCAGAGGGTTAAATATATTGAACGATACATTTTTTTCGTCTACTGTGGACCTTACCGTCTCTTGCCCTTGAACTTGTATGCATTGAAAGATATTTATCCATTTTAATGGCACTTCAAGCCTATTGATGGACAAAATTCCGAACGAAGAAGTTCTGGTAGATATTTCACACGATTTCAAGAAATTCGATGAAGTATTTTTCAGGTGTTAATGCTGTGTTATTTTTAAATAGTGTAATTTTGAATTCAAAATTTAATGTTGTTCAAAGATTGCAAAGATTGTATTAAGTGCTTTTATGTTTCAAAAATAAATTATTGTATATTAAATTGACAATTATCTATTAACTTTTTGACAGGGGTACAGAATATGATTTGGCCTGGGCGTAGAAATGTATAAATCCAGCCCTGCTAATGTCCATCAAAACCACCGAAGCAAAATCTTTTGTTAGAATCTAAAAATTGCCCAGTATCAATGCATTCATATAGAAGCCTCGTTAGGCAAGTTTTGTTTTCTTCCTGATTCAGAAGTATATCTTAAAATCGCTAAGTATTGAAAGCATATTTCCAAAAACAAAAGCTTTGAAAAGAAAAGATGTATCTCTTGGGATCCAAAACTCTTTATCTTTAGAATGAAATCAAACCTATGAAAATAATGAATTTAAAAGAATGTGTCAAAGATTTCATTTTACATATTCAATACATTTTTAATGTAGATAAAATTGTCGATTCAAATCTGTTGGTCAGAAAAAAAAGATCAAATCATGCTTTAAAAAAATTTATAAGATGATGATAATTGCCATCCCCCACCCCCTTTTTCATCCACTAACCTTATATCTAAAACATCATATCTGCATACAGAAGATTTTATTGCCTTATATTCGATGCATTCCTTAACAGTTTTATCAAGCAAACCAAGTATACACTCCAATATAGTTTGTAAGAGTACTGTGGTTATTTTCGTTATAAATTGACGTTGTGCTTAGAATCTACGAAGAATTATTGTGTGGAAAAATCTCCACTCCATTATCTGATTCAACTTCAGTGAAGAAACGACACATGACAAAATTCCAAAAATACTTGTTGATTAAATGACCGTTTGCTTTAAATTGTCTCATTATAAAGTGAAGGAAGAAGTTACCATGTTGTGCTATCTTTGATTTTAAGTATTATTAATAATATAAAGGGAAATTCATAATGTGTTTTATCTACCACGTCTTATGAATAAAAAAATGAATGCCATTTTTTAAGAAGACACATCGATTATTTAAAAATTTCACGAATTTCCATTTCCATTTTTCCTTCTAAGTCTGAAACATGCAGTTCGAGCTTATGTAGAGACAAAACTCTCAGTACTAGTATAGCTATATCTCCAGAAAATAAAGTCGTTATTTTGTTAAAGTCATATTTCAAAGAATCAAGAGTGCTCACTTGCTAACTCTAATTAATCGATTCATTAAGTGCCTGAGAAAATGACACTAATACAAAAGCTCTGATGAATAGTAAACCATTTAGGAAGTTATTTTGTTTCATTAACATCTTAAAAACGGTACAAATCAAAGCAAAGTTAAAGAAAAAGACATCCCCAGTTTTGATTCCACTGTCCTTAACTCTTCGAATTTAATTTGAAAGCTTCATCGATTATTTTCAAGAAATTAGAAGCTCTTTTCATTCTAAATCTTTTTTTAAATTTAATGTTTTTGTTTTATCATTTCTTAAATAAATACTGCATTGCAAATGTATTTTCCTATCAACTTCGCATTGATTCTTCATGCAGCCATTCTCATCATGTGCAACAAACCCAAAAGGCGCTGTGTTTTCCACAGTAAGCTCTTCAAGTCGATTTCGTTGGTTGTTGCAATACCGTAACACTGTAGTTAACACAATTTGATCATATATTCCCCAACAGATGGTGATACTGAGGTGATTTTTAGAAACAAAGTTTCAGCTGACACTGAATTCCTGAAAATTTTTCTTGAAAATTCTGCAGAATTTAGTGAAGTTAAAAAGAGTGGACACATCTTTTTGTGAAAACTGTGGTCTTTGTTAAAACAAAACTAACAACTGTTTTAAAAACTGAAATTTTGACTTTTTCATGCCATTTTGCATTATGTTGCAAAAATGAAAAAAAAAAAACCTTTTTTGTCAATAAATTTTTATTTTAACGTGATAATTTTTTTAAATTATTTTTTCCATACTTACAATGATGCATTCTAACTTCTGAGTAATTTTTTTCAAATTGAAGTTGTTATGATATAAAGGGTTAAGTCGATTTTCTCCATTGACACTTACTAATGTGCTAAGAAAGAAAATTTTAACATACTTTTCGAAAATGAAGCCTAAATTCGCCACACGGTTATTACGGTAATACGTAAAAAAATTCTAAAAAGATAAAATAAAATAAAATAAATAATAAAAAATAAAAATAAAGGAGATCTTGAAGAAACTATTGTCGTTACAATCCTCAAAAATAAAGAATGTGAAGAAGCTTAATATTCATAATAATTTTATTATATTTGTTCAGAAAAATCGTGCTAGCGATGGTAAGGAAAAAAAACTGCTTCTGAAATTCTTGTTTCTTTTTTTAAAAAAATAAAACTGAATCTGTTATAAACAAGATAAGTGAAGGCAGATTCGCAATAAAAGTGAAAATTTTGATAATAATAATAATTTAATATTAATTTTTAGCAGCTAGCCTTGTAAGCGAACAAATCCAAATGCAAGGGGAAAGAAATTTGTTAAAATGTATCATGTTTCTTAGAAAAGAATGTCACCTTGAATATAAATGAGAGTGCAAGGAGAAAAAGGAACTTGCTGAAATGCTATTTTCCATACATTCTTATTGGATATGTATAACATTTTCCTTGTTCCACTCTTTTATGAATGAGATACTCCGTTAACGTTCTTAAGGTGACCAACCGTCCTCCCATTGCAAGTTCTGTTATTCCTCGAAAAGTTTACAATAAATGATGTTACAAATGTTTTGATTATGCATATGCAATGCTCTAAAGAGCAGTTTGCATTATTGTTGCAATGAACAAAATGGTTCTCTTATTTACGATACTTTTTCCTTCAATTTATTTGTGTCTTCCCTTTCATTGGAAAAAGGTTGGCCACCTTAGTAAATATAAAATGGTTTTAGAATTTTGACGAGATTTCTTTATCACCGTATGTTTGGCGTAGTATAGCCATATCTGGCTGTTGTGCCATTCAATCCCATGACAACCCTCACATGAAAATAATGTAACCAGGAGATATTTGAATATTTAGCAAAAGGAAATATCTCTGAAATGTTTCAACATTTATAAAAGTTACAGATGGGAGTTGAAGGACTGGAGATGGGAATTAGACTGTCAGTTAGATCCAACCGATATCTTAACTTCAATTCTATTAAATATTTGGGCCATAAAATAGGCAACTTACATTGAAATGATGTATATATGGTTTATAGAATCATTTTTCAGGGAAAGCACTATGTGGCTGGAGCTACAGAACAAGTGTTTACATTTAGATATCATCAATTAAATATTTTAACAAAAGACTAATAATTGTTTTAATTAAGATGACCAACAGTCCACCTTTCGGGAGGACAGTGCTCCTTTTGCAAGTTCTGTCCTTCCGCAATAAGTGTACAATAAAATGATGTTACAAATATTTTTATTATGCATTTATTATATTAAAGTGTGTTCTGTATTATTGTTCCAATGAATTAAATGTTTCTTTTATTTATGATATTTTTTGGCTTCAATTTATTTGTGTCCTCCTTTTGATTGCAAAAATATTGGTCACCTTAATGTTTTTTAATTGCAAATGCATAAGGTTTGCATTGGAGCACATTATTTAATTCTCTTATATTATTGAAATGATATGGTGCCTAAGAGGAATTTGCCGGCTTTGTTGTTGCCCTCATCATCTGTTTAGGGTTCGAAATTACTAGGTCCATTTCTACATAGCCTCGTGTTGCTTCAAAATGGGTTACATGCACTTCAATTCAGAATAATAAAGTTCATAGAATTCATAAACTAAACTACGATTGCATTGCTGGAAACAGTGATACAATCAGACAATGGAAAGAAAAAAAAATATCTTCATGATTGTAATTCAATTTATGGTTGGAACTCTCTTCATGATTGTACTTCTCAGAGTTGGTGTTTCCATGTATTTGGAAATGTTTTATGTCTTAAAAACACTTATTATTAAGAACAAGAATTCTGAAACTTTTCTACTCTCGAGCCATTTCCAAGTGAAAAAAATTTTTCCGAATCCCGAAACTGGATAATAAGTACCAAATTCAAGTAAAAGTAACGATAAACAAAAAGAATATCAATTAAAAATAGACCTTTTATAGAACAGTTAGCTATCACTTAGATTTTTTTACATCTAACTGATTTTCCTTAATGCTTTTACCCCAAAATTCTGAAGAATAGAAAAAAGAAAACTTGAAAATATTTCGTGGTCCTAGTATTATCCCACACAACCCTACTTGGGGTCGCAACCTACAGGTGAAGAAATCCTGGTTTAGAAGAAACTTTTTTTACGGGTGAAGAAATTATTAAGAAGATTTGAGTTATCAGTCACGCATAAGACTAGTATCTTTCATTTTCTTACTTAATGACAATTCATTTAGTGATACGGCCGCACAAATTTAGATGATGCTGAAAGGAGCGTTGAGATTTATAGCGGTAATAAATAATGTTATTTCTTTTGCGTAAGAGCATCGAGCTTCCCTGTTGCGTTATTATATGATTACAGTCAATACATCGGAAAATGAAAGATTTGCTGTCATACTTTACTAGAATAAGCCTATAAAACTTTTGAATATTTCGTAGTGAAACAAAATTGATATTTTGAGATAAAAAAAATAAAATATTCAGAAATTCGCGAATTTAAAATTAATAATATTCACTATTAAGGCAAAAACACATTTATTAAATGGAAATTCTTCATTTAGCGAAAAAATATGGACCTAAGCATAGCAAGATACAATATGAATTTATTGTAAGGATTTTAATATTGAGTCGTATCTTAGAGCTGTTTGGAAAACTTCTCAGGGAATATCGTTTTTTTTTTGGAGGTTTTTAGGAATCTGTATTTTTCTCGAAGTTTCTAATGGCGAAATGAAAGAATTGTTTCGATTTAACTTAACATTTTTAACTTGTACTGATTGGGGGGATGGGGGGTGGAACAAACATAAAGTTAAATTTTTTATCTAATTCATTTTTAATTCTTATTTTGTTATAAAATCAGTCGAGTAAATCTCAAATTTAGACTATTTAGACTGTAAATAAATAAGTATCGCTTTCTAGCAGTCTGAAAGAATGTGTATATCAAAAATTGAAAACTCTGAAACAAAACCGTAATATCTTTTTTTTATCGAGTAGAATAAAATAGATTAATTCTTTTTCTTCAAATCTATTTTGTTTTACTCTATAAAAAAAGAATATAAAATTGTTTGACCAAACGCAAGATGCAGTAAAGAGTTACTTTGGAGGTTACTAATATACAATAAAGTCTTAAAAATTTAAATCACAAAAATATAAATGCATCTAGTTTTCCAATATCTGTTTCATATAAAAATACAGAAAAAGAGAAATACTTTTTCTAAAGATATTTCTTTATTCTAAATTATTAATAAATAATTTCTTTATTTCCTATTAATAATTATATTTCTTCTTTTCTCTTTTCTAAAGGAAATGATTATTTGTTTTCATAAAGTCGTCTAAAAATCGGTGAAATTTTTGAAGGAGGAAAATGCTCTAAAATTGAGCTAATCAAGATTAAATATTTTAAGTTTGCATTTAAGATTATATTTACATTTTTTTTTCTCTTGCTAACTTATCAGAATTATTTCAAAAATAGTTTTCTTCTTAAATAAGAGCCTGCTTGTTTCTTTAATTTATAGATAGAATTAAGATTTTTTTCTTAGAACAATCATTTCCTAAGGATACAAAACAAAAAAAAACTAGATCACTTTAACACAAAAATGTTTAATACAACGGAACTAAAAGAATGTGGAATCTACTGAAATCTTTTACGCCCCTTTTTTTGAGAAACATCAAATGAAGGAAGTATGTTGCTGAAACTTTTTCTTGGTTAATTTTTAAATTTAATAACTTTTAAATATTAGATTTCTGTAAAATTTGTGACATTAATAAGTATCGCTTTCTAGCAGTCTGAAAGAATGTGTATATCAAAAATTGAAAACTCGGAAGCAAAACCGTAATATCTTCTTCTATCGAGTAGAATAAAATAGATTTATTCTTTTCTTCAAATCTATAAAAGAAGAATATAAAATTGTTTGGCCAAAAGCAGGATGCAGTAATGAATTACTTTGGAGGTTACTAATATACAATGAAGTCTTAAAATTTTAAATCACCAAAATATAAATCCCTCTACAAAATGTGAGACATTTTGAGTAAAAATTGACTTACAAACAAACTAACTTACAATGACATTAGATGATTCCTAGAAAGCATTGGTGTAGCTTATCTTTTGTATATTTTTTATTTGAATGGTGACAATTTCTTTTGATCGATTTTCATGTTCCTTAAATAAATTAATTAGGTCTGTTAAAGTAGGAGCATTAACTTACAAACAAACTACCATACAATGGCATTAAATGATTCCTAGAAAGCATTGGTGTAGGTTATCCTTTGTATAATATTTTTACTTGAATGGTGGCAATTTCTTTTGATCGATTTTCATGTTCTTTAAATAAATTAATTAGGTGTGTTAAAGTAGGAGAGTTACTTTACATGAAAAAAGGGTTAAAACGAAACAGGCACTAGTGGCAATTATCTAAAGTCCATAAAGCAAATTTCGGAAGCTGGCTTTAATGGAATAATAAAGCAAACTTTATAATACCCACTAAAATTAGCTATCTCTAAACCCAATTTCATACGAATGATTCCCCTAACTGCAATATTAAAAATACTCTGCCCACTTCTTGTAGAGGATAGTTAGAATTTTTATATTATGCTTAATAGCTGAAGAAAGCAAATCTGGAAAAACAAATCCATATAAAGTCAGGGCAATTCTCAGAAGAGATTCTTAGATCTCGCCAATCAAGCTAACTAAACGATTACAAACGTTTTTTTATATGTATTTACATGATGGGATTAGATTTTGAAAAGCTACTTGTATTAAAAACACACACAAAAAAACCCCGCAAACTACTTTTATTTGATAGTTGCAGTTTTGATCCAAATATTTGTAAATAAAAAGACGAGGAAGATAATTTGCACATAAAAAAATAAGATCAGTTTTGAAGTTTAGTATCTGAGAAGCTATTTCCGTTAAGCATTTTATTTATTTATTTTTTTCAGATCAAAGAGGTCTGCATGGCTCATCAAACAGCACCGAAACCCCTCATCTCATAGATCGAATCCAATTACTAACGAATGTTTTCTTTCTTGGATGCGACCCATCTCCCTAAAAAGAAGCAAAAGGAGAGAGAGAGAGAGAGTGAGAACTCACCGAGCGGAGAGAGCAGGGGCGGCGACAGCAGGGGCTCCTCCGAGCAGCAGCTCTCATTGCAGCTGTCGTCGCTGTACGGCATCTGCTGCGACCGGGAGATCAGGGAGTCGATCGAGAAGTCCTTGGCCCTAGCAGACAGCTGCTTCACCAGGTCCCCAGTGTCCACCATGGACGCGGGGGCCACCATCTAGAAGGGCTGGACCACCGTCCGCATTGGATCCTTCCGACAGAGCAATTTGAGGAAGACTCCACAATGTAGATGGGCTCTTCTGGAAATCAGAGGTTCGGAGAACAAAGTTCTTGATGCACAGTTACAAATGGGACAATGCCTTCTAGAACGGAACTTTCCGAAGTAGAGGTTATTGAGGTTTCTTTAAGCAAAATCCTTAAGTTCTGTCACATGCAGAATGGCGACTTTAGTGAGTTTTCACCGGAAAATATATTCTAGAACTTGATACGTAGGTAGAGTAACATTTTTCGAAGGATGCATTTGCTACATGCCAAAGTTAAACGCAAATGTCTTCAAGAACAGTAAATAAACGTGATTCGTTGAGCAGAATACCTCACCCTGGAACAGATAATATTGAAAATAAGAAGTTTTTCCGAAGTTTAATGGAAGTTAGATCTTGTTATCTCATAATAAACTGACTAAAGTTTCATAAGACATATTTAAGACGAATGGTATTAAATTTTGTATTGCAGAAAAGAGAACTTATTTGTAAGATAATACTCCACGTTTAACGATCAAATGACAAAGAATAGTTTCACACATATGAGTCGTAAGACTGGAATCTTTTCGAGAATTTATTTTATGACAAATTCTAAAGTCATGGAATGGAGTTCTATCATGCAAGTAATACAGTTGACTAGTTCTCATAAATCTGTAGTTTATACTTGACGGTTGACTCTGAAATTTATTCGGTGCAATTTATTTTGTGTGGATCGTGCATAGATCGTAAATTATTCAGACTATTCGGAAGGAAAAACCTGAACTCTAAATTGCTTTGCACAAAATTTCTCTAAATCTACAGAAACACAAAAGTTTTATAAATCAGCTGCTCAAACGTATTTACGAAATTAACTGCCACTTCCGTTTATAGAATCTTTAGTTTAACCCAATTCAAAAGAAATATTGAAGAAATCTGGCGAATAAATTATACTGTCATAAAGCTTAATATTAAGCCACTAATCAATAAATGATCTAGGCTTCAAAGAGATATTGCTATTTTATGCATAGTTTACTGCTTGAAAGGGAAATAATGCTTCAATAAAAATATTTTTCCGGTCTTTTAAATCACAAATTATTAGTTCGAATGCTCAGTTTCGTTTTTGACTATTTTTCTTCCTTTCAGATTCCTAAAACAAACTATGCTATGCTAAAACAATCAGCTCTGAATTGTTACCTTTCTTATCTTGAATTTTTACCATAGTTTCCGAATTTATTCCTAAAATTCACAGTTCTAGAATCTGTGAAGTTAGATCTGCTCTAAATTTCAACACGAAATTATTCATTACAGTTTAACTCAACTTATCAACAGCACATAAATTCCATTCTTAATTTCCATGCAATTAAAAATGTCTGCAAAAACAACAACTTCGCATCAGTTGATAAATTAAACTTTCTAGATATTCATCTCACTAGCATTTACCACAATCAAAACTGTCCTAAGCTTCATAACATCCACAAAACCAAAACACCAAATCAAATACCCGGCGAAATCTGTTTCGAAACAACTTCGCAAACGATTAGATTTATAAATTCATCTCTTTTCCTCACTTTTCGCAGGTATTTTCACCCGAAACAACGAGCAGCAAATAACGGAGACCTGAGATATCAGACGATAGTTTTAAGGAATTCGGTTCCAGCTGGACATTGCGATGTCACATGACTCTTTCCATCCCAGTGCGGCGGCATTCTGTTGTGATCTAAAAGTGGAGTGGCGGTTTAGCTGTGATGTTGAGGAGCAGGTGGGGGTGCACGCAATGGGAACGCAACTCTTTTCCTTCCCCCCTCCTGTGGCGCCCCCTCTTGACCCACCCGAGTCTCGTGGCAGCGAAATTGGAATTGTCGTTTCGGGCGGGTATCTTCGTTTTTCTCTCAATGAACCTCTACTAAGCTAACATTTTGTCAGATGGATTTTGGGGAACGGTGTTTGGCGACCGGATTGGCGCCGTTGGCGATATTTTCGCTCGTAGCTAAGAGAGAGGATTGGAAAAAAAGTGTATAATTGTTTCTGAGAAAATTGGATATTAAAAAAAGAAGGCCTGACCATGAAACGTTTTTTACGACAAACGTCTTTTTACTCAGGTGAATTGTCGCTATTCCAATTTTCTGATTTTAAATAAAAAGCATTAATTTTAGAAACTCTGCAATCAATTAAATTCAAATATATAAGGTTAAAAATTAAAGAAAATTTCTTATTGAATTATTTTAGAAAATTAAATTTGAAAAGTCTGAATTGTCTAGATTAAATACACATTAAATATTCCTTCTGAAGCTTTGACTAAACCCCTTTTACTTATTTCCCTCGACATTTTGTATTAACTATCAGAGCCGGCCTGAACAAAAGCGCGGCCGAACAAAGTTGAATTGCGGGGCCTTGAAACAAATTTCGTACAACCAAATAATTTATTGCTATTTATTGCATTGCACAATTTGGTATAGTTACGATTAAAGGAATACATGAAAATAATAAATAATTGAATTATTTTTGTAAAGTTAATATTTCAATCACACACAAAATCGTTGATAAATCAAATAAAAATATAATTGCTTCACAAAATGCAATTTGGTAAGCGAGTTATTAGAATAGGTTTACAATGCAATTTTACTTTTTTACATGTTTTATAGCAAATGCGTTAATAATATCATCACGATTTAGTTTTTGGTTAAAAAGATTGGATTGATAAAACGGCTAAGCAAATCAATCGTTCGTCACTAACGCTAGATCTCAAGCAATTTTTTTTACTATTTTTCATCTTGAGAAAGATCTTCCTGAAGATGGGTCGGTAATTAATAAGGTCAATATAATTTTAGAACAGAAGCAAAATTTAGATACAATTCAAATAAATTTTTTTGATATAAATATTGTAAGATTATGTCCTGGAAGACAAAACTTGACGGCAAATTTTGATTTCGTTAAATAAATAAATGCAATTATATTCATTTTCGTTCTGCAAAATCTGTCAGCGGTGCGGGGCCCTCAGAAACGCGGGGCCTTGTGCGCTCGCACCGTTCAAAACCCCCTCGGGCCGGCCTTGCTTACTATGTTATAATCTAACTACCTCTGGCGACAAGCTGGCTAGCCGTGAATATTGGTTGCGTTTAATTTCAATTAAATTTCTCATGCATTGCATGATAATCAAGATTCCCCCAACGAAGCATTTTTAAACATCGAGCATCATTAAAGATTTTGCAGAAGCAGTTTTCTGATGATATCAAACTGAGATGAAAGCACAGCAATATTTCTAAAAAAACTTTTTATCTCCAAAAGCAGGGAAAAAAAGTACTGAAATGCAAATAAATTGAGCAGCTACAAACACAAAAATTGAGACGAAACGCACTGGCAAACACAAATTCTAAATGAAAATTAATCTTAGAATATGGGATAGATTATTAAATACATCTTCTTATTGAAGATAAATTATTGTCTCTCTACCCGAGACTGAAAATTCATGTTTTATGTTGGTCTGGTACTCTCTCGAAATATTTTCAACTTGATGCCCAGGTTAGAATCCGGTTTTATATTATTTTTTTCTTTGTGTGGATACAAAAAAGTTCAACTGAATAGAACGAAAAAATTTCTTCCATATTCGTTTTACATAAAAAAAAAACTTGGAAAGTAAGAATGCAACTGTTTAATACTTTTCTTATATTCTGAAATATTTTTTTAAATAATTGTAACTAGCTAGAGATATTTAATGTTGCTTTAGTGTTCGGTATAGGGAGGAAATACTAAAAGCCATCCTTGAATTCACGCTTTTGAGGATCGAATTTCGAACCGACTTCTGAATCTAATCTGACTTTTTAATAAACATTTCTCTGCTGTATTTACAATGGGTTTAGGTTTAGGTTTAGTAGAAAGGGATGTTTGAAACTATGCTTGCTCTTTGTCTCAAATTGAAGGGAAAAAAAATGAGAACTAAGTCTCGAATTGAGGACTACACACGAGAATCGGCATCACCGTCCACTCCCATTAAAAAACTTTTACAATGGGCTTATCCAGCGGTTTTTTTTAATTTATTATTTTCCACGCCGATCCAACTTACTCATAAGGTGTAAAGCTTGTCACAAGTCAGCGGGAAGAAAAATTTCAATACAAATAATTGTAAAATAATAATTATACAATACAATATAAAAATGTCAACAGAAATACAATGTAAATAACATTCATCTTGGGCAGAAGATATATTCATAAAAATAAAAAAAAAACACATAATAACAAATATATATAAGAATAAACTAAACTAAAATAAATATATACAATAATTAAAAATAAACATAGAAGGAAACAAAATAAATTTATAAGAAGAATCCAACAGGGGTAAGAGGTGCACTCAAAGACATTTAGAAAAAAGAATATTACAATTTAGCAGAGAGAGAGAGAGAGAAAATAACCAATAAAACAAATTTTTGAAAAAATCCATAAAAAATTCCATATCAATTCGCGTTATGTCACATTCAAATAGAAAATGTAACTGCAATGAGATATGACATCTAATTGCATGTTTTCTTATGTTGTGCTGTGACATCGTGTCCTTTTTTCTCCCGCGGATGCACCATGGATTTCAAAGTTAAAATGGAGCGGTAAATTTGACGTGTATCACGTGAGCTTGAATTGACTCCATTTTAAGCAATCCTTTTTTCAAATATCTTAGTTTAACTGGATTCCATTATGTAATAGTAGGGAATGCAGTTATTGCGAAAATAACCGGGTTTTAGCTATTCAGGTTTTTTTTCTTCACCTTCGGTACAACGTAGCGGTTATAACCATCCAAAATAACCGGTTTTTGGCTTTTTTTCATAGAAAAACAAACGCCGCTTGTAGACAAAATTTTTTATTACTTTTTTTATGCAGGAATTAAATCCGTTGGCCATTGTTTATCGGCCATAAAGACTCTTTTATTAATCCGCTAACCATCAAACGCCTTGAGGAAGCGGTTGTCGTTGATTGGTCTAAGATGATGAAATTCAAAGCTTCATAACTTGGTAAATTTTAGTCTAATCGAACCTAAAACCGAGCCTATCTTCCGATCCGATTTTTTATCCGGTTATTGGATTTAAAGAAAACAACCGGCTATAACCGGGACAAAAAATAACCGAAACAAACAAACAAACAAAAAAAAACGGTTTTCGGTTAAAACTTGTAGGTTTTTTCCCATCCCTATGTAATAGAAGGACAGACACCTAAATTTTATTTTGAGAAATTACTGTTTTCGTAAAACATTACTGGAAATTGCTGCGTTTTCTTCCAAAATTAATTGCTGCAATGTAAATAATTTGTTATGCAACTTATTAGGATTAGTTCAATTTAACCACTTAGTTAATTAGTTTAGTTTAGCTAGTTTTAAGTAGTGAATTCGAAATCCTTAAAGTGGTGGTTTCTTTACATTTGCATTATTGCGTCTGTCCAATTTTGCCTCCTTCCTAAAAACCTTTTGTATTTGTAATAATTAATATCAAAACACCATTTTTTTTATACCTTATCGTATAATTACTTATTCCCTAATATTGACATCTTATATTTGTATCAGTTGAATGTCAAATTACTATTTTAATTAGCCTACCCGCGTTTTTATCTTTTTTTTCTTCGAGCGAAGTCGTTTTGTTATTTCACGTATCACTATGAGATGGATGTCACAAGTTGAATATCATTACCTCAATCATTTAACTTCTAAAAGTTATATGAGAGTTTATATCTTTATTAATATAATTTCATTAAATCTAAACAGTCTCAAATTCGAATTTGGGTCAGATACATATAAAAATACATTTTTCTACTTTTATGATATCTGTCCGATTACAATAAAAAAATTCAAAACATTCTGAGAAAGAAGCCAAAACAGCGATAAACACCTGAATCTGGCGTCCGAGGTTGCCGATGCTAACCGGCTGGAGCATGGACTCTGAATGACGCAATCTTTTCGTAACTCGCCGATTGGCTCACACTTTGTCAGGAGCCAGGCGTCACCTGAAGCTTATCTGATCGCTGATTGGTGAATCACACACGGCCAATCGTAAGTGGCGAATTCGAAGAGAGTCGGAAAGCAGAGCATTCTGAACTTCGTACATTTAAGGTCTTTTATCCGAAATTATACAACATTTCCGATTTATTCTTCAAATATTTTCGAAATATGGAACAATTTTTTACATGTTTGTTTTTTTGCGTCCTATTTACAAACTCGTTTTAAATTCTCAGTTTGTTATATTTTTTTTACATATTTTAATTTGAAATGTATGAACTGATTACATTTTTAAGGAAATATTGTGAGGTGGTTTGTACTTCATATTTAGCAAATTTAAAAGAAGATATGCAAGAAATTGAAATTTAAGTAGATATAAATACCAGAATATAAGATACTTTATACAGTAATTTCACCTTCAAGGCGATAATTACGTCATGTCTTGAGTGAAAATATTTTCTACACTTAACCAAAAAAAAAGGAGTGACTGCAAATGACATTACATTACACTACGCACACCCTTGACTCCAGAGATAAAAATCTCCGGTTTGCAGTTTTGATGAGTGTGCACAGAAAATAAATAAATAATAATACATAGAATAATAATAAAGCATAAAAATATAAAACAAATAAAATACATGAAATAATAAATCCAAGTGAATATACAAAGAGACATTACCAAATACCAAACACTATAAAATAATGATACAGCATTTTAAAGGAAAGGACAAAAGAGAAAAAAATATTACAAACAAAGTCGTTGGAAGTGTCTTGTTGCAGTAAAATGCTGAAGGCTTTACCTGAATGATAAATGTGCTTTTTAATTATTGATTAAAAAAAATCCTTTTCTTTTCAAAATTTTGACGGCTTCATTTTCGTTCATGAAAATTTTCAGTGACACTCCAAGTACCTATACGTGCGTATGTGATGACTCTTTTTCTCTTTTTCTTTTTTTCATCGCCGACCGGAGCTATTCCGTGCTTAATTTGAGTCTTTTTTTATTTTTTTAAATTTTTTAACTAGTTTTGACCACCTAAGAACAATCACTTTTAAGTTCGGATTAAAGGCAAGACTCAGGAGGGAAGATCCAAAGGCCCGGGCTAAAGGGGGGGGGGGCCCCGAAATGAAGAATTTTTAAAAATGTTTATCTTATTTTTATCACATTCAAATATTTAGTATTAAACTAACTTCTTTTTTTTAGCTTTATGACTCATTTAATATTGCGCAGAAAATATTTATTTATTCGCAATAATCAAAGTAATTTTGTTGCGAAAGAGACAATTACATTTTCTTTCATGCAGAGAGTCCTTAGTTTGTTTCGATAATGTTTTTATACACGTATTAAGGACATAAAAATAAAAGTGCTGAATTCAAAGAGTCTTAATTTTTAACAAAGTTAAATACAACTGATTATAAAAAATAAATGATATAATAGTTATTATTAGTAAAAATGTAATTGGAATGAATAAGAATACAGTGTACTCTCTATTATCCGTGCGCGGATTATCCGGTTTGTGTATTATTCGTGCTCATTACGGACTCACAAAAATATTTAAAGAGAAACATTTTCACGCTTATCATGCATGTAAAATCGATGTTGATGTTCGATGGAGAGATTCATTCAGTGAAACTAGTGAGCCGTGACGCGGAGGCTAAAGAATAGAATCTTTCTTCCTCCACATGCAATCTCTACCGGTTCAACCCCTAATTTTCCGAGAAATGAATCGTCCACTTCCTGCTAGCTCATTCTCGTACGAACACGCTTTTCCCTGACGCGTCATTCTTTAACTTCTTCGTCCTCTTTCACTTTCGCACGCGTTCCTTTAGTTTTTGCGTCTTGTTCATCGTCAGTTAGTAGCGTGAAATTTTTTACTGGTAAAAATGAGTGGTGCGAAACGAAAACGAAACGTTTTAAATGCTAAACAAAAATGAGAAATCCTTCAAAAACTTGATAAGGGAGAATCGGCTAGTACTGATGCAGAAGATGCACTAAATGAGGGAAATCCAATTTCTCATTCTGCTGCCCTACAATCTGTGGAAACTTTGTTAGATTACATGGGACAAAGAGGATTTGATTACGGTGACATTACTGCGGTTCGTAAAATATGTGCCGATATACGACAAGAGATGAACAAACAGCAGAAGCAAAGACTCATTACAGATTTTTTTTAAGCATCAAATATTAAAAGGAAAATTATTAATTTGACGTTATACAGCATGCAAATGTAAGTAATTTTTATATTTTTGTACTGATATTGATTTTTTCTTTAATAAAAGGAGTTTTCTTATTATCCGTGTTTTTCTATTGTCCGTGCGATCCCTCCCGGTGATAAACCCAAATAATCGGGAGTGCACTGTATTTGAAATTGTACTGTTTTAAAACATAATGAGTGACAAATCGATGTATGCAAGTGTAGAGGAGGTCCAAGGCCCTTGCAAACCGGGTAATTGCCCTTGGATCCGGGGTGGCGCCAAAGCGGGAGTGTGAAGGAAAATGATGTTTCAATAGACTTGAGAAATAAAGTTATTTATTTTTAAAATTTGCTGAGTTAATTATTTTAGTTTCAATGAGATCACTAACACTTACTTATACGGTGATATATAAAAACTTTCACGATATTATTAAGTCATATTTGCAGGTAAAACTTGCAAATTTCTAAGTAAAAGTTTGTTTGACATTTAGAATACAGACTTTATAGAATTTAAAAGAAACAGAAAAATACGTTTGTCGGGGGGCATATTGTTGACTTGCCCTGTTGGTAAACTTACTTTGGGCCACTTCCGTGCAAGTACACAACCGAAGAAATTCAGCGCCGGGGCCTCCCCAACAAACTTACTCCGATTCTGTTTCACTTTGTTTAGAAATAATTGCCAGCCTCATTTGGAAATGAGCCTACGGAATGCAACCATGCACGAAACCAACCCTATTAGCACAAGATATTGTACTATATCCTCGCGATGTTATTCAATATTCTGAATACTGCACAATATCGTGAGGATATCGTAGCGATATTGTACGATATCCTTACGATGTTATTCGATATTCTGAATACCGCACAATATCGTGAGGATAT
>BGPR01000841.1:127170-146372 GCA_013235015.1 Araneus ventricosus | reverse complement strand
CCCCCCCCCCCCACCATTTCCATCTCCTTTGAACTCGACCGAGATTTTCGCTATCCTTACAACATATCTCTAGCTGGTTAAATTTAGATCAAAATTACTCCAGTTATCGTGTTCACAAGATAACATGGGAAAAAGCGTTATACATTTATATAAACTTTTTAACGAAGGGTGGTTTTGGGTTCTAGGAGTCATGATCGTTGAAGATCTGCAGAAATTTTCCGGAAGTCGTGTCATGAGAACCATTGCAATAGGTAGACTTCCTATACGGAATCTACCTGAAAAAAAGAGAGAGAAAAGTCACCTGTCGTTCTCTGATTAACGTCTTATAGTTTGACAAATTGGTGTTTTTTCATACTTAAAATTATAATTATATAATTTCTTTGGTTCAAAGTTAAGATACTAAGTAAAATCAAAGTAGTTAATTTGCAGTGCCTTTGGCTCATTGGCGCGTCTGGGCTACAGCCCAATTATCCCATTGGATAAGACAGCCCTGAGTAGAGTGCCTAGCTACTACTTTCAGTGTTACCCATCGGGGTGGCACCGCGAGTTCACGGATGAGAGACTGCCGTATATGTAAGCTGTCTCTCGCCAACCCGATGGTACAATAATGGTGGTGTGGCTCTTTGGGCCCATCTCCGAAGACAGGTCGTACCCCGGTAAAACGGGGGTTTGTTGCATGAACCGCTCGTAATGGGGGCTATAATGCAGGAACCTCAGTGCCTGACTATGCTGTCGTGGCGGCCAATTTTTCATGTATTACCCGGATGTTTTTACAGGACGGGGTGATGTTCTTTGTGACTTACCTTCAGTGCTACACATATATGACTTGAAAATCTTAGCCTTATGATTCGAGTCATCGTCTTGCAGGAAGACGAAGTTTGACCCAAGTCCTAGTTTATCGGCACATTTTTGCAAGTTATTCTTTCAAATATCAAGATATATCAGTCTATTCACAATGTTAGCAGTCCTCCCTCCTAGTACTTTACTCCTCCTATTGCCATGCAACCCCAACTGAAGCCAGACCCACCGCCATACACAAGTATCTTTATGGCGTTTTTAGGATCTAGTTCTTTACCAATTTTCCTCCACTCTTATATGGTTCGTTGTTCCCATACAGATTAAATTTACTTTCACCGCAGAAAACAACAGTGTTACAGGATGATACCCGCATTAATTTTTTACTTTCTCGTATACGAAGAGAAAGTATTGTAACCGTCGAAATATTCGAACTCGAGATTTTGACGAATCTCCAAGTTTTAGACCTGTGTCCGAAAAACACAATTTTGGAATTATGTCTGTCTGTGAACACGATAACTCGAAAACTATTAGAGCTACAGGAAAGAAATTTGGTATGCGATCTTTACACATAATTTGTAGGTTTCTAGCAAATTTTGGACAAAATCCGTCTACGGGAAGTCTGTCTGTCTGTCCGCGTTTATGTGAACACTATAAATCAAAAACTTCAATAGCTAGACGGATAAAATTCGGTACACAGTTTTATCATCAGGAATGTAGGGCCGTATAAAATTTTGGGCCAAATCCGTCAAAGGTTGACCGTCTGTCGGTCTGTATAATCTCATACTTCTGAACGCAATAACTTAACAAAATTACTTAGATAAATGAAGTGTTGTATGCGGCCTTCTAACCTTAATTGTAGATTTGTGTCCAATTTTTGTGTCAATCCCTTAAAAAAAAGGGCGTTCAAATTGCAGATTTGGTTTTCTTTATCTTACGCAACCCTATTGTGTAATCACGCTTCGGATTCTACTTCCGCCTTCTGTGTCAAACCTTCGTGCGACCTGACGTTTACCATTATTATATCCCATCGTGAAGATAGACCCTGCTTACTTATATGGCAGTTTCTCATCCCCATATTGAGGTTACCCCATAAGTGGGAATCATGTGATATATGTGTAATGTGACACTCCAATTTAATTTTGGAATTCATTGAGCACCTTGAAGGAGGGCACAGCCTCAGCACAGCTTTAAGCAGTGTGCAACTAGATAGCTAGACAAATCAAATTCAGTATCTAGCGCACCAAAAGAGAGACAAAAACAGACATTAAATGATAACCAGCGGTTGTGGTCCCCCCTAAACTTTCTCGTATACTTCTCGAAAAAGGTGCTGTTTCCCCTCCCCCCGCGTGGATAAAAACAATTCGAACATATTGTAACCCAGGATCCAATGACTATCAGAAAATATTTAGGTAAAGAATCAAATTCAAAGAGATGCGTTCCGATTAAATGCGTACCGATTTTTACTCTTTTTTGGCTCAAGGACAATCTTCCGCGTGCACAGATTGTTACCAAGTACGCATGCGCATGGAGAAACGGATGAAAACAAAAGCGCCAAGCAGGAGTCAATAAATACCGTGCACATAAGATTGCGTCCAGTACGCATGCGCGTGGAGACAGTGGATTCGTTGGAGATGCGATTATACAGACCGACAGACAGTCAACCTTTTGACGGATTTGGCCCAAAATTTTATACGGACCTACATTCGTGACGATAAAACTGTGTACGAAATTTTATCCATCTAGCTATTCAAGTTTTTGAATTATAGCGTTCGCATGACCGCGGACATACAGACAGACAGACTTCACTTTGACGGATTTTGTCTAAAATTTGACAGAACCCTACAAATTATGTTTAAAGACCACATACCAAATTTCATCCCTGTATCTCTAATAGTTTTCGAGTTATCGTGTTCACAGACAGACATGATTCCCAAATTGTGTTTTTCGGACTCAGGGAGGTCTAAAACGTGGGGATTCGTGAAAATCTCGAGTTTGAATTTTTTGACGATTACAATACTTTCTCTTTGTGTACTTCGTATACGAGAAAGTAAAAAACGGATGGAACTGATCAACGCGAAGTCGGTCTGTTTGTCTGTGCGCATGTGAACACGATCACTCAAAAATGCAATGAACTAGAAGTGAAATTTGTTGCGTGGTTTCATTTGTCCGAGTTTTGCATCTGTGTCAAATTTCTGACAAAACCCATCAGCGGGTTGACTGTTTGTCTTCGTGTGTATCTGAATTCGATGTCTCAGAAAAGCAGCAAGCTAGAAGGGTAAATTTTAGTTTGTGGCTTTTACAACAAAATTATAGATATCTGTCAAATTTCGCAATTGGTCAACGGGAAGAGGCACTGCTCCAAAGTACACAGGGTAGACCGGGGCTAGTTGGCCATAGGAACACGTTGGGCCAGTCGCAATATTTTTTATACTTTTCGGTATTTAACGCTGCCGTTCCAGAAAAGTGTGTATCATCGCGCCTTCCTTCTTCCACATCAGCGTCATTGAAGAAGTAGCGTTCATTAGCCCTCTGACTCCTAAGCCGGCCGTAACCGGCCATACAACTTCTATACTAGTGGGGCGGATTTTGGCCGGTTGCTGTTCTGAATGGGAGGAGAAGGCAGTTGAGGGAGTGGTCATTAAGGAACCCCTTTGGGTAGAGATAGGAGATAAAAGGCATGCGATTCACATCTCCCACCACCCAGGAGAAAAGATGAAACGGGACGGACAAATACATTTCACCGATCAATTAGTAAACAGACCTCCGTCTACAGCTATACTCAGATTTTGAGAAATCTTAGTAGTCAAAGGGTTAAAGAACCACCCAGAATTTTCTGATTTTTGCTAAGCTGAGTAAATTTCCTCACTTATGAATAATCGTTTTTTTCTTTGCTTATAAATTATAATTTCTATTTTTACAAATAATATTCAGAAAGATAATTCTTAGTCGTTACTCTAGAGCTTGTTTGCTTATCGAAATGCTTTCAGAATAAATCCCTACACTCATGAGAAACAGAAATGGCGATATGGGGCTAGTTGGGCCATTTCGCATGGGGCACGTTGACCCGCGATGCTACACAGGGTTTATCAGGATGTGCGTTATAGAAATAGCACTGAATATGCGGGATGGAATTGTACGAGATTTATTATGCAAGATACTTGTTATCAAAAACTATTTCGAAATAATTTTGATTACAATTACACAAGACTATTTGAGGATGACCATAAAAGATGCATCTGAGTTTCAATTGAATATAAATGCACAAAATTTGTATATAATACGCATAATGTGGATAATAACACAACTACGTTACTTAAATTAATAAAGTGTAATAATATAGAAGAATATTTTGTTATAGTCGCTTCATTTTAATGGTGGCTCAACTTACCCCGCAGTCGGGGTAGGTTGGGCCAAGCGACTTGGTGTCAGTTTCAGGTTTTAAATTAATACTGATAGTTACTATATTCAAATTTTACTATGGCGAATTATTTCTAAAGGTCACTAATAGTGTCAGCTTAAAAATTTTTTAAAAATTTTGAATTCCCTTTTTTTAAAAAAAATTCTTAGAAGAAAAAACGGCCCAACTAGCCCCGGTCTACCCTGCTCAATCGTCTTCGCTGCTAAGCACGAAACATGTCCTATTGTGAAAGTATACAAGAAAGTCGAGAAGAGAACACTCTGGCTGATCTATAATAAATCTTATATGATGTCTATTGTGAAAGTATACAAGAAAGTCGCGAGGAGAACACTCTGGCTGATCTATAATAAATGATAAATCTTATATGATGCCTATTGTGAAAGTATTCAAGAAAGTCGAGAGGAGAACACTCTGGCTGACTTATAATAAATGATAAATCTTATATGATGCTAATTCGTAGATAAATCTTTTAATTAACTGACGCTAACTCGTTGATAAACTTTATAATAATAATGTTTTCGATGCTATCAAGGGATATTTTGATTCTTTGGTCTTAAAACTTTGCCTACGCTTAGTGTCAAACGATAACTACTCAATTTGGGGCTGACCCCTGTTTATTGTACATCTTTGCCAAAACGTTTAGCCAAGTTATGATTAAGGGACGGGAATCGAGTGCGGGTTTGACGAATTGGGAGATACCTCCCGCTCCGAAGCACCGGCTCCTTTGATGTTGTCGGCGACTTGAAAAGAGAAGACCGTATTAATATCGGTTAATTATAGATTTCGGCATGCCACATTGGCAGACATGTTTTGCCTTCATTCACAATCGATTTGTAACTTTTTTTTTCCTATTCGACAACGAGTGGGATTTTTTTACCCTCCTCTACCCGAATGTAGAGGTTTTGAATGAGAAAGGGGAGGCTGAGAATTTAAAGAACATTGCATGGAGAAAATAAAGAACATGATAAAAATGAGAAAAGAAAATAATGATTCACGGTTGTAGAGAGGAAGATCATGGATTTATGAAAATGATTTCGGTGGTGAATATACGTCTGAACCTGCTTTATAGCAGGATTTGCTATAATTTTTCCATTCATCACCCATTTTAGATTTTAAGTACGCTTTGTGTTCCATATATTTACCCCAAAAAAGTTTTAAATCAAACATCGATTTTCCAGCCAGAAAATAGGAAATAGGAGCTCAAATATAGGGTTATAAAAGGCCATTAAAATTGATTTGAAATGCACATTAAATTCTATTTCAATAAAGAAATCCAGTTTCAGTTAGCTGACTTCGAGTTTTCAACATTTATAGAGAGACAGCAGAAATAAATCAGTTTGTTAATGGCACAAATATACTTCATTGACTTATGCTTCTGTTCCTGCAGTTTATCATAAATGTATTATTACTAACATAATAGCCCAGATCTCTCGGTAACGCTCTGACGTCACCAACAATAAAACTCGCGCCATAGCACTTCGAGACGTTAAACAGCATTATTTCATTGTTAGTGAACCTAAATTTCAGTAATTTTAAATTTAAAAGAGTAATTGTCGTTCTAATTTCAAATTTAATAGCTCTAAAGTAGTGAAATAAAATTTGCTATAAAATTTATCTCTCTATGATCAATAGTTACCGATAAATCTTAAATTATATTAATCATATATTTCAAATTAATTTCCTGTTTTTTAATAGAAAGTAGTAAATTACGTCGGTGGTATATCATGCGCGTGATATAGTTTGGACGTCACGATGCATCTAATTGTTTATTGCAATCGTTATGATATGATTTGATAATATTTTTTTTCACCGTTAAAATTTACATAAAGACATCTGAAGTACAAGGAAAATTGTTAAACAACGAAAAATACTCCACGTTGAATGTTGTTCACCAAGAGGTTTTTGAATAAAGAAACATGTAAATAATATGTAATTAAAATATTTTCCGTCATAATACATATGTTTATTTTATTTGTTTTCAATCAATGTTAAACATTTCTCTCGCATATATATCTATTTAAACACGTCAGATTTGACGGGAAATCTCTCGAATGAAGAGGCAATTTGCATCGGTCATACCATGACTGGTGATTTTCTAGTTGTTAAATAAGGAATAGGGCAGGCAAAAATTTCTAAAATAACAAAATATTTATGGCAGGCAAAAAAAGATATGTTTTGTTGAAATCAAGTATGCACATATTTTTCTTCAGTTGTGATTTATTACATTACTTAATGACTTTCTAATTCGACTATGGCAACAATGTTTGATTCAACGAGTATGAACATGAGAAATTTATTTCTGTATCTTCCCATCGGAATTTGGAATATTTGAAATTTAATTTATAGCTTTCAGGAAAGAGAAATATTTTTATCTGTTTAAGGTAATATTGGAAATCGGATCTAGACTTATTAAAATTTAACTTAAAAACTTAAATTTTTAAAACTATTACAGAAAGAATTTGTGCACTTAGGTGAAAGATGTCTTTCCACGATTTATTAAACATATATGATAAAATGTTGGATCAATGAAGACTATGTAAGTCTTCATTCCTAAGAATGTGACTTATACAGCCTTCTATTAATGCTAATATTAACAGTTTGAATGATTATCAGATTTTATACAATAAAAAAGGATTTCAGATTTTTAGCATGTTTATTGAATTGCATAATAGTTTGGATAAAGTTTTGTGAAAGGTTACAGAGAAATTTATTTTGGAATCGACACTTTTAAACGAATAAAGAAACAATAATGATACGGAACACTTATATGAAAAACTTATATAGACTTTTTACGCCTTTCCCAATTATTCGAATTAAAAAATTAGGATTTAGCTTCTTCCCATAACCTTTATATTCCCACGTTATATACGCTTCATCGCTGCAAGAATGTCACTTATAACTGGAGGTAAAGAATAAATTTGCCTTGCCGATATGCATCAGTAGGAAACAATAAGTTTCCTACTGACATCATATAAAAGCTCCATGCGCTTACTCTCTTTATACAGGGTGTCCACACTTATCGTGGACCAATGGCTAATTTCTAAACCGTTAGAGATAGACATGTACAGTCGGACCTCTATTTAATGAACCTTTATTTTGCGAACTTTTTCTTGGAACCAAGAACATTTTGCGAATTTCTTCGTAAAATAACCTCCAAATAGCGAAGTGCATTCTCTATTTAACGAACTTTTTCATGTGATCCAATATTTTTTCTCTCTATTTCTCAAAATATTTCCGAACATTTCAAACTTATTCTTTCTTTTAACACATTTTGTGGTGATCAATGACCTTGAAGCTGGAAAATGTCAAAGCGAAAGTGCTTGAGCATCAAAGAAAAAAATTTAATTGTTCATGAGGCGGATCAAGGCGTGAAAAAAAAGGATGAAAGGCTTTAAAATTTGGTATTCCTCCAAACAGCTTATCAACCATAATAAAAAAATCGTGATAAGATACAAAATTATGATTCATCGAATTCTTGTTCAAAACGTTTAAAAGCCTGTGTCTATGAAGATGTGGATGTGGCAGTTTTGAAGTGGACAGTGTGAAAAATAAAAAACAATACAGCAATGAATTGCGATGAAGATGAAGATGATGAAGATGGAAATGATCATGATGCAGAAATAAACAAAACTTCGTATGATGAAATGCTAAAATTCATTAATTTTAATACAAAATTATTTTTCGAATTGAAAATACAGTGCATTCCCGGACAATGTTTTGTTTTATTCTTGTTTTCCTGGCAGATTTCTTTTTGATGGGTAAAATATATAAAATAAATAGATATTAATTTACAAAATAAAGGTGTGATTAATTACTTTTCTAATAATATTTAGTGTTTATGAATTTAAAATCTGTTTTGTGTAGTTTAAAGTATTTTGAAAGGTGAATCTCTATTTAACGAATTTTCCATATAACGAACTTTCTTTCGGGATTTAGAGACCTCGTTAAATAGAAGTCCGACTGTAGTTATAATTGGAAAAATGCTTTAAATAAAGGGAAAAATTTTATTTTATGCTTTTTGAGTCGCTAAATATATTTCTGAAAAAATAAGAAATTCTAACTTTTTATACGTCCCCTGGTCCTATCAGTCATATTTAGTGAAATATTTTTGCCACTCTAACATTTTAAACAAAAAAAAGTCCCACTTTTCTGCGACTAAAACTGACCGAGTTATGGAGCTTTCAATTTAATGATTTTTAACCAATCAGCGGCCTCGTCGAGCAAGTGCTGCGGATTGATTTGTGGATCGTCTTCAAGACGGCTATTGAAATGGTGTAAAGTGGTCTAAGTCAGCGATATTCAAAGCTCCGTAACTCCGTCAGTTGTAGTCGCAAAAGTATGGGACTTTTTTACTTAAAATGTTAGAGTGTCAAAAATATTTTACTAAATATAATGAATAGGATCGGGGGAATGTATAAAAAGTTAGATGTCGTAACTTTTTCAGAAATATATTTATTCACTCAAAAAACATATATTATAATTTTTTTCCTTCATTTGAAACATTTTTTCAATTGGAACTATATGTATATCTCTAACGGTTTAGAAATTAACTATAGGACCACGATAAGTGTAGACACCTTGTATAATGTTTAACACATTAGTTTAGTTTTCAGTAAAAACGCACCAACCGGCAATATTTTAAAATGTCAACATTGAGAAAACATTCGTAGTCGCGACACGTCACAAGCAAATGCATCACATCTTCATCTGATATCCGAAAGGAATCGTAATTTTCTCCCAAACTTACTCCAATTAAAGATAAAAGTCCGAAAAGGCGCACTCAAGAACTTAAGAATTCCTTTCTCAAGAGCCATAAACAACGGCGAAGCAACTCACAACTTCTTAGGATGACGCCAATTAAAAAATAACTTTTTACCTCCATAAAAATTCCTCAAAACTCAAAGAAAGAAAAACCCGCAATTCACTCCTCCGTAGCACAGACAAAATCCCGCAATAAATCTTGCTGTTTAATCATTTACACTGACCGCGAGAAGCAAAACTTTTTCCTGCGAGGGCGCCCTGGGCTTCTATACATTAATCATCATTGCACCCTTTCTTCCAGTTCCATAACAGGAAAAAAAGCCCCGGCCGGGGCTTCTGGATCTAACACTCGGGCTGTCACAAAGACTAGCCTTTTAGTGGCCATGAAAACCGCGCTTCGGGTCAGGCTAGGGCCAATTCGATTAGCGGGTTGGATGGTGTACTTAGGCGGGAGAGCCCTGGTAGGGGCGCATCATTAATCGCATTGGGGCGCGTAACTTGGCAGTTGGCAGGCAGTCCACGTGTTGATTAAAGTTTCAGTGAGCCCGAATTACGTCTGGGCCGGGAAGTTTTATTTGGTGCCGTTGTGTGCCTTTGCCCCTTTTATTTGTAGTTCTCGCGCTGTTTTTACGTTCGCCAGGTGGGAGGATTGCAAGAGCGGCTTGTCAAGTGCATCCAATTGGGTGGAGGAAGGAACGCTGCAACTGCAATTAGGGAAGGGCCTTAATGGTACCAAACACTCCTGCAAGTGCAAATCATACAGAACCTTGTTTCCTTTGTCTAGTAAATAAATGGAATGCGTATATATATGATTTTGTGATAGCGCGTGTGAACTCTGCGGGCTTGATAGTACACTACAAATAACCGAATGGTGGATTTCGTTAAACTTTAGGTTTCGGATGAATGAAATGCCGAAATTTCCTTTTAAACCTTTGCAGTCCTACGTAGAGATGGACTCGGCACCCGTTTTTTACCGACACGTCCTCTGACGCAGTGGACTCGACACCCGTTTTTTACCGACACGTCCTCTGACGCAGTGGACTCAACATCTGTTTTTTACCGACACGTCCTCTGACACAGTGGACTCGACATTTTTGACTCAAGTTGGTTTCCTATACTTTAAATTGCTTTAATTTTTTGACATATCTGTAATGCTCTGCGGCAAATGAAGAGCAAACATTCGAAATAATGTTATGAGAGTATGCTGCCCCCCCTAAGACCTTCCAGGCTGCGCAATGGCAACATTAGTTAAAGCTTTAAAGACTGCGATGAAGAAACAATCTTTTTGGCGGGAAGGGGGGGGGGACGTTTTTTTGTTATATTAGCTTCCCGTTTTAAAGCAACTCGAAGGCTTGGGATGGACGTCGTAATTTTGAACCCCAGTCAGATGACGAAGAAGACACCTGAGCTGGCATCCCCTCTCCAAACTTCTACGCCACATGGGAGGATTTTCGAGCTACGTCAAATTAACGTGCACCAGGTCCACAAACATGGCGGATCTTCGGTGGGATAGGCTTTCGAACCTGGTGCCTTCACTATTAACAAGGGATGGCGGTTACTGCAGAAACAACCGGTTTTTCACGGTTTTTTTTTCCGAAAACCGCTCAAAATATCTGGTTTTTGAAATAACCGGTTTTCGGTTCTTTGAAAAAAGAAACAACGTTTGTAGACAAAATTTTTTATTGATAATAATATACAATAAGTAATTAATGTAATAAGAATGATTATAAATAAGGGATTGATACAATATGTAATAATAATAAATAAGTATTATAGACAAATTTTTTTATTACCATTCTTCTCACAAGAAATTAATTCATTGGCCAATATTTAACATCTAATCTGCTCATAAAGACTCTTTCAGCAATGTGTTTATCCGTGAGTCGACACCTCTCATAGGAAACACCATCATTCAACGTAGATACTTATCTTTCGGAAGCAACAGAACTTCCGACTAAAGATAAATATTTTTTGGCTACAGAAAACAGACGCCGTTTGCAGACAACATTTTTTTATTAGTATTGTTTTTGCAGGCAAACAATCCAGTGACCAATATTTATCTGTTCATAAAGACTCTTTCGGTAATCCGCCAACCAACAGACGCCTCGAGGAAGAGGTTGTCGGTGATCGGCCTAAGATGATGAAATTCAAAGCTTCATAACTTGGTAAATTTTAGTCTAGTCGAACCTAAAATCGAGCCTATCTTCTGACCCGGTTTTTTATCCGGTTATTGGATTTAAAAAAAACAACCGGCTATAACCGGGACAAAAAATAACCGAAAAAACTGGTTAACCGACACAAACAAACAAAAAACGGTTTTCGGTTAAAACTGGTAGGTTTTTTCCCATCCCTATGTAATAGGAGGACAAACACCTAAACTTTATTTTGAGAAACTACTGTTTTCATAAAAAATTATTGCTGGAAATTGCTGCGTTTTCTTCCAAAATTAATTGCTGCATTGTAAATAATTTGTTATGCAACTTATTAGGATTAGGGGGCCGTTCAAATATTACGTAAGCACCCAAGGGGGGAGAGGGGGTTTGCGATTTGCTTATTTTTGCTGACAAGGGGGGAGGGGGAGTATGCGTGATGCTTACGTAAGACATTAAAATCACTTTATTTCCGAAAATCTCTTGTAACTTGCACAAATAATTTAATTTAAAAAAATTAAATTGGAAAAAAAGTTAAATTTGGCAAAAGAAAATTAAACTTGATTTTTGTAAGCTTAAACTTGAAATTCAATAACATGAAACTCGAAATGAAATTCAAAGCTTTATAACTTTGTAAATTTTAGTCTAGTCGAACCTTAAAATGGAGCCTATCTTCTGACCCGGTTTTTTTTACCCGGTTATTGGATTTAAAAAAATAACCGTTTTAACCGGGACAAAAAAATAACCGAAAAACCGGCTAACCGAACCAAAAAAAAAAAACGATTTTCGGTTATAACCGTTGGGTTTTTCACATCCCTACTATTAACACAAGATATTGTATGATATCTCCAGGACGTGGTCCGGTATTTTGAATGGGCAAGTTGACGATCTCGTCATCCAGCCCCAAGTGCTTTTAACTGTTTTCTTTTTAAAGAATACAGTAGAGTCTCGATAATTCGAGTCTCGATTGTTCGGGTTTTCCATAAATCCGAGTTAGTGAAAAAAATCAGTTTAGCTCCCAAATAATGACCAACACATACACAACACTTGAAAGAATTGCTACATCTGGTTTTTATTGTTGTTCGACGGGTTATATGTCCACTGCGCACCCCGAAGCCGCCTGCAGAAATGCCCCTTCCCAAAGTAAACGGAATATATATAAGATCGTTATATAGGAACAATGTGTTTAAACAAAAAGCAATTGACAATTATTTTAAGATATAATTAACCTGTTGCAATCAGCAGTAATGTAATAATATGCAAGTACATTTTTCATTTAAATACACTACACTGAAATTTAAAAAAATGCTTTTATTTCCAATTTATTTATGTATTAAATTTTATGATTTCGATAATTCGAAAGTTCGAGGTAGCGCCGGTCCCGTCCACCTCGAATTATCGAGACTCTACTGTATATGAATTTGTTTACTATTTTGTATAATTTTCCTGATCTATATGATCCACTATCTGTTCCATAACATGTTGCAAGGCGTGAGACCTACAGAAAATATTTCAATGAGCTTACCTATGAAAGAGTTGTCGGTTCAGAAAGACGCACAGAAGATGGAAGATGAACGTTTAAAGCAGCGAAAAAAGAGGCTAGGGTGCATAAAAGCAGTTACTACAAAGGAATTGAAGTGTAATTCCCTTTAAAAAAACCAAACTTCTGACCCTCATGACGTCAGTTCAAACTTCCAAAGCAAATATAACACAGTGCCCTGAGTGTGATGAGATCTATATTGACCCTATCAAGAGATTGAATAGAGTGTTGCAAGTGCCACACATGGTGGCCCAAGGGATGCTCATACTCTGAATGAGGAGAATTTGTGTTAATTTTTGTACATGAAAATCGCTGGTTTTGAGTTATATTAAGGTATCCGAATGGTTTAAAATCGTCGTTTTGGATGAAATTATCTAAAAAAAAAGTTATGACTTAATTTTGTAACCTGTTTAACCAGCTTTCTAAAACTGTCTCACTTTTTACTCTATGTGAATTACAAATGGAGTTACAGCTGTTTTATTACCGAACTGTAAGCGTTATTTTATGTTGCATGAAAACTTTAAATGCGTTTTCTGAGAAATGATACTTTTGAGGAAAACTGTCGACCGCAACAACGATTTCTCAAAAAGTTATTCAAGTATTGATATGAAATTTTCTGAGATTGTTTTCTGTAATGAGCTTGATGTTTTCCTCTAAAAACTAAGGTCAATTTTAAAATCAAGTATTATTTTTAAGCGCTTAAATATAAACGAAAAGCATTTTTTACGAAAAATTAAAAGTTTAGTAACTATATTCAGCTATATCTCAAAACTATTTTGAAGTACAAGAAATATTTTAGAGCATAACACAGATAACTGTCAAAAAAATATACTCCTACAAGGATTTGTGTATATTTCGAATATGATTTTGTCTATGGCTGTTAGCGTAAGGCAAATATTTTAGTCATTTTTCTTAAAATTTCTCAGTTTTTTTAAAAAATATTATTTTGAAAGCCTAATTTTACAATATTTTCATAGTTTTAAAACATATGCAGTTGAAAAATAACATTAAAAATATATATAAGTTATATTTCAAAAAAATGTCTCCGAATGCAGTCGGATACCTTAATTTACTATAAGCTTAAATTTTAACTAAAATAACACTTTCATTACATACTAATCAAGGAAAAAATACTTAACAACTTTTAATGAATTAGTGTTCTGCCCTGTATTTTCTAAAAATAAAAATGTTTTGAAGCTTCACCATAATTTTCATCTTGCACCGGGGGAAGTTGTCACTTTTGTTTTGCGTATTTCAAATGGCAAAATTATTTTGATAATATTAAAATAAAATTTTCTCAATTTAAGAGCAGCACAACAAAAGGTCGCTCTAATAATACTTATAAAGAAAAAAATTTACCTCAAAAACTGAATTTATTAAAAATGGCTAAATGTTAACATTGCCATCTTGCCCAGACTTTCCCTACTTCTCTAAAATACACGAATACTATTTTCTCCACTATAATACGATGTTAATGAAAATACATATTTCCAAATATATTTTCAAAGCGCGCTTTGTCAACCACGCCAAAAAATATTAACCCTTAGCGGACAGGTGGCTTTTTAAAACACTTAGATCAGGTTGGCGTACTATATGCGCTTTTCCGTTTTTTTCAACTCTAAGCTAATTTAATTATACACAACTTGATTTTTTATAGTATAACTAGAAAATCACTCGCCATGGTTTGACGGGTACAAATTGCCTCTTCATTCGAGAGATTTCCCTTCAAATTTGACGCGTTTAAACAGATATATATGCGAGAGAAATGTTTAACATTGATTGAAAACAAATAAAATAAACTTATGTTTTATGACAGGAAATATTTTTTTTTATTTACATATTATTTAAATTTTCCTTTATTCAAACAACCTCTTGGTATTCATTCCGTTTCATGGTAAAACATTCCGTGTGAAGTATTTTTCGTTGTTTAATAATTTTCCTTGTACTTCAGATGTCTTTGTGTAAATTTTAACGTGATTGGGAATCCTAGATCTTGAAAGTGCAACATAGAGCTGTCCATGTGAAAAGACAGGCTCATCGAGGTAAATTCCAACATGATCGAAAGTTTGCCCCTGCGATTTGTTGATAGTCATCCTGTAAGCTAGAATTAACGGGAACTGGCGGCGATTGAGAACGAATGGTAGATTCACGTCACTGGTGGCTAATTTAATTCTTGGCAAGAAAACAATATCGCTACGATTGCATTCAGATACAATTTGGCGTCCAAACTATATCACGCGCATGATATACCACAGACGTGATTTATTACTTTCTATTAAAAAACGGAAATTATTTTGAAATATATGATTAATATTATTTAAAATTTCTCGGGAACTATTGACCATAGCGAGATAAATTTTATATCAATCGATAGCAAATTTTATTTCACTATTTTAGAGCTATTAAATTTGAAATTAGAACGGCAATTACTCTTTTAATAATTCTTAAAATAACTGAAATTTAGGTTCTCTAACAATGAAATAATGCTGTTTAACGTCTCGCAGTGATATGGCGCGAGTTTTATTGTTGGTGACGTCAGAGCGTTACCGGGGGATCTGGTCTATTATATTAGTTATAATATTAGAGGTGGAATGGATGGATGATACAAATATTTGTGTTCGAATTTGAGTCGCTATATTCTTCGTGAACTGGATTGTTCTACACGTCAGTCTCAGAATCGGTTGCTTGGTCGCTGTACTCAGTCACTTCTCCATCGGCATATAAAGAAACAGATTCGTCCTGAGCTGGTATTTTCTTGCTCATTTCTTCCAAAAGAGCCGAATATTGCTCTGTAGGGATAATTTCCCGCCGTTTCGTGATAGGCAGGTTGGGTTATGGAGAGCGTTTCATGCACTTTCAAGCGCGATCATACAGCACCGACTGATTCATTGCCATTGGAAACTATCTGAGTAAGAAGGAGGAATGCTAATACGAGGTTAGACGGGTCTTGACCTTTCCACCTTCGATAGTTTTTATACAGCTTATGGTTTACACCCACTGGAGCACTCTATACGCCGTACCTGTCCGCAAAGGGTTAATAACATTTTTAATTATTCCGTTTATTTACTTGCGTGTTACCACTCACGTCCATTCCAACATCCTTCATTGAGTATTCCGTTACGAAGTTACGAATTATTTAACCTCTCAAAAACTTTAGGATATGAAGAATTGATTTTATTGTTGCTAGACGAACTGTGGAAGCCCTCAAAGCAAAGATCACCCTTAAACAGTTAAAGGGAGATGAATAAACATAAATGATTGGGGAAAGAACGGAAAAAAGGGAATACCAGAGGGTTGACAGGAGCAGCAGCTGAACTCGCCAGGCGAGTAGATGAGAACAGAAATCGAAATTTATTATTTTTTTTGCACGTAGCTCTGTAATACATACCCTCCAAATATTGTAACTTTTTTCTTTCATGACTCGTCTGGCTCCTCCCCGTCGATCCTTGCTGACTCTAAACCCTTTGGGTGAGTCGGTCGGCGTGGGTTATGTGTGTGTGAAAGTAAGAAGTGCAAAATTTTACACAGCTACAGAACTGTTTCTGGATACAGAGTCTAACAATTGCATACATAATCCTATCATGTGCAACATATTTCATTTCGGTTTAATGAAGTTTTGTAACAGCCAAATCTGTTACGAAGCCATATTCAACTATAAACTTTGTTTCATGACTGCCTCCTCAAAAATTTGCTTCAACATCGCATGAAAAATATCACAATAAATGATCAGTGATTTATAATAAAAATAAATTTACAACTGATTGAAGACAAATAAATTTTCAAGACAAGAATATCATTTAAAGCAAAATCACGTAGCTATTTATAAGCTTTTACTGGATTTTATAGTGGTATAAATCATGTTAGAAGCACATAATTTTACGTTTAAGAGTTTGGTATAATGTAATTTGTAACGTATTTTTTGTAATTTAGGAAACACCCACCTCCCTTTTATTTATTAAAATTTGAGTTTTCAGTTATAGGTTTAAAATTCAGGTCATATGCATCAAAGAATGAAGTGGTTCGCATCACATAGAACCACTTCATTAAATGAAGAGATATTTGTCTTAAATTACTGTTATGGAAAATTATCTTTCACGAGAAAAGCTTGAGGATAAATTAACCACTGATCATTATTATTTAAAAGTATAATAACTTAAGGCCTGAAATAGTTAACTATTTCTTAGCAAGACTCGGAATTGTGTGGTTTGTTGATTAACCACTGAACTGAATAATTTTCTTTGCTATCTAATAAGATGACCCCTCCTGTTTTGGAAAGGGGATGTCGTTTTCATTCATCTAAGAAGGCATAGGATACTTAAGATGTTTATGGATCCTACATATTTTTTGTGTCAAATTATAAAGCTAATTAATGATTCAATTTTAGTTTATAAGACTAAAATTTCGATAATTCGATGCACGAGTATTCTCGGGCTGTTAAGTTGAGCGGTTAATGATTATCCTACATTCTTCATGGAAATTTCAATAATGTCCTTCATTCTAAATTATTGAGGCGACGTCTATTTATGTACTTAATTACCTCTAAACCCCGTTTTTTAATGCACGGGTATACTGATTTACATCGGCTAATTAATAACTTCCCAAATAACAGTCCCGTCCTTCACATAATCTTGGCAAATTAAGTAACGAGTCAAACCGCATCCATCCACCCCATACAATATTCATTCTTCCAAAACTCAGCCGATGTTGTTCCAAAAGACTCGCTTTGTAATTTACTCCCAAATGCACCCTCATTCGGAGGTTTATTAGAAACAAACTCCCGTATCCCCTCTAACGGCGGCCCCCTCTGCCGATATTCTATTCGGGGGAGAGGAGTCATTCGTACAGAACATCCTCCCGCGGTTACAGTTGCTTGTTCCACTTTATCCTCCCGGATCTCGAACCCGAATTTAAATCCACCTTCCGATGGTGATCCCACTAAACGTCCCTCCACCCCTCTTCCAGAAATTATAGCGCACAGATTGTTAATGGTCGGAAATTTATCCCTTCCGCTGTGGCCGGGAGTCGGAAAAGATGAAGTGATCGGACGGGGCCTTTATTGTTACGAGTTGGGTGGAGGGAGGGCGGTTGAGGAATGGGATTGGAAGACGGGAGAGAGTGGTCGAAGCCATGTTTGGTCATGTCCGTTCAACTGCTTAGGAGTCGTTTTCCCTTTGATCAGTGGCGTGGCTCCTATTTTTGACGCCTGGGGCGAACTTGCAATGTTCTGTTCGTCCCTTACAAGTTAAATAGGGCAAACTAAGTTGATTATAATTGACTTTACCTCTAGAATTTGTTAGAATTTATTTAGCTTAGAAACTTCAGAACAAAAATGATAAACTCCAGGAAAAAAATATTTTATTGGTAACCTAATTCGTCGTTTGAAACAGAAGCGGCCCGAGGCAGCTTTACCAACCGGGCAAGGCAACAATATGGCGCCCAACGTATATCCAACGTATTTTTTAAATTTTATAATGCCCGTATTTTAAATATCAATTAAAATTTTACTTAGAAATATGCATGTTTTACTTGTAAACATGGCTTAACCCTTGGAACGGCAAGAATATTTCAGCTGAATGCTTTGAAAACGGCTTCTCTGTAGCTAAATGGTGAACGCAAATGTTTCGGAGCCGGTTTTCGGGTAATAAACAGAGAACAACTTTCTACGCCGGAGCCGGTTTAAGAGTAATAATCGAAGAACGACTTTCTGCGACGGAGCCGGTTTTAGAATAGTCATCAGAGAGCGACTTTCTACGTTTCAGCCGTTTGAAGGGCTAATACTACTATAGTGAGAATTTTTAAACTTCAGATATATTTAAGATTATATAGAGGTCATGGAAGAAAGAGAAAGAGAGAGCAAAAATAATATATTCAATAAATTTGTTTAAAAAATATTTGACTTTGTATCTCAGGTTTCCACTTCCTCAACCAATTTTTCCTTCACACTCCAGCTTTGGGGCCACTCAGGACTTTGACGTTACGGGCAGTTGCCCTGTTTGCCCGGGCCTCGGGCCGCCCCTTCTTGAAGTCCTAGACCTCTGCAGATAGGTTGAGAAATTGCGCATCCACCACCAGTCTTTCTTTCACATATCGGCAGTTTACCGACAAAATACGAAAAATGCGAATTAATTACATTGACCATCCTTTTCATGAGCACATTTAAGCCAGCTAAGCATAATAAACTGCGCTAGTGCCTCTGCTCTTGTTAGTTATATATTAGTTATTTTCCTGCATGTCTGATTTTGTCGACCCTTTCGAAATGCCATCTGGGGCCGACGCCTCCCTAGGCCTCATCCCACCCCCAAGATGAGCCAATACCTCTGATGTTTTCCGCATCTCGGCTGGAAACTGAAAAAGCAGTCTTAAATATAGTTAAGGAACGCCCCTCAACCTACAAATTTATGCAATACGAGTCTTAAGAATAAACAGTCTGTTCAGTTATATTGAACCTGTTTGAACCGACACAAGTATTATTTTGAGATGGATCTCGTAATATGATGGTGAGATTACGAAGATGATATCTTAATTGGCACACTAC
>BGPR01000841.1:99995-126929 GCA_013235015.1 Araneus ventricosus | reverse complement strand
CATTGCATAAATCGGTGAGTTGAGGGCGTTCGTTAAAGAGTAGTCGATTAAAGATGTCATCTTCGTAATCTCACGTCTGTTTACGAGATCGGTTTTCAAAATAAAGACAGTCTGTTCAGTTATACCAACGTCCTGTTTGAACCAACACAAGTATTATTTTGAGACCGATCTCGTAATATGATGGTGAGATTACGAAGATGACATCCTAATCGGCACACTACTCTCGAAACTTCCATATCACACAAGCGGGAGAAAGGCTCTTGTGCCATAAAACCATAAACAAATCGGACCAAACTACACAAAAACCAAGGCAAATTTAATGTACGCTAGGTACACCAAGGACTTTTGGCGAGATTTTGACCATTACTTGACTTCATGTATGTATACCAAGGACTGTCATTTACTACTACCGACAGGTGCTGCTCGGACTCACTGGACTAGAAAACTTTGTAAAAACTGTTTATTTTAAAACAGGTTGAAGTCAATTTTTGAAATTTCTAGGAAAATTTGTGATGATTTGCAGCGTTTGTGATCTCAATTGTATTTAACTTCTGTACATTAAGTTACTGCACTCAAAGTATTTATTGTTATGTAAGTAATCCTTTGATTGAGTTACTGTTTTTTATTATCCTTTTTTGTTTCTTGAGTTTTACCGCGTTGATGTTGTTGTTGATGATCCCCGAAGATCAGCAGAGCTATATTAGGTCCATGAGCCTGTGCACCCTGAAGAAATCCAAAGTCAATAGAGGATTAGAAACAAGATCCTGTTGGAAAAGCCCCAGGCATGCAAGAATATAATAAGGTGTGGCTTGTTCTGCAGTACATTTTGGGCAGTTCTCAAAACACTTAGAATTATCAGAGAAAGTCAAACTTCTAATATGCCCACTAAGGAAGCGAGTAAGAGTTGTTTGGTCGCGTCTGCTGCAGTCAATTGACGGACATCCACCTGGTCGAGAACCCTGATACCAGTGATGCTCCGGTGGAATGAGCTAGATAGTTTTATTCCTGCTTTTAGCTCTAGAGAACAGCTCCAAGTAGGTGAGAAGACCACGTTAGTTTTGTTTTGTACCGTTGGTGCTTTTGTGTTATGTGCGTTTTTGTTTCTATTTGTGTATGTTTTTGTTTGTTTTTCTGCATGTTTTTGTTTGTTTTTCTGTATGTTTTTGTTTGCTTTTCTGTATGTTTTTGTTTGTTTTTCTGTATGCTTGTGTTTGTTTTTTGTATGTTTTGTTTGTTTTTCTGTATGTCTTGTTTGTTTTTCTGCATGTTTTTGTTTGTATTTGTGTTTTTTTTTCTATTTGCACGTAGCTCTGTAATCCATACCTTCCAAATAGGTAGGTCTGTTAATTGTAATTTTTTTCTTTCTTGACTGGTCTGACTCCTCCCCGTCGATCCTTGCTGACTCTAAACCCTTTGGGTGAGTGGGTCGGCGTGGGTTATGTAAGGACTTTTGGTGAAATTGAATCTGGAACCCTCCGGTCATGAAGCTAAGATTCTGACATCAGGTCAAGGTATTCTGTTTACCCACTCGCTACCAGGACTTCGGGAGAAAATCCGTCACCGTTTATTATTTAAATAGGGCTCGATAAGAAAATCTGAAGGTCACATTTATGTGATTCTGCAGCGAAAGTGTTAACATATTCACGCAGACGTATACCACACGGCTATTGGAAAGATATGACCATGTACTACCTTGTACACATCGGTGGGAATGTTTTAAGGATGGAATCGAAAATGCCAAATGTATAAACTACAATGCAATGAAACACATAAATGCGTGAAAAGGTTGCAGAGAAAATAATATTAAATAAATATAACCCAAAAATATCCTATGCCCAAATAATCAAACAAACAAACTAGAAGAAGGAGGATACCCTTAAATCTCAGAAAGAAATAAGAGATAACTAAAATTCAAACAATAATATTTTGCAGGAATCTTCATAAGTAAAGGATATGTTAACATCTAAAAGGGAATTAAAATAAATGTAATAAACCATGTTGAACCATGAGGAAGCTAACCATTCTTTTCTATGGAATATGTTGTAATTGCAAAGCTGTCTCTACTGCAATAATCTATGTCAGAGCATCTCGCCAAATATACCATCAGTACTGGAGGCTCTAAGAGAACTATGTACTCCTTCAACTATATCCTGCTTTCGCTTTTAGGAATAATACACACAGTAAAAGTGATCTCATATCGATGGCGGAGAACTATTTTGAAAAGATGTTACAATTGGAGGAATTCTTAAAAATATTATCTATCAATAGTAAATGATCGACAGTTTTCTAGATGCTCTGTATCATTCCTCTGAAAATACGTTGTGCATGATCATGCTCCATGTGCATTCGGGCAATCAATATGTTTTTTGGATGAAACGCCGAAATATTATGGATTATTCAGGAATGAAACCTAGAATACGTAGAAAATGCATTTGCAATAAGTGTAAGACGACAAAAAATTGTTTATTAAAGACATTTATGCGCACTCTAAACTATTCACCAAGGGTAACACGTCCTTACGTTACCGTGGCATCAGAGTTTAGAGAGTGAGGTGCCGGTTTAGGTCGTATCTGCGTCATTTGATCGTAGTCTAAAATGTGAAGTTCTCCTCAAAACAGCCTTCGTGTAGTTTCTCAAGCGGAATGTTAATCTAACGAAAAGTTTCTGAAGTCCAACCCTATGAAACGCTCTGCCGGCTCATCGGAGATTTCAGACTGGTGAAGGCAACAACAATTATTTTATTTAAGGGGAGTTGGAACACTAAGTCCTTTAACTCTAACCCTGTCACTTTGATGAATCTTTTCTCAAAATCTGTTATAGATTCATTTTTGAAATTTTTTATACAAGTAAAGTACATCCTTCTCATTATACTGAAATGATTTTAAAAAAAATTCAAAAATATATTTTTTACAAATTTTTTTGTGTCAAAACAAAAAATGTGAAATTGGCCATTTCAATGTACCTTTTCTCAAAGATCTGTTATAGATACATGTTTGAAACATTTTATACAAGTTAAGTACACCATTCTCATTATACTGAAATTGGCTTTTAAAAAAACATCGAAACTTTATTTTTTACATTTTTTTTTGTGTCAAAATAGGGTACGATTTTACTGTGTCTAATTAAATATTTTGTAAATTTGTAAAAAAATTACAAATTAACCAAAAGCTCATTTCAGTCTAATAAGAATGGTGTACTTTACTTGTAATTAACTTAAAGTTTCAAACTTGTATCTATAACAGATTTTGAGAAAATACACATCGAAGTAACAGGGTTAGGGTTAACGGACTTAGGGTTCCAACTCCCCTTAAAATATTTTGATTTGCTTGCTTTCTTGAATTAATAGCATTTATGTTAAGTAAACCAATACCCCGACCTGGCCGAAGCTGTCCGGTCCAAGGCGATGCGCCACCGCAAAGCAACCCCAACCAGCACAGTGGCGCTGGACGACACTTGTCGACACCGAAAACCAGCAGCCGATTCGTTTGCGCCAAGTCCCGACTGGACATGATACGCTTGTCCAGGTGCCACAAGCAACAGAACCTCCACCACCCAAAAGACCTAAGTTCCACCTGAAGACCCATCAGCCATCCCGGTAGAACTTCATTCCCATTCACATTACAATAAACAATACAAAATTCAAATAGCAGTTAGACAGAATGTTATACATTAAGAAGAACAGCTATAGCTTCACAAACTCATTAGAGAGACATGCTCAGGAAATCTATGAAGAAACAAGAGATGAACAGTCCTCGTTAGTCTGTAACTTCATACAATTGTGAAGGATCTCTCGAATTGAAGATTTAAACCCGAGTCATCAGCAGAACTATTTCCATATTTGCCCAGCTGCTTGGCCAGGCACTGGAAATTGGATACCCACGACGGTCCAAACCTACCCAAGAGGGTTTAAAGCCAAAAGGGCCGCCGGGGAGGTGGGACCCCGAAAGCACGCCGAGGAACAGCGGTCCCCGGTCCCAAGGACAAGATTTATTGAGTCAAATACTAGTTGTACATGCATTGCCCAAGAGCAGGATCAGTACTTAAAATACATAAATAAAACTGGACACACAAAAAGGTACTGTATAAAACATATCTTCGCCGAGATGGCGGTAGAAGAAAACATAACATTTTTACATGAAATCTGGTCTATGGCAAAATCTGGTTGATGGCAAAGTCGAAAAGTAGTACAATAATAAAGAGTTGATAAAGTGATGATGAAATCTGGTTTATGGCACAAAGTCTGGTTGATGGCAAGTGTAAAGTAAAGATGATATTTCAGAGAAAGGGGCCGGAGGTGTTGGGAGAGGTGTTGGCCAGGCACTGCGAAACTCGTTCCAAACAAAACATTCCAAGAGCACATGTTCCACAGTGCCCTCCGGAAGAAGACAAAAGCAACTTTAAGTTTTACCGAATAACCGCTCCTTGGAAACACTCCATGTCCTGTATAGATTTGATTCATATACAGGGTGATTCAAATATAAGTACCAAACTTTAATTGTAGGTCATGCATACGACAAGCATCCTTACATTACTACAAGCATTACTTATGATGGATGAGCAAGCGCCATCTGGAGGCAGCAGATGGCATTTTAAATAATACAGCGCTGGCCAAAATTGAGGACACTTTTTGAAATGAGCACATTTTTCCCGAATATCTCCTCGAACTTCAACCATGCAATGGATTAATTTTTAACTCACAATTTACATTGAAGATTCGGCCACGAGGGTATTCAGGGCACCGACCAGAAATTGATGAAGTCGAAAAGGAGTTTTGGCTCATCCCGCTTCACAGAAAGATGATAATGGCTTGCAACTTTCATCAATTATTTTGTATATTCTGCGCAATATTTACAAGCATTTCCGTAAAAATATAACGAATATTCGGGAAGATATAAAGGTTTGTTTAAAAAAAATCCCAAATTTTTTTCTCACGTTTTTTTGCTTATAACTTGTAGAGTTTTCTTCCAAATTATAAGAAACTTACAGAATACGTGACAATATGTTACAGAAGCATTGTATTAAAATTTGAAGTAAATACCTTGAATATTGGAGAAAATATGAGCATTTGTAGAAAATAACTTTTTACTGTGAATGTGAGGAACGTAGCGTAATTTTTATTTCATAACTTCAAAGACAGATTTATATAAAAATTTCAGTTAAACACCGGTAAGATTCAGAAAAAATATCGGCAATATCGGCATTTTGACCAGCACTGTATTATTTTAAATGCTAACTCTTGCCTCCAGATGGCGTTTGCGCGGTATTGTGGAACTTGCGCACATCCTCATCATCCTAAAGTCCTAAGTCATTAAGTAGTGTCCTTTGCGCACAAGCGTTGGAAAGGTTGCAGTATTGTAAACTTTATCGCTGTCTATATGATTTGGCGTGGCTTTAGCGCATTGAATAACTTTTGGCATATAACAATCAATCAATGTCAGTACCCTCTGTTTCAACGATGTTTCCGTGGGAAAATGCCAAGGACCTTAATAACTGTTATTCTCAAACAAGTGACTAAACCGATATAATTTAAATTAAAATATAAATAATCGATATAAGTTAATCGTAATGTTAAATAAATTGAAAATACATGGATAAGATGAAAATTGATTTTATTGGCCTAATCAAATCAAGGGGATTATTTTCACGAACTTAAGGAATATCCCAGAAAGCAATTATAATAACTGATTGTCCTCATAAAATGGATATGGAACAAATCGAATCAAAAAGACGCAATAAAATATATCAGAAAATCCAAATCAGAAAAATCTCAAGAAATCTAAAAGAAACTTTTGTTAATTCTTGGCCTAGTTATTGTACGTATAAAGTATAGAACATTTTAATACTCTTCTAGAAGTAAAAATAGTTTTCCGAGTATTATCATTATTATTATTACTTTTAAAAGTGATTTCAATATATAGGCCACCTTTGAAATACTATGCGCCAAAGGTGGCCCACCAGCTACAATTTTGAAATTGTATTTTAAAAATAATCAAATTTTATTTTACAAAGAAAAGTATGTTTGATATGTGTTAGAGATAAGGGTAAAATTTTACAAAAGGAAAATTCAGCCACCCACACCTAACCAGGCAATTTTGAAAAATCACCAAAGCTTAACTATGGACACCTCTGGCTCACACATCTTATACAGAGTGGTCATAAATTATCTGACCCATTTCAAAAATTAATAGAAAAAACTGATAATGTTACTACTACGGTTTTTTTTTAACTGGGAGCGCATTTTAAAAAGTTTTAGGTAACGTACCGTTACGGTGGTCTAGATGGTCGTAAATTATTGGATATCTCCCGTTTTTGAGAGCCATTATCTGCGAAACTATTAAAGCTAGAAGAAAAATAAAATCATGCATTTGTAGGAAATTTTACATTTTTTAATTTGATAAATCAATTGTAATTCGAAAACTGAATAGTTTTCGAGATATTCAAGACAAACTGAAAAAGGAAACCAGAAAGCGCGCATTGACTTCTGCTGATTGGTAACGATTGCGTATTTAAATCTGTCGCTGTAGCAAATTTAGAACGCTTCTAATAGCACGCCGCTTATCTGAAAAACTTTTTATTTGCTCTCTCATTTAAAAAAACACAGTTGTAACATTATTAATTTTTAAATGGGTTTAATAATTTATCATCACCCTATATTTTGAACAAAACTTGTACTACTTATTTATTTTTCAAAATGTATAATCTCCCTGCATCTTTGAGATTCTGGCTCTCAGTTTTCTGTAGAAAAAGTGTAATTTTCTAATATCTGAAAATAATATTTGGAAAAATCCAATTTTCTCTCCTCTTTCATTTCTTTGCATTTTTTTTAAATCCAATTGATTTTGTAGTATCAATCTGATTTAATTTAATATTAAGACTATTTTAAGCCTCCCAAAATGATATACCTAAATAAATGCGATTAACATTTTTGATATGTTTATAAATATTTATTATTTGCCTCTTAAAATATCTACAGGTTTTTAGCACCTCTATTTTAAAGGCTGTTTTCACTTCTCTTTTGCTGCATTTTAATTAGTAAAAGAATCGAATGAATTTTTTATTTATATTTAATGTAAATTACAACTTTAATGGTATAATATCAAAACATTTAACCCAAATATTCATTTGTTGAAATGAAAATCATTCGACTTGTATTTGTACTGATAAATAGGTTTTATTTTCGTCATTAAAGCAATAATTTTAAAAAAATTATATAAAAGCAAAGGAGAAGGAGAAAAAGTTGATACACCGAACGCACTCAAATCAAGGAATAAAACTTTTAAAAATGTTCCTCGGATTTCTCGTTAGGGGTGAAGGTAATTATCAATTTTCCCTTGGGAAAGTGGTGACTATCCCATAGAAAAGGACCCCTGATTTCATCAATCACTCTCTTATAAGAGCGACAAGTATGCATTATCTATTGCCCCTCTAGATGTTTGCCAAGTTTTCCTGCGAAAGGTAATTAAATGCAGTAAACCTACAATGTGTGCGGAAAGTCCACTAGTTAATGATGTGCGGAAATGCGCCTGTGCGCATCGGACATAGAACCGTTTGCGGGTTCACCTATGTTCCTTTGTGATTTTGGATGTTTATACAAAAATTAACTAACAATTAAAATCCTATCATAGGACAAAATCAAGACGGTACTAGAAACAAAAAACAAATAATAATAATAAGAAGAAGAATCCGTCAGAGGACTTTCACAAAGGTCACCCCCTGCTGGGATTCTAAAATTCAGAATTAGGATAATTTTCTGTACAGACACCGACTTCAAAAAAGTCAAAGAACATAGTTCCTCTGTGAACTGTTGAAGACTGATCAATAGCGTAGCTACAACTTTTTCTGCCAGGAGCGAACTTGCAACATTCCGCCTTTCCTTTACATATTACATACGGGCACATAAACCTCAAAATAAATAAATTCTACGAAAAAACCCAATTTTATTAGTAACTTAATCCTTTATTTACCGAATTAACTTACCAGCAACTTTTCAATTTCATTTTGGCATCATTAGATAAGTTTTGGGGCAGAATAACCCCAGGAAAGTGGGTAAAATTTTTTTAATTATTTAAAATAGTTTAATTAATTTAATTGATAATTAAACAAATTTAATCCTTGTCATCAGCACCCATCTACTGCTTGCTGTTGAAACTATAGTGTTCGTGCGAATACTGTCAGGAAAAACGGTCAAATTACGAAGAAATAAGCACGATTAAAGTTTTACTTTTAAGTACCTTAGGGAAATAAAGGGTTAATTCGTTGTTTTAGACCTTCGATCTCTGAAGATGGGTTGTGAAATTCCGCATCGAACACCAATCTTTCTTTCGCGTATCGGCAATTTACCGACAAATGACGAAAAACACGAATGAATGAAGGCGAAAAATACTTAATTTAGTTTTTTATGAACACAATGACTGAGCTACGTTCCTACCCTTCTTAGTTATAATTTTTTTCCCTGCTGATTTTGCTGCCATGTGTGATTTTGACGCCCGAGGCTAACCACCACTCCGCCCCTCTTTAGCTACATTACTGAGGGGGGGGGGGGTCTTTGCTTTGAATGCTTCTACCACTCGGCTAGCAAACATAATATAATTTCTTCATGTCATAAATGTAATGGCCCACATCCTGCAAATCTATGTAAAAGCAAGGATAGATGTTTAGTTCACGCTCATCTCTATTAATGCCCCGTTTTGAACCAACATGATAGCTACTCGGGACGGAGTCTTGTAAGTTTAAACTATTTTGAGATGATAAAGATGACACCTGAGCCAACACTCCCATCTCAAAATTTCCACACCATACCAACGGGAGGACGTTTGGTCCTGACTGATCTAACATGGTGGGTCTTCCATCGAATCGAGTTCCAAACACAAAACCATTCGGTCCCAAAGCCGAAACCTTACCACCAGGACACCGCAGCGCCATGTCATTTTGTCAGCGGATGCTTGAGTGGTGGTCCAAAATGGCTGTCAGAGTCGGGTCTCGATTTTCAAGTGCGGATTCCCACCCACCAATGGCGAGACACTTAAGAAAGCATAATAATACTTACACTCTTTGGGACGATGTAAAGAATAATGGACGCAATTTGAATGGTGTCCGTAATAATGCACAGTTGCGAGCAAAGCCTCACTTTCTCCGTTTCTTTTTTCTATTTTACAGTATTTGTGGAGATTATTGGCAGCATGAAGAAGGGGTTTCCGATGCTGAAGCGTTGCCGCGTGCCACTTACAAAATGTGGTTTTTATGGGTTAGAATGCGAATAAATATTCCGTCCCCGTGTTGTTGCTGTTGTTTTTTGCAACATTTTCTCCGTTCTTTTATCTTACGAATGGCATCTTTTTCGGAAAGAATACATTTGACACGTTTGTGTGTGGGGTCCCGAGTTTTTACTGCGGGAGTGAATTTCTTCCAGTGATTTATGCAGTTGTAATGGTGATTCTGCGATTCCGAGAGCGTTAAAAATACCGTAAGGAGTGATTTGGAAAGGGTTTGAATGAAAAGGGTTCGTCGAGAAAGATATATGGGGTTTTATTTTTGCGAAATCCTAATATATCAATTTGATCACGTAAGAAAGTTATGAAGGTAATTGAAAATAGCATTGTCATTTTCAAGTTACTGGGGTATTTTTCGTGATCTGCATTCATATTGGTTTTAAACTGCGTGAGTTTTCTAAAATTTCGGTGCTATGGCATTATATGAGTAATATCTTCGTCTTTATTTTCAAAATTGGAACGCATTTTTTGGTGAACACTTCTTTTCAAAATAGTATAACAGTTGGTAATTTCATGACTACTCTTTTGCTCGAATGTTCTGGATACTGCTCGTATGTCCTCTTGATTTAAAATGTTTCAAATGAATACACGCGATGGCTAAAATTATTTTTTTTAATGTAGAGTTCGTCACTCCAAATTTCGTCGAGTTGCATCTTTTTGATTTCTAAATGATTTTCTAATTTGATTTTGAACGATTTTCTAATATGCATAGTAGGTCCTCTTCACTATAAGACTAAGCTAGCAGTTTGGAAGTAGAAGGGAAAACACTCTAACCCGTTTATCTTAGAACTGTTTATTTGATATGCAATAAATAAATTGATAATTGGATATTTATTGGTATTGTTACTATTTATTGTAAATAAATACCACTAACAATTTCTAATATAATTGATCAGACCTGTCTCTCGGTAACGCTCTGACGTCACCAACAATAAAACTCACGCCATAGCGCTGCGAGACGTTAAGCAGTATTATTTTATTGTTAGAACACCTAAATTTCAGTAATTTTAAATTTAAAAGAGTAATTTTCGTTCTAATTTCAAAGTTCATAGCTCTAAAATAGTGAAATAAAATTTTCTATCCATTGATATAAAATTTATCTCGCTATGATCAATAGTTCCCGAGAAATTTTAAATTATATTAATCCTATATTTCAAATTAATTTCCGTTTTTTAATAGAAAATAGTAAATTACGTCAGTGGTATTTCATGCACGTGATATAGTATGGACGCCACGATGCATCTGATTATTTATTGCAATCGTGATGATACAATTTGATAATATCTTTTGGCAACGTTTAACAAGCAAAGAAGCGCTTTGTTTTGATTCGAATTTCGAAAAAAGAATTCCTTTGAAATTTTAACTTTTGACTTACGTTTGACAAGCTGAGAATTTCATGGTTATTGAATTATAATAAAATTGTTAAACAACGAAAAATACTTCACAACTGAATGGTGTTTACCAAGAGGTTTTTTTGAATAAAGAAATATGTAAATAAATAATATTTCCTGTCATAATACATATGTTTATTTTATTTGTTTTCAATCAATGTTAAACATTCCTCTCTCATATATATCTATTTAAACACGCCAAATTTGACGGGAAATCTCTCGAATGAAGAGGCAATTTGCACCCGTCATACCATAACGGTTGATTTTCTAGTTCCTAATTAATATGCATCACGACTGTGATCAAATTATTATACATCAGCTATAGAATAATGTTAAAACTAGGGATTGTTTGCCTATTTTTTCTTATCATCCATTTTTTAAAAATTTTTTAGCGTCACTCATATTTTTAAGTGTTAGAGTCGAGTATTCGGACACTATATCACTCCGTTTCAGAACCATCACCTCATATTAAATAAGGCTGATTGGTTGTCTTATTAATAGCGTTTACGTAATACCAGCTACAACTAAACTCCTCTTGGAATAATTTAATTTGGATTTACTGTTCCGCCGTTTGATGTAAATATACGGTTTCAAAATTTCTGTAAATATCTGTAATTAAAATGTTTCTCATATTTAATCCATAGTATTTATTGAATCTTTTAACAAAGTGGTGTCAGTGTGCAGGACTATGGATCTTTTAAAACGAGAGAGAACACAACTCCCACGATTATTTACGAAATCTTTGAAAGAAGTAGGAACCGTATATTTACATCAAACGACGAAACAGTAAATCCAAATTAAATTATTCCAAGCGGAGTTGAGTTGTAGCTGTTATTACGTAAACAACTAGTTTCTATTCGCTGTTTCACTGCCTCATTGAGAATCCCTGTTGGCTGTCTTTCAATCTTTTCAATCCTCAGTAAAGTGTTTATATATAAGTAAAGTAAGTTCTGTAATTTTAGTCTCACTCTGTGTTTGCTTTTCATGTATGTTAGACCTGCTGTAAATAAATGCTGCTTGAACTGCTATCCATGAAACTCTAAAATCTTTTAACGCAATCATATATCACGATGATCTATTAATATTAACATTATGTTCAGGTCTTGATCCTTTTGACCAATGGAATTTTCTGTTCAGTGCTCTAAATTTGTATGATTTTCCGTATGACTGACTGATGAGTGAAGTTCATAGAGTAACCAGTGGGAGTGGTCTCCCCTAAACTTTCTCGTATACTTCTCGAAAAAGGTGCTGTATTGTGAAGTTTTTCTTTTTGATTTTGACCTTTGTTTACTGTTTTAGAAGAATCAATAGATTGTTTGTTTACATCTATTCTATATCCAAAATCATATATTCCACTACTGAATCTCAAAAGGTAATTCACAAATTCCTCAAATTGCATAAGCATAACCAAATTAAAATTTTCTAGAGATCCTTTGATTGATTCAAAAGCATACAAGTATTGCTAAACAAATCATTAGATAAGGATTTTAAGAATCTCTAATATATCATTTACTCGCACAAAAACTAGAAGTTTCAGTAATTTAGAATGTTACTACACCTGTTGCTTAATTAGTTCAAAATTTACTGCTATTTAATCTCAATATGAACATCAAACAAATCAGTAATCTTAAAATCTCATAACCCTAACATCAATTAATATCAAACAAATTCTCAACTACTGTTCAATATCATCACTTAATGAAATTTTAGCAACAGGCATAAGATGCATTTTCAACTTAGCTTCTATCTCAAATATCCTTTAATAACATTCATATTTACCAAAATATAAATTAGAAAAGTGATTAGCCCAAAGCGTTGTGTTAAATTTTAGAACAAAATCCAAAACCCGCAATATAACCCTGACACTTAATACTTTCTTTCTCAGTGCTTACATATTGACAAGGAAAACAAAGCCAAATTTTAAACCTAATTAATTTATTAAGTTACCTTTTTCACATAAATACACATATATTATTGACACACATACAAGAAATTTTTAAATCTTGACATCCATAACAATCTTTAAAATAAGTCATCAGTATTAGGGTCGACCCTTTCTTAAACAGATTTTTAATTAATGTTCATTTATGATTCCAAATTTTTACCCTAGCTGCCTATTCAATTACTAAAATATCAAATTTTATCATTTCTTAGGATTATGTGAGTGGCCATCTCTAATTTAAATTTTTATTTGTTATTTTAATTTAATAGAAATATCTCCCTATAATGTTAAAATTTTACTCCGCCAATTACATACATTTTTACCAAACATATATAACTCATTTCATTATAACAACTAAATTGTACATATGGAAACAAATGTTACCACTACCTTTAAATAACACGCATTTGATTATTTGTAGCAGGGATGCATAATTACTGATGTCAGATCATTTCAAAAAAGGAATAACACCTTATAAATAACTTAGATGTTCTATATAAGAAAATTATAACAAAACTTCTATGGATTTGCTTAGACAATCAATATAATTACAAATTCAAAACAGCATATAATATACAGTCTTGGCTATAACCTTTTAAATTCTTATTTGATCATAAATATCCAATAAGATATTTCATTTTTAAATTAAGTATTCTCATCCTCATCACAATTCTTGAACATCTTAAAATTAATGAAATTGTGTTGTCTAAGTCAAAATTTACAGTTGTTACGAATTTAAATATCTGAAGTTTAAAATTTACCGTTACATTTCCCGCAAATCAAATTATTTGATGTTTTAAAATTTACTTCATTACATTTTTTTTTTGTTAAGTTTAATTTAGTTTCACAAAATATAAAAATAGGATTAAGTGGCACTTATCTTGGTTTTTAGGATGACCGCTGGAAACCTTGATCTTGACATCTCTATAAGAAATCTTCCGGCCATGCCTGAAAGTTTTTTGGGTTGGGTAGGTCATATATTGGTGGTGCCTGCAGGATTATTTTTTTACCGAAACTGTGCCAATGGCTGGAAAGATCATCGTTTTAGGAAGGCCGCTGCTGGGTACATCATATATCTGATTCGGCCACAGAAAAGTTTACTACAATGGTCGCTGGCGGATATATGGAGTCATTTCCATCGATCGTAGGCTAGCAGGGAAATGGAGCCTTCTTCGAGAAGAATTCATGGGATGTTGACACTAATCGACCCAAGTAGTGGGTTTATTAAATCAGATCGCACTGAAACCATAGTGCTGATACAGGGATATTTTTTCTGCCTGGTATCGCTGCATTCAAGGCCCTTCGCACGCCAGGACATTTCCAAGAAATGAATTCGTATTTATTTGGACATTCGCACGCCGAACTCTGATCGCAAGGGAAAAAACCCTTCAAACTCTCTATTTCACGCTGCTACCTTCTGCCTCCTCGCCAATCGGCACCAAACGAAATCCTCTTACATCTTTGAGCGACAGTTCGAAATAGGTCCCACAGCGATGACGAGGATGCAAAAATTTCGTGTTTCTCTCATCTCCTTTTACTAAGAGTCTTTTATCTCCCTCTCCATATCAGCCTCTTTAAGAATTCGACACCTTTTTATTTTCAAGTCCTGGCTCTCACCTTTTAGTCAAAATTGGAAAGATGTTCTCGTCAGCGCACGTGTCAGCCCTCGTCTTCACGCCTGCCCGTGTCTGTCTGTCTCTAAAGAACCCCCCAAACACCCTTTTTTAAATTTTTATTGGCGATGGCTTTTACGCAAAGTAGCCAACTTATTAAGTCCTCATTGGTTAAAAGTTTTCAAAATCAAGCAACCCCTTAGATTAATACCGCCCCCCAAAACCACGTGGTATACAAGATTCAGACTTTCTCTAACGAAAAAAAAATTAAGAAGTGTTGACAAGAAATTGAACAGGAGTCCTGCTCCGAATCGCACAGGGTCAAGGGTCGAAATAGTAAGATGTGCTCCCTCGCCATAAATTTCAGAAGGGAATTCTGAACTGCAATTTTTGGGTAGAAACATCCCATATTTCTGTCAGGATTAGAGCCGAAAATGATTCCAAAATGAATTTTTCTCAATGCGGTGTTTTTACCTCAAAGGGAAGGAATGTCTCTCAAGCTTGTTTGGCAGCCCAGAATTAAACTGCGCCCCAAAAAGGGTCAAAGGTTTCTCAACTCCCGAAATACAGCTGCAAAAATGCGTGTGAATCAGAATTTTACCGACAATTTCTAAAAAGGACACCCACGGCTGTTTTTTAAAAGTGGAGAGGAAAATATCTCGGGGCCATGTGTTTTTCTTAAGCTTTGCAAGGTGGGAGGCGAGCTAGGCTTAAAAGGCGGGAATTCTATTCTGCTACAAAGGTTCATTGCACTCTGTTTTGAGGCCTATCTTTGCTGAACTTTTACTTAAACCGAATTAAAAAATTTTCCTAAATAATAATTTTTTTTATTTGAATATTAAAAGAATAAGATAATTGATTTTGGATGAATAAAAATGAAAAAAAAAATTATAGAAGAAGAATTAACAATAAAAAAAATATATAAGAGAAATAATTAATTTATATAACAACATGGCTGCGTATCAGATTTCTAGAATTCCAACAGTCAATTTGAATTTTATAAATACTATATTTCAATTAAGCTTTACATAATTTAATCAAACTTTACGATAATACAATTTAACATTTACTCCTTTTTAGCATTTAACAATTAAATATTCTAATTGACATTCAGTGACTCACTTAAACTTTACAACTTAGAATTCAACAATTAATTGTCCTAATTGACTTTTAGTGATTTAACTAACTTTACAACAGCTGTTTCCCCTCCCCCCGCGTGGATAAAAAAATTCGAACCTATTGCAACCCAGGATCCAATGACTATCAGAAAATATTTAGGTAAAAAATCAAATTTTAAGAGATGCGTATCGATTTCTACTCTTTCTTGGCTCAAGGGCAATCTTTCCGCGTGCACAGATTGCTACCAAGTACGCATGCGCATGGAGAATCGGATGAAAAAAAAGCGCCAAGCAGGAGTCAATACATATCGTGCACAGAAGATTGCGTTATGTACGCATGCTCGTGGAGACAGCGGATTCGTTGGAGATGCGATTATACAGACCGACAGACAGTCAACCCTTTGACGGATTTAGTCCAAAATTTTATGCGGACCTACATTCATGACGATAAAACTGTGTACCAAATTTTAGCCATCTAGCTATTCAAGTTTTTGAGTTATAGTGTTCCATGTCTTCGGACATACAGATAGACAGACTTCCCGTTGACGGAATTTGCCCAAAATTTGATAGAAAGCTACAAATTATGTTTAAAGACTACATACCAAATTTCATCCCCGTAGCTCTAATAGTTTTCGAGTTATCGTGTTCACAGACAGACACACACACAGACACACAGACATAATTCCAAAAATGTGTTTTTCGGACTCAGGGAGATTTAAAACGTGGAGATTCGTCAAAATCTCGAGTTCGAATTTTTTGACGATTACAATACTTTCTCTTTGTGTACTTCGTATACGAGAAAGTAAAAAAGTGACCTTAAACTTCCTGTTCAGACAATTAAACAACTCTTTAAAATTTTCAAGTTCGCGATATTTAGGGGAAATCAAATGTGTTTGAATCAAAATAAAAAGGTGAGACTTCGGAAGTTTGAGAGTCTCCAACTCGTGTACTCCGTAAAACAAATCATCGCTGGTGTGTGCTCTGAATATAGATACTTAAATTCAACCCTGTTGTGATTATTTGTTTTTGTCTTTGTATTGATGTATATCACTATCGTACGTACATTCAAACTTAGGAAAATGAATAATTTTCTCGTGTATTGAGATAGCAGAGATATTGCTCTGTTGAAAAAGTGGCAGGTGTAGAAAAAGTTTAATAAATCTCCTCTTAAAACAATTCTTAAAAATCAAAATATAAATTAACAAAATTCCAAAGTTAAAGCAAACCAAGAATCATTTAATTCAGGCTCACAAGAATAATTACAACGGCAACAACGCAGAAGTGTCTCGCATTAGGAAAAGGGATCGTGGTTTCAGAAACTGCCCATTTATGGAATCATTTCCAGTGAGCACTTTTTTCTCGTTCAGTCATCGAAGCAATCTGACAAAAAAAAGTAGGCTTATGTGATAAAGTACATGACAGGAGAATTGACGTATCTCGTCGAGAGCCCTCACCCCAGCATCCCCCACTTAAATACCCTCTCACCCAACTTCCCGGGTGTATAAATTACATTCAATTTCCATATAGATGGATTTTCAACCAACTCAGATAGGCGCGGAGCTTGAAACCTTTGTCTCTTCTGTCTTTGATTTTTTAAGATTCAACTAAGTAACAGTTCCTTAGTTGGAATTTGGTTTATTAATATAAAACAAGTGATGATTTTTGATTCCTTCTTTGATGAAGTTTTGTTCTCGTTTGAAATAGGTTGCCGTCACTTAAAAAGCAACACCACCTTTTTCAATTTTTGAAATTTCAAACAGGAAGATTCAAATTAATTTTTCGCAACCAATAACAAATATTCCTGAATTTTTTCAACAACTGCCATAAACATGAGACCACCTGTTCCAACCAGACGTTTCTTCGTTATTGGTTACGAAAAACTAATTTGAATCCTCCTCTTTGAAATTTCAAAAAATTGAGATAGGTGGTGTTGTTTGTTAAGCGACGATATGTGCCTATATCGTTTTTCAGAGAATTTACATTCGATCGAAGAAGGCTAAACTTATTGAAGTACACACTGAACACTTGTCACAATCTGAATCGGCATCGTACAAGTAAGTTGAATCACAAATTAGATTAATAATGAAATTAATAATTAAACCTTGACTGTAGAAAAATCTGCCGAAAATCTGAAGGTATTTGGAACATATTTTTTTCAGATATTCTACATTTTTTTTCTGCAGAAAATCTGAAGGTATTTGGAACATATTTTTTTCAGATATTCTACATTTTTTTTCTGCAGAAAATCTGAAGGTATTTGGAACATAGTTTTCTTCAGATATTCTGCATTTTTTTCTGCAGAAAACCTGAAGAAAACATGTTTCAAATACCTTCAGATTTTCTGCAAATTTTTTGCAGATTCTTTTTAGTTGGGTGGCGCGCATAAATATAGAGTGGGCCCACAGTGAACAAGAAAGTGAATAAAAAAAATAAAGTCTTTATTTTTTAACAAGAAAGGAACAGTTTACAAAATTTATTTTTTATCGAAGTTGTAATAACTTATAACACCGTCATATAAATATTAAAAAAAATCCGAAATAATATAACTTTTTTTTGCTTCGAATTCAGCAAATTTATCTATTATTTCACTTAAATTTAAGTCTTGCATAGTTTATTGTGTACGAAAAGGAATGTTGATTATTCTTTTTTTGTGTCATTTTAGATTTTAAATACTTCATTTTATTACTTTTAGTTTTGAATCGAATGTTTAGGATTCATTGTACTTGACTTTATTAGATAAATGTTAATCTGAAAATTACTTCTTTTTATCGTTTGGTGAGTATTATTTCTTAATAAAGAAGAAAAATCAGAATTTCAATATATGAACATCCTTCCTAATCAGAAAATTATTTCTTATAATTACACTAACCCAACAAAAGCTCGTGCAAAGAGATAAAAGTGAATGGTTCATCATTATTGGTAATCTGATAGAATGGAATTCGCACTCTGAATATTCCAAGTGATTAAATATATAACTCATCATTTTCCGTGATGAAATCTGCGGTTATAGTGACTTATTACCATATTTTAGTATTTTTTTAATAACAGCAATTTAGCAGCAATCTTTGTAGGCTTGGGAATAAAGGAAATAACTTTCGCTAGATTTTATGATTTTATAAAGGTTTCTGATCTACGCATAAGTTAACTCGATGCCAGACTGGACTAACGCCTGGTACCCAGGTTATACCCTAGCTGACCAACCTATGGACCTTATGCACAGTTTGGGTTCGAGAGTATAGAAAAACAGCTGTGGAGAAATAAACAAAACGATCGGCCTATAGGCGACTCAAAAATAAAAGCAGTTCTGAGTCAACTGTTTAAGACTGACCAATAGCTGCCGCCGGCAGGTCACGTGTCGGAGGATGTAACGTCATATGCATAAGGTCCATTGTCTACCTTTGGATGAGTTTTCTGTTTTGTTTAATTGCATTAAAGTAAGACTTCCGCCATAACCACTGACTTCCGGTGGTAATGTTAAGTCAATGGGAATATTCACAATTTCAACACTCTGTTTGAAGATGTTAATTAATGTTCAAAGTAGAATTTCCCAATGTTATGACTTAAGGATACTTTGAAAATCTTAAATTTCATGTTCCTGTTGCTGTAGCTTTAAATGTTTACTTAAAATAAAAGCATCATTTTGTGAAAAGGCTGCCATAATTGTTGGTTATCGTTTCTATTGCTACTTCTAAGGCTTGTTTTGGCTGTTAAATTTTTACCCATACAATTCCGACAATCACTGGCGGTTAAATCTTTAGCCAAACGATTTATCTGATTACAATCGTTCCACTCGCCGTTTTATGTTTTTTTAAAGCCGATTTAAATAAAAAGGGTTACACTAACTTAAAGAACACAGAATTCAACGCTTTGTGTTCTAAAGAAAGAACTGATTCGAACTTGGTCTTGATACAGTATAGAAATAGATTTGGCGATTGCTAAAGGGGTCTATTCTGGTACCCCCTGTTGGGTTGGGAGACGTCACTTTTCCCGTTGTTAACGTGCGGAAAAAGTGATGTCTCCCAACCCAACCGGGGGTACCAGAATAGACCCGTAAATCGGAGGGTTACCGGAAAACGGTCTGTGAATTCAAAATAAACAAACCAGAAAACTCGTCCATAGTGAAGTAGACAAGTGTTGTCATCTGAGATTGACTGCTGTGCCCCTTAGCGAATAATCTTGGAAGTTATACATTTTATCTCGAAAGCTAAGACAAATAGCCAAAGTTATATCATTGCTTAAATGGGGAACGACACCGATTTAGTATAAAATGACCATCTGCAGCTCAATTAGAAGCACTGATATGCAGATCTGACGGTTCAGATCATGGTCAAGGGGTCTATTCTGGTACCCCCGGTTGGGGGGGGGGGGGGGGGTTTTGGGGGGGGCCCCCCCCCCCCAACCGGGGGTACAAGATTAGACCCCCAAAACTAGGTCATGAAATTAGCAAAGAAGTAAGGTATTTTAAGATTGATTCAAATCAATTGATAGAACAAAAGATTTTAAGATATTTGTGCTACAGCAGGATATTATGAAGAAGAAAAGTATATAAAATAATAATCTTCAATTATTCGAAACATCTGCATTTGGTAGCAATTTCAGGATTTCTAATATTAAGTTATTGTCGCATTTACAGAATCGTTTTATATTAAATCGATGGCGCTCTACAGTTTAACAGGTGACAATTTCTCACTATCTGTCACAGGTTTTGAGATAAAATCCCTAAATTCCGAGATTTGCCGCTAGGGACATGCTATCAACCTTAGATGATACCTTTAAAACATACTTTTAAATGCTATTAACAGTAGGCTAATTGGGCGTAATTATACAACTGGAAAACAACTCTAAAACGTGAATTTTGAGATATGGCCGTTTCCACAATACGCCAAGGAATAAAATATAAGGCTACATTTTTCCAAAATTAATTATTATAATATACAAGTAGTTTGTTGCGTAACGGATTGAATTTAGTTCAGTTTTGTGTCACAAACAACAATCTGAGGTACAGTTTTAAATACGGAACTTAAAATCCACAAAATAGAAGACGATGCCTTATGGCGCAATTGACTCAAACTAACTACAATTTAATAACTCAGCTCCGAAGTAAGAAATCAGTTGTTATTATTACCGAACCATTTTGCTCAAGTGAAATACATTGAGAATTTCATTGTTATCGTCAGATCTATATTGCAATGTTAGGAATTCACTATATTTTGTATTATAATGCATTGTTCTATTGCTTAATATTCAATTATTTCGCTTAAAATTGTAAAAATTGGTTAAGGTTTAGTAAAAAGGTATGTGTGAGACGTATGTTTGCTAAAAAGCCGCTTTGTCTCCAATTGAAGACAAAAATTTTGAGAACTAATTCTAGAATTTAAGACAAAACAAGAGAGTCCACAAAATTGGTTACCGAAAAGGTTCAGTTTTATCAACAAATCAGTTCATAAAATTTTTATCTATGCGTTTGGGGCCACAAGATAGCTTAAAATCCCTATCTATAAAATCACTGCACAGCTAAAACGACTGCTATCCTATTACACTTTTACAAATTCAATAAATTACTGAAGTAAAACGAACGCAAGCTGATGCATAAACCTGAAATCTACAAGAAAGATGTATCATAAATTGGAAATTCTGTTACATATAATTTCACACGCCACAAACGGAAGAGAAATGGCTTCATTACAGATTTACCGCTGCAACCTACACGAGTCCCTTATAAAACACCCCAGGACACTCCACAAAATTCAACCTCATTTGCCAAAGCACGCAATGCACTTACCTATCCTTCTAGCACAAAATGACTAACGAGAATTTGACGGATGCGCTGCGTCCTGCACACGATTTGGTGTCTAACCTCATCTGGTTTCGCTTACCTGATCGCCAGAAATTGCTTAAATATTTCTTCTCTCGGCTTTTTTGATGGGTGGGTCCTTAAATGAATGCCGATTCGACCCCGATGCGCAGTTTAAATATTACATCGAGGCGTAAAAATCAAAGCCTCGCTCTCTCCCAGACGCGTAGAGGGCAGGAAACGATTTCAAACCGATTCGACTCATTAAATTTGATTGAACTCGGTGGGCGTCTGCTGTTTCTTCGAGAGGGTGGAATTGACATTTAAATCCGCATCAGGGTTGCATGGTAGGACCTAGTTTATTTATGTCATAATTTTCTTCTGAAGATGAAGCGAGTATAAGTATTACTGATTCAAGTATCAATACTCGAAGCTACTCATAACCCATTTGGAAATGAAAATTTGGTGCTGTATGTTGCTTGTGCGTTTCTGTTTTCAGAGGCGAAAGTAATTGAACCAGCACTTTGAAGAAGGGAAGCAGCTCCAAAAAAAATCGAAAAATGCCAAAGGTACACTAAACTTGTATTATTATATGGATGAGTCTTCTGTTTTGTTTATTTGGGGTAATGTAGAACTTCCACTATATCCACCGATTTCCGGTGTAATGCTTCGTCAATGTAAATCTTCAAAATTCCATCACACTGCTTGAAGATGTTAAAGTAGAGTTCTTAAATATTATGGTTTTAGGATACTTAATAATAAATTTGGTGTTCCTATTGCTGTAGCTCTCTATGTTTACCTAAAATAAGCGCCTCATTTTGTAGAAAGGCTGCCATAATTGCTCGTTATCCCTCTTTTTGGCGAATTCTAAGTCTTGTTTGGAGATTAAATTTTTAATCAAACGATTTAGATAATAACTGGTGATTAAATTTTTGACAAAACGATTTGGCTAATTTCAATCGTTACATTTCAAATTCCGCCATTTTAAGAGCCTGTTTTAAATTAAAAGAATTAACACAGAATTCAACGCTTTGTGTACTAAAGGAAGAACCGGCTCGATCTTGGTGCTTGATACAGCATCGAAACAGATTCGAAGATTGATTAAATTGGAGGACGGTCAGTGGGAAAAAACGGACCCGGAAAACGGCATGTGAATCCAAAATAAAACAGAAAACTCGTCCAGAGACTCTCATTGTTAGCTGAAAAAATAAATGAAGGAAAGTAACGAAAACCACTAAGTAAGTCACCGATGTAAAGAATCTCATATAAAACTTTGGTTATGAATAAAAAAATAAGAAGTTTCTTTCTATCCCCTAGAAGAAAGTTTTTGGATTCGTCCGCTTCTTCAAACTCAAGTCAGTAAAGTAAAATCGGAGTGGTTTTTCAGTGAAGCTAACGTCCTGTTACTTTACGCGAAGTATACCTAAATAGGCTAACTTCGAACGCTTTTCCTGTCAAATTTCTTTTTTCTGCATAGTGGCAATCTTCTTCAAAATTAACAATATAACAAGGATTCATGAGATCATAATACTATAAATACATTTCAATAGATAATTTTCCTCAAAAATATATATCGATTTAAAACAAAATCTCTAGCCAAAGAAATGATCTGCCAAACTCGATTAACTCCAACCTGCCCTGTTCAAACATCGAATAAAGCAAACAAGACTAATGGTCACGTCAAACGGACCTCAAAATCAGTCCTACATTTCAAACACACGGAAACATTTAACATCTCCAGCATTTTGCATTACAATAATTTACGACATCATGAGCCATAAACAAATCAATCCATTCCACATACAGGGAAGGCTTTACCAGCACTGTACGACTTTTCCTTCAATCTCTTTCCTTTCAAAACAAGATTTATTCGGATGCAAAAGACGGTAATTCTTCGTGTCCAGAATGTGTTCTTAAACTCGATCTGTTTGTTCGAAAAGTCGTGCTTGAGAAAGAGTGGCGAGCATCTGGAGCGGGAGTGATTTTTCCTGGTTAGCCGCTGGTCAGTGATCAATTTCTCACGAACCCGAGTCCGTTCCTAACCCTTTAAGGTGACTTGATAGATGGAGGCCACTTGCGTCTGATCATTCCGGCGCTAAAGTAGATAAATGGGGCGGAAGTGAGAGCACAATAGGATCGGGCACTTTGATGGAGAGATAGACAGAGGGCGAGTGAAGTTCGACAGCGACAGCCCTGGTAATGATTTTCCTCGATGAAGAGTTATCGGTCGTACAGCAGCTGCAGCTGTTTTCGCTGTGATTATTTGTTATCCGTTGTTGTAAAAAATACCTGCCAAAAGTTAATTTGATAGAATTATTAAACTGCTGGCGCTGTCTAAAGAGATATTGTGAATGTGTAACCACAATGGGATTTTGATGCACAGCAAGCAGTCTTGAAGCAGTTAAAATATATAGTTTTCAAGAATAACTGTTGAGGAGCTTAGTGGAAGTTTACTACGGAAAGTTAAGAGAATAATGCAAAAAAACCATACATATTTTTAAAATATGCCGCTGGAATTGAGGGCCTTAGACTTACCTACATTTCTTAACTGTGACTTTCTGTGACTAAAGTAGCTGTATTTGACTATTAACTCTAGTCTATAGTGACTATTAGTGTGACTATGTGACTCTATCTATGTAAAATTCTTCGTGATTTTCAGCAACTTTGAAACTCAACTGTGACTAAACAGTAATTACAATTTCTAAAATTATTTTTGCAATGTTTAATGTATACCTTTCTCTGTTAAATGAAACTAAAACCAACTCTCTACGTGATTTGATTGCGGAGCTATAAGCGTTTAACTTTAGCACAAAATTCGAAGTAATTCAACAATTCTTGAGTAATATTTCACGCGATCGATGAATGAATTGCCTTAGTCTGCGTGCGCGCGCATCCGTCGTTGTGACGTCATCAAAGTTTTCGACATTTTCACAAACTTTGCTGCTCAACTGTGGCTAAACCGTAATTCCAAATTCTAAAATTCTTTTTGCAATCTTCAATGTCTGCCTTCGTCTGTTAAATGAAACTAAAACCAACTCGCTGTGTTATTTGGTTGCGGAGTTGTAAGCTTTTAACTTTATCGCGAAAAGTGACATAATTTTTTCTTTACCCCACACACCATTAGACCACTATGGAGAGACGTAATTCTACGTCAAAAATGTGTTATATTTTTTGACTTTCATATCTCGTACACCAGGCGAATCAGAAGAATGTGAACTTGAAGTTCAGCTCTTCGTGTAATAGTAACAACTCGACAAAAGCGTTTTTTCACTAGTCTACGCTCAGCATACGTGTAAGCTGTATATAAAGAGTGGAGGCCAGCACTTTGAGAGGAAGCAGAGATCTAATGATACTTACAGCGATAGCCAATAATTGTTGTAACATTATTTGATAAATGAAGGTGGAATTTGCATACTTTTTTAGAAACTTCTTCATTACCTCTTTCTTTACCTGAACTACCTTGCATCGCTGCCGGGTTGCCAGATAGCAGTTAATTCTGACAGTTGTTTTGGGTCAGCCTGTGTTTAAACCCTATGTGTGTTCTGTTATTGGACCATCAAACTCAGAGGGATATTAGTAGACATCAAGAGGGATAAAAATTGGAATGGAACATGGTGTCGCAAACCACGCTGAGAGGGTGAAAATCGCGAAAAACGCATGGCATACCCAAAGGAGGTGGATTGGACACGCGGGATCTATTACTTGGCCTCCACGTTCGACGGATCCAATCCGTGAGACTTTTTCCTATGGGGTCACTTAAATTACTCTTTTATACGACGCCTGTAGACACACTGAGGATCTCATAGCCCGGATAGTCGTCGCTGAGGCAGACATCAAAAGTCTGGTATCTTCGAGCGCGTCCGGGAATAGTTCCTACGTCGTTGTATGTGCAATGACATCAGCGACCGCCACTTCCAACGACTCTTGTGATAATCTTAATATAAATAAAAGTCATTGTGGGTTTGTGGCTATGTTCCACATCTCCTCCTAAACCAATAGACAGTTTTCAACCAAATTTTGTACACTTATTATTTAAGACAAGGGGCAGACACTTACGAACTTTTCTGGGTCCAAAAGTTAATTAAACAGGCAGTTAATTAGAAATTAACCGAAAGATTTTTCAACCGTAACTTCGGAGCAAATTGTCCGACAAAACATATTTTTATACCATCTTAAAGTTCAAAATTTTACCTTTTCAATGACACCACTTTCATATCTGTGACAGTTTTCCTTCAATTTTTATTAATTTTTTTAATGTATAATAATTGTTAATTACGCGCAGACGATTTTGAAATAACGCAAATTTACAGCTACTTCGTTGCTAGGCAACGGTTAGACTTTGAACTAATTTACCTTTATGTCTGAAATTTTTGCTTATTTTTATAAATATGTTTTACATAAGAAGAGAGTCAATCGTCAACTTTTAAATGCCTCAAATCTAATTAAAATTTCAGTTAATTGGAAATTAAGCACGATCACATCAGAAGAATTTTGGATGAATACGAATTTTATTATTTTTTTATTCATATTTATTCTAACGCTTTTTCTCAAGGAAAAATTTACTATGTAATTGTCCCAAAACATAAGTTAAAATCTTTCTTATACTGCAAGATTTATGAACAAAATTTGAAGTACTATGCAATAAATACTAATAATTTATGGAGAAAATTAGCTATCGACGGTTTTTACAAATCGTTTGGTTCAACTGATATTCTCATTTTAATTAAAAAACATTTCAGGCGATAAAAGAATTTTGGGTATTGTAATTTTCTATACAAAAGTAGTTTTTTTACATCAAAAATATTAGACATGAAAGTATTTTAATCCCGAGCAACGCCGGGCAAAACAGCTAGTTAATTAAATAAATCTTTTTGTAGTTATTATTGTACTTTTTATCGTTCCAGCGTGACGTCGAAATCTGCATGAGTTTTTCGCGATTTTCACCTTCTCAACGTGGTTTGCGACACCATGTTTCACTGCAATTTTTGTTCCTCTTGTTGTCTGCTAACATCCGTCTGAGTTTGTCTGTCCAATAACAGAACACCCTGTATTTAAGAAAACATACAAAAATTTAATTAGGACATGATTAGAAAAATATGAATAGGAAAAATAACAGTAAAATTAATGTAACAGTTTAAAAAATAGTAAAATGGAAATAAATTAACATTATCAAAAAATTAACGCTACCAAAATGTAGAAATGGCTATGCCTATACCTTTTAAATTGCAGGTCAATATACTGCATGGAATTAATTCGGGACAGTACGCGATTCTATCAAATTCATTAATCTCGGTAAGTAAAAATAAAGAAAATGATCTTGGTTTATAGTATTTTAATCCTTTCTAAGGCCCTGAGAAGTATATTTACCAACAAATTCATCAACTTTTAAATATCCGTGGTATGCTATTTTACCGCCTTTGATTAGAGCTGCTGTTTCTTTATAACTCCAGAAACCACAAGCAATATTAATAAATGCTTTGACAATATAATGGGGTTTTAACAATCAAATTAACTACCAATTAATTATTATTATTTTAGATATTAATGTTCTATGTAATATGCTGAAAAGACGGTTGGCGTAACTTCCCGACACATTTTTCGATGAAATGAAAACGTAGATGCTTCAGTTTCTGATCTCAAATCATAACGAAGTACCTTGATCTGTTAATTAATTATTAATTGATCAAAATGATTAATAGATATTATTAATTTTATCCAATAAGCTAAATGAATTTCTTTTCTCAAATCGATCTCAATCACGAAAATATTTTAATACACCATTTCTGGAAATACTGGCCCTTGAAAGA
>BGPR01000841.1:74265-92027 GCA_013235015.1 Araneus ventricosus | reverse complement strand
CATGAAGATAAATCGTATAAAATAAGAAATGTATAATAGCACTCAAGATACAATTAAAAATGTTTTTTTAATTAAAAGCTTGCCTGAATAAAGATAAATAGTATAAAATAAGAAATGTATAATAGCACTTGGGAATAAATATACAATAAAGGTATGATTTTTCTCACTTTCATGATAAATGTTTAATTTTACAATTTAATTATTTTTTCTCTACTATGAAGTAATAATCTAGTACTCTACTGAAAAATATTAAAATATTTACTTTTAAATGAATTTATATTAGTTACATTAAATTTGTAATGAACAAAGCTGTTTATTAAAATTTCGATTATACGTCAGTCCTTTGAAAGACGTATAAACCTTACTGTATATCATGCTAAGACTTTGGATTAGTGGAAATTAGATCGGAATTTTACAGTCTGGGAGTTTTCATGACTTTAAAAATGAGACCGAGGTCATCCCTGCTGACTTTTAGCATGGATAAAGTCAAATGTATTAAAAGTTGAATGAACTGGTTAATTTAAATATTTTGTTGTAAAGATTATGCAGGTTTCTTTTTCCAGTATTTGGTAAACATATTTATCCATGAAACAATACAACATTGCTCTCGATCGGTTCACGCAACCAATACACTGTAAGTATCCAAATTTCCTTCTCAGTAAAATCCACACATACAGGCTATTTCTGGGGGATTTCAGACCCCAAAATGTCCATCCCTGGTGCTGCTACGTTTGTTTATCTTCAATATATTCATTCCAAAGATCTCTAAAGCAGCCCAATGGACCTTGGGGATTTATCTTTTGGCGCTCAGGTGGTTAACTCGCTCACTTCTTTTCCATATGCCCCGTGTCGGAATGAGAACGGGACTCCATGGAGAAGAGTCCGGATTTGTTTCCTGTTTTTATGGGATTTGGTGGAACCCGCAAGCCTCTAAGCGAAGCAGAAGAATTGAAGCATTGCTATAGACAGATTTTGTACTGCGAGTGAGAGCTTACATGTTTGTCCCATTCCGGTCCCGCCTATTTTCATTGGTATTCTTTTGCCTGCCGATTTCAATGACGTCTTCCCAGATTTTATTATTCCTTAAGCACGGATGTAGCCACAAAGGAACGTGTTTCCCTTTCTGGAGATATTTCGGTATAAAAACCGCTAGTTGCCGAACCAATATTGAAATACCGAAATGCTCGATTGTTTGAACATAAATCTTGGATAAACCTTTAGTATCTTTGTTTGCCATTTTGAGTTTAGTTATCACTGAAGTGAGCTGCAAAGATCCAGTTTCACAGATCAAAGATCCAGTTTTTCTACCGAGCCTAAACTGTTTGAACCTCTGGTTCAAACAGTTTAGGCTCGGTAGAAACATTCAATTTGTGTCGAACATATCATTAATGGCACAAAATGCCGGAGAAGCGATTGGCGGTTTAACCCTCCGACTGCCGAATTTTCTTTAATTACTATTTAGATGCAACGTTTGAAAACATGTTCGAATACCATTGAACCACACGAATTGTTATTTACACGCAGGACTTTATTAGTATAATATGATTCAACGTTTTAAATGTACTATTAAACCCAATATCTTGCGAAAATCGCAGGATGGAGCAGAGAATAGACTTACTTCCTACCCGAGGAAATCGCGGGATAAGCAGTCAGAGGGTTAAAATACATTGAGAGCAGTTCGTAGTACACACATACCTCCGGTTCTGTTCCGATTCCTCTCTGATTTGAGGGGAAAGTGCTGAGCAAATGTGCCATTAGCGACACTATCGCTCTGCTGGAGACACGTGTGTACTGCCCAATTGGTATCACTGAACTTTTAGCCACTAATCGCTTCTCCCGAATTTTGCCGCTAATGATTTGTTCGACATAAATCTCATCTCATGTGTGTACTGGGCTTTAGTTTAGTTAGATTAACGTCCCGTTTTGAAACAACAGGAGGTGTATTTGGGGGGCGGGCCTTCTTATTTTGAACTGAGTTCAGATGACGCACTTCAGCCGGAAACACCCACTCCAAATTTCCACTTCACACCGTGGGAATGGCCATTGTCCCTCGCTGTCAGATTTAACGTGCTCATGAAAAAGTTACTGGTGGCTCATGCGTCTTTCTTTTCGGGGGAAGGGGGATCTTTCATGATACAAAAGAATTTCATTCATTCCCAATAGTAGCTTCATACAGAAAATACTTATCTGCTTTCTCAGAATTATTGACTTCATTGAACTTTCACTAAATGCCTTTGAGTAAAAAAATTGACATTGTGTTTCACATTTACTTTAGATTAACAATATTGTCTAGCAAGCAAGTGTTTATGGAGTTCCGCTTATATGTTCTTATGTAAAACTGATTTGCTTTGATATGCCTGCCCAGCTTTATAAGTTTGTCGAAACCCTTTCAAATCACCCTGTGTACAAGACTTGGACAAGTTTTCAGGATTTAAGACTGAAAATTCATTAATATTTCCTTTCAGTTTCGCTAGAAACAGATTAAATCAGTTACAAAAAAGAAAATGAACACATTTTATCAGAATGTCAAAAATGAATTGATAAATAAAAGCTCTGCAAATTTAAGTCGATATTAAAAGTACGAGTTCGTACCATTTGCCTTGTACTATGTTTCTCAAAATCTTTTGCTTTGTACCTGTCTAATTTTCATATTTTATTATATAATGTTATTTTTTGAACAAAAAATTGATAGTATTTCATTATATATAAACAGATCACATCCTCTTTGTCTTTTTAAAGGGAAGTTTAAATTAGTAACCTTCTTCAGAACATGTGGTCAAAGTAATATTGAATTTTATGAAAGTTGAATATTCTGAATATCCATGTTTGCTTATAAATATAATACATTATTTAAATTGTATTTTGGCGATCACTATTCGAATATTTAAGTTAAAAAAATATCAGTTTGTGGAAGAACCAAGAACCACCCATCATCTAGCTTCTCTTAAGCGAGGTTTACACGCGAATAGTAAAATCGACAGTAAGATGTCGCTGTCAAGTTCGGACAGAGACTTGCCGTGGCTCGGTTAAAACTTTTTATGATTCTGCGCATGCGTCATCTCTTACTGTCGGTTTTACTGTTCGCGTGTAAACCACGCTTTAGAGTGCAACCCAAATTCACCTCGCTGCGATGCCGATATCTTTCTGAACCTTAACGGCATTGAACTGGAATTTTTATATAAGCTGCCCTATATATCTGGCTTTGAAATTATGAAAGAAGAATTACGCTACACTTCGTATATGCACAGGGAAAATTTTGCAATTGCAAAATTTTGTATTTCGTGTAAATTTTAATACTACGCATCTCTAACATATTGTAAAGCATTCTGTAAGTTTCGTATTATTTGGTCGAGAACTCTGCATGTTATAAGCAAAAATATACGGGAAGATTTAGAATTGTTTAAGAAGACCTTTTATGTCTTCCAGAATATTTCTGCTATTTTCAGAAAATGCAAGCAAATATTGCGCACATCAAACCAAACCATTGATGAAAGTTGCGAATCATTATCAGCTTTCTGTGTAACGGACTGAGTTCTAAAACATTTTCTTCTTCATCAATTTCTGGTATATCCTCTAAATGACCTAAATGACTATAAAATATGAGTTCTAGTCTCTTCTTCGCATAATCGAAGCTAAAAAAAAAAAATCCAGCCAGCCTTTCGGGAGATATCCGAAAAAATCCACAAATTCTAAGATATCCATTATTTTTCTGTCACACACATGCATCACGATTGTGATTGAAACATTATCCGACGACGCGGCGATTGAACTATGTTTGTTATTGAAACTATCCACCTATCTTCTTTCGTTCATTTTTTGAACTTTTATTTGTATCATATTTTTTCTCAGTCGCTTGAAAAGCACACCACATATATTTAGCACTCTTACGATCAACAGTTTTTTTCTTTACTGTCCTCTCAATAGCGATACTTAAATTTTATTTACAGTAGAACCCCGCTAATCCGAAATTTCGGTTAATCCGAACCGATTTTATTTCCGAAAATTACATGTAATCGAAAAGATTACCTGAAAAGATTTAAATATAATACTAAAAACAAAAAAGTACTTTTTCAGCATGCATAATTTTGTACACATTGAAGAAACTAACGCAATTCGCCGTCAGATAAGGTCACTTCATACAGGAGCACATCCATTATTCTAATGAAAAGGGGAGACATATTCTCTTTCTATTGCTTTTGAATAAAACAATTCAAGAGATAGTAGTACTGAGTACTTATAACTTACGCTCTTTTAGCACACATCTTTTTCTTTTCTTTTTTTTACAGGAATTTTGGGTAATCCGAATTTTTTGCAATCCGAACAGGTACCGGTCCCAATTAGTTCGGATTAGCGGGTTCTACTGTATATGATGGTTTCAATATTCTTACAACTCATTTAATTCGTTCGTGTGTCGAAATGCTTAATAGAGTAAAAACTGTGCGACGCAAACGGTCGAACCATATCAGGATGAAGTCTGTCAAGCCGTTCTAGTGGTGACCAGGATATGGTATCAATTTTTCGACCTCTTATCATATTTGGCTTAAAAATGTGGCATAAACACACTAAAGTTTTCATTCATTGACGCCTCCGAAAAATATGGCCCATGGGGCAGCAGTAGAGGTGATTGGGTGACAAAAGTGGGAGGGTAAAAAATTTATAGACACCTAAAGGCACCCGGGAGTATAGGGGTCGACAACAAAACTTAAAAATTTAGTTGCAAAATTAGCCAGCTTTCCCGGACACTATTGCTTTTTTATAAGTGCTAGTTTCAGGCAGCTAAAACGAAATAAGAATTTAATTTCATCCGCAAAAAGTGAGGGGGGATCGCACCCCTCGCCCCTCCCCGACTCGGGGGGGGGGGGTTACTTTGTGTTGAATGCTTTAGAGGGTGAGAAAAAGAGTCTGGAAATAATGAGTCGGTAAAAGGAGAACATTCATCAAGAATGTGTAAGACAGAAAATAGGATACCGCCCACAGGACAGAAAGGAATATTAACCCCTTAAGTCTCGCGCCCGTCATATTGACGTACATCGAATTGTCGCATTTTTAGGCTTATAAACCAAAATTTAATCATTAATTAGTTTTATAATTTGGCAGAAAAAATGACGTAGAATTCATTAACATCTCAAGTATTCCATGCCTTCTTAGATGAATGGAAACGATAGCCCCTTTTCCAGAACAGGAGGGGACATCTTATTAGATAGCATCATATTGACGTGTATCGAATTATCGCATTTTTAGGCTTATAAACTAAAATTTAATCATTAATTAGTTTTATAATTTTGCACAAAAATGACGTAGAATCCATAAGCATCTCTAGTATTCTATGCCTTCTTAGATGAATGAAAACGACAGCCCCTTTCCAAAACGGTAGGGGTCGTCTTATTAGATAAAAAAAAAAAAAAAAAAATTCTACTCTTTAAGGGGTTAAATCATTAATAAAAATGGAACACTAAAGCATTAATCGATAATTAATAATGATAACTGTCCTGTGGGTATATCTAATGGATTAGTTTATTTAATAACTAATTTTAATCGAAAGATTTTAAACAATCATTGGTTTCTGGGTTACCGTTGAAACCTAATTTTGAACAATTTGAGAGAATCACAAGATTCAGCTTATAGACTAATTTAGACTAATAGAGCCGATGCACTTGATGTCACAGTGAAGTGGTAAAAATCACAACGCTTGTCATCTAACACTTAAATGCCCGTTGTTGTTTTTTTGTTGCGTATTAATCACTTAACAGTTTCATTTTCCTTACTATCTAACAAATGACCCCTTCTGTTTTGGAAAGGGTCTGTCGTTTTCATTCATATAAGAAGGCATAGAATACTTGTGATGTTTATGGATTCTACGTAATTTTTGCGTCAAATTATAAAGCTAATTAATGACTAAATTTTAGTTTATAAGACTAAAAATGCGATAATTCGATGGATGTATGGCACTACTGTTAAGGGGTTGACACCACGTCATTTTTTCTTTTGCAAAATGAGCAAGAGATTCCAAAATTAAATCTTCGCGGCTGACTTAACGTATATCACATGGGCATGAATGGATCCTCCCCTGTAAGTTTAAGTTTATTACCAGTCTTTTAACATCTAGTCGTAAATGATTGGTTAAGTTAAAATAACGACACTTAAACCCTTTAAAATTCCTACAAAGCACCACCTTAAACACAAGTCCAGAAAACCAAACGACAGGAAGTGGTGCCTTCGAATCCTCACTAGCCCGGATGGCAAGCAGGAATCGCTTATTCCAAAACCCCTTCGAAACGAAGGAAGGGGCTGCAGAAGGGGGGGTCGAGGGTGCAGAGCAGACATCGAGTTGAAGTTGAAGTGTAGGCCGCCCTGGCCCGCTGACGTTGAGGCAGACAATTCAATTTCACGGACGACTTCCTATTGGCCTTATTCCCGCTTTAAGAACAGGGGGGAGGGTAAAGGCCTCTAAAATTTTACGCGCTCACTATAATTGCCATGCTTAGTTGAACTCCCTGCGGTATTGGTTTATTTCGCAGAGCAGCAGGAAGGAAACCCTCGTGTTTCTCGACTTCGAAAAAGCCCATTAATTCCCTAAAGGTGACGCGCTGCCGTAATAGGAAGAAAAATTTCATTTATTCTTCTAACGTTTTTACTCCCCGCCCCCGCCCCCTCCCCGAGCCATCCCCTCTCCGGAATAAAAAGCGTGGAACGAAAGAAAAAGGACTGCTACTACTTCTCCTCTTTCCGTTGCGTTGCCACTAAATTTTATTTATTTATTTTTTCAGGGGAAAGGAAGAAAATGTTAAGAAGCGATTGTTTGGCGATTTTTTTCTTTCCTTTTTTGCTTTTTTTTGGCTCAGCCTATTCATCTTGGCGTTATTTTTTTAAGGGCTAAGTTAACAGTGGACAGGACTGGGTTGGTTAGCAAATTATATTGCGAGAAGTTTTGGGTACTTTTTTCCCCTTTTTTATATGGTCGTGAAGGAGAGGGGTGTAGGTTTTAGTTTTGTTCTTTTGTTCTGGTGGAAGATTCGGTGGAAAGTTTGTGTGCGTAGCGAACGACTTTCCCAAATTTTCACTTGGAGATTGCTCTGAGGGTCTGTAGAGTTTGATGCCACCTCGTATGAAACTTCTCTGTTACACAGTTATGAACTTGTTAAATAACGTGCGCATTCAAAATGTGCTTTAATAACTTTTGATCCTAAGCATTAAATGTTTTTTAAATCCTTTTATGCCATCTATATTTCATTATCTGTTAAAATTTAAAAAACTTATACTTTACAAAGTCCATCTGCTTGATGAAAGAGACCTTGTTGACGATATCTGTCTTCAAATCGTCCGTTCCCCAAATGAAGTAAATGTCGAGACCGTGGGCGGCGCCAGAGGGGGGGGGACCACCCCGTCGGGGAAAATTTTTGAACTGGGTATTCAACTGTAGTTTATAAATAATAATCTGGCGAAAATTTGCGACCAATTTCATTACAGTCGTCGCCCGTACAGCAGGTCTTGCCCCCGGTCGGGCAAATCGCCCCCCCCCCCCATCGGGCAAACTCTAGCGCCATTCTTGGTCGAGACATAGGAGATTTTGCCTCTCTAGACATTTCTCAATGGCATTCTAAACAATCACAAAATCTTCCTCAACAAAATCAGAACCCCATTAAATCGGTAGGGTGTATGCAAACTAATTTAGTACAGATTAAATCCCATTTTGACATTTTAATAGGTAACATATATATAAAAGAATACGCAAAGGGAGTCCATCAAGTAGTTTCATCTGTGAAAAGAACAGGCATAAGAAAAGCAGGTTCACAACAGTGGGGTGGACAAGAGTGGTATAAATGCCCTGGGAGCCAGTCTTAGGGGACTCCATGGAGACCAAACATTAATGCATTTATGCTTCTCAAATATGATGAAGGGCAAAAAATACCATGCCCCTGGCGCCTTTTACCATTATTGTGCACTGATGACAACTGTTGGGGGGGGGCGAAAAAATGATAGCCACTTTCCCTTGCCACGCCATTGGTTCGCAAGTACACTCCTCGAAGGATCAAAGCGAAAGGAGCTATAAGCAAGCCATACAAATTAGCCTGTACAGAAACATTCGGGACAAGTGACGTCGTGCCAGTATGAGAAAAGTAATCGTCAGATAGCGTATCTGTTGTGTCTGCCTTTCTGGTTACTTACTTAAAAGAGAATCTAAACAGAAAGATTCGACCGAACATAATTCCGGCATGAGTTAGCACCTTTCAGCAGAAGATTTCAACACACTCTTCTTTTTTGTTGTATTATATGCTTACACAAAGTTTCTCTCCCCTCGAACTTTTATTATTCCTTTCCATTTTTCAATCGAGAGAAAAAAAAACCACGAGCGCCTTAGTTTTTGTGCGACCTCAAGTGCTCTTGTATGAAGGTAAGTAAACTAACGACAAACAAATGGAAATTTAGTCAGTGAAATTATACGGATAATTTTTGCGAAATGCTGAAATCAAGATAGTTTTGGCAGCTATTGAAGAATATAACGGAAGCATTCACTCTAAGTGTATGCCACTCCAATTAGAACCTTATATGAATTATGTTAGTTTACTTTAACATTCAACAGTTACTAATTAGAGAACGGTTTCTTAAGGGGACATACGACACTTAAGCCTCGAAAAAATGGTGGAAAACTATCAAATTCGATACATTATATACTCATTTACTCACACTCATTTTTTTTCTAGAAACATATATGTTCTTTCTCTGATAGTACACACATCTTGAAACCTTCATATTGCTATGTATTTATTTGAGAGAGCAATAAATATGGGTATAATTTTTTGGGAAAAAATGAGATAGTCACCTTGCGCGCATGATTACGGATAAAATATTTATATAAACACAATATTTTGGGTATCTAAGTAATTCAAACAGTCTGTTTAAGAAACTGTACCTCAATTTATTAACATTGAAATTTCATTTCTATTTTATATACCAATTTATAAAAAATTGATACAAATAATTAAAATTTTCACTTTTCTACCCCGTCCCCAAAAAAACTTCTTTGGAGAAATATGTACAAAAATGTGGTTTAATTTGTAGAACATAGCGAAATATATATTCGGTAAAAAATTTTATGTAAAAATATTCATCATTTCTTGAGACATCGTGGGCGCAATATCAAAAAAACATATTTTGAGATATAGCGCTTTAAAGATATGGCCATGTTCAATGTTTGTGTTGAAGAGCTGATACATTTTCCTTCATAACTTTCATAATTATGGGAATTTTTTAACGTGGATTGTTTTAAATTGTTCAGAAAAGACAGGGAAATAATATATATATATTCAAAAAATCGAAACCTTTCGAAACGTATGATATAGATAAGAAAACAAAATAAGCAAATGACACGATGGAGTTGAATAATAATAAATATCTTAAATTCAAATTTATTCTAAGTTTTAGGAAATTTGAATGACATGTTTAATCATATTTGAAGCAGAGATATTAAAAAATTATAGCCCGTGATGCCCCTATTTACGGTCCTGAGTAATAGTTTAAGAAGGTTTTATTTAAGAGACGATGGCCATTGGGTTGCAACAGAAAAATAATATGATTTATTTTTGGTAGGAATATGGAATGCTTTTGGCAGGGGAAAAAACTTAAATCGCCGTGTAGTAACTCGCATTGTGATAACACTACATTAAAAAATAGTAGGGAACGGGAATAATTTACACTCCTGCAAACTTATTATATTCCTTGTAGCCAATAACTGACACATCTGAGCTAGCTAATTATTTGGTAGCTAATAAAGAATATTTATTGCTCAAAGATGTATTTACAGAGATATGTCGATTATATGTTGTGTATTTATAAAAATCAGTTGTTCACATTTTGCAGTGGGTTCTACATTATTTGCAAGTGATGGGGACAGGCTGTGGTGAAAGAAGCGCTGAGATGGATTCTGTCGGATATAATATTTTTATGATTTGATCAGGCTAAAGAATCATTAGGAAGCTGTATCTCTACTGCGCTGTCCTTTATAAGCTAACTAGTCTCCAGACTTTCTCTCCTCACCAGGTTGGAGAGGAACAAACTTTTGTTCAAATTGTTGTGCTTGCATTGTTAGAGACCTAAAAGATAATATGAAAGATAGAGACATAATAGGAATCACTGTTCCATCTTGATTTGGGTATTATGGTAACTGAACTGATTAATACTTCATTATTCATATTGTGTATATCCAAATTACAATACTTGGTATATTCCCCATTAACTTATACCAGATGCAACATTGAAAGATATTCATAAAATTCGTCAAAGTGAAGAAGAATAGATGCATGAAACACCTTTATTAAAGGTGAAATGTAGAATATCAGAGTCAAGGAAATGTCTTTAGGTGATTGAATCTTCTTTTATTCAATCACTGAAGATAGGTTACCTTTACATAGGTTAAGGGATCATTTTATGCGCAACTCCATGACCAGAATTAAAGAGGTAACGCGCGAAGCACCGCGCTGTTGTTGTCTGCCTACATGTTGAAATCAAAAAGGGCCGTTAATAATGCGCCGAGAGGTTACATACGGCAAAAAGGGGATTTTCCCAGAAGACTCGTGACTCGACGTGAAAGTCGTAGTGCGCTTATTACGATGGGAGTAGAAGTAATTAAAAACGAGGGGTCGTTAAAGATGATTTAAGAAAGTTAAAAACTTAAAATATCACATATACATGCAAGGAAGAAAATAAAGATAGAAAATCGATTGTATTAGTGAATGCATTCGTGAGTAAATGGATTTACATATCCATTGATACAAAATATGCTGGTCCAACGCAAAACGTAGGGAGGGGTAAATAACACTCTATCCCCATTTTTGTGGATACTTTTGTCCACGAAAAATGTTGCTTCCCCCCCCCCCTCTTATTAGCATTTAATAAATTATTTGTTTCAGTTGAAAAAATAGATTTTTTTGCACGGAATCAAAATGAATTATGACTCATGACTCATTCAGGGAAAAGTATGGCATAGAACAAACCACAAAATATTATGCATACTCAGCAAGCTATTTATTATTTTTAAATGCGTATCTAATTGAAAGTAAAGAAAAAAGAGCAGGTTAGATCTTTCGAAAAAACTTATCATACTTTGGAAATCAAGAAGGAATGGGTATAATGACTTTTATATCTGTCCCATGTATATAGCTATTATATCTACTTATAAGGTGTGCCCAACTGAAAAGGAGACTACAGTTATATGTATATAAATTTTAAAAACAATATTCTAATTACAGTTCATGTGGAACAGTACAACTATAAATAATCGCCATTGACATTGATACACTGATCCCAGCGCTTAGGAAAGGAGATGGATGGCTTCAGTGCAGAAACTCCTGGGTTGCTGACGGATCCATTTTCCACGATGTACTGCACTTCCTTGTCACAGGCGCTTGGGCACACACTGTGCACAAACTTTGCCAAAACCAAGCTTCCTGTGTATTATGTGATGCACAGTTCCTTTGTTTATCGACAATTCAACAGCAATTTCAAGTGTGGTGATCCTACGAGTCTGCCGTATGAGCTCATCCACAGCCGAAATAGTGTTCACAACGTGCGTCTGCCCAGGGCGTGGCAAGTCCTCGATGTTTACGCGTCCCGCATCATAACGCTGACACCACCGGAATATGGTGCACCGTGCGAGACACTGCTCTCCGTACACCTCTTTCATCCTGCGATAAATTTGTGAAGCATACTCTACTTCTATATACATACTTCTGCGCGAAGAAATTGGATAACTGCTCTTTGTGCTGATCTGGAGGAATCCATCATGCAATGAACTGAGGAAACAACTCTCCAGAAATGAGGATATTGATGCGAAGCGTTAACTACACAGTTGCAACTGGGAATACCACCACGCCCTCTATCGGCTAGTACATTAACTAACCGGGATTTTATACAACGCCGATACAGTTAAGGTTTCCTTTTCATTTGGGCACACCTTATGGATAGCAGTAGATAAGTACAAAAGTGCTCGTGTTTTTATGTAAGATGAGAATTTTGAGAAAAGCTGCACAAAACTGCACATCATGATCAGAGTTAATTGAAGTGTTCACGACTAGTAATAATATAATGTTACGAACTTTCACGAATGTTGTTAAGAATGATTTTTCTATTGTTCTTCGTCGTTTAATATATTAACTTTACTTTTAATAGCTTAAAAGAGTTTTATTTTCCCATAAAGATACTATTCAGGGCTGTGCTTTTCACAGCAATGGAGAGAAACTTCTTGGAATTAAACTGGATATGCAATTAGTGAGATTTATAGTCCTGTGGTTATTATAGACCTAGGAGTGATGCATAACATAAAAACGTAACACATTCTAAGTAACTTTATGCAGGCAAAAAATATATATTAGTGGCATTTTATCTACTGGATCTGCAGCAACTTTAAAATTATTTTTAAAAATTCTCTTTTCTTTTCTCAAATTTGACTACTTTTCCGTGCAAGGTCTTCGATTATCTGACCTAAATACACCGAAAATTATTTGTGAATGATAAACGGAAACTGCAATCTCAATATGAAAAACGTTTGCACAAATAGAATAACAGAAAGCGAAAACTAACCATTAAAAAAGTCTTGTTAGCACTCTTTTTGCTTAGAATTTACCCGTCTTAAATATTGGTCAATATCATTTACCCGTCTTAAATATTGGTCAATATCATTTACTGCGCATGGCAAATATTGTACATGGAAAGAGAAAATGATGTTTTTCATTACGAGAAAGCAGATCCATTAAAATACAGAATGGCACTTAGCCTGTGATCGTATTAATTTACCTTGGCTTATTTCATTTTTGCCATTTACCTTTAATATGCATGATAGAAAATATTTCTAACTTTATATGCACCATTTACTTTTATTTTCTATTACTTTTTTTGAATTGATAAGCATAAAAATATATAATTATTTATCAAGAAAAATGAAAGGATCTCAGAAAATGTTTTCAAATTGGCATATGATTTTAACTGGGGTGGTGGGAGGAACCACAAAAATTTATGTACCTTAAAAGTAGTCCTAAAGAATTCGTTTTCATATACTTTTCTTTGAAATTTATAGAATTAAAGAATCGATAAATGTTACCCATTTAATGCATCTAAAATGAGGAAAGTACAACATCTAGTATCAAATATAAGAATTAAATAAAAAGGTAAAGAAAACTTTTGTTGGATATCTGAACATACGGCTCTCGTGCCAAAAAACCCTAATATCCATTCCAATCCTGAACTTAAGTCCTTGAAAAATATCTTCTCCAGCATTGCTTGTTTCTCGCTTGACAAGCCTCTAATGTATGTTAACCTGTTTTTGAAGGCATTCATGTAAGCCTTTTTTCCAACTTTGAAGTTTTTCAAAAGACTCTTTGCATGAGCTACTTTTATATTCCTCGTTCTTACCTCCGCAAACTTATTTGAATCTAAAGGTCGAATGCCGTGTCCTGCATTTCGATTTGGCGCAGGCAGCAACCCTTTCTTGGGTCGCTTCTTCGACAAATTCGACTAAACGGACGTCATTTCTGATCTCCTTGGCTAATACAATCAAATCCAATACCGAGGCTTACGACGTTCCACCCTGGAATCCAATATCCACGAAACAAACATCGACAGCATCAACTTCACCTGTGACACTTTTCCTTCCTTCTCTTGTTTTTCTCTATCCCCTTCAATATGACTGTTGCAAACTTTTAGAGGGAGGACCTCACGGGATCGTTTGGTTTTGCAGTCCCGGGAACGGCAGTCCAAACAACTCAACCCCACAAATATATTGGAGGGGGATGGGGAGGCCGGCACTTTGCTTTTATGTTTCATGTCCGAGTGTTTTGGGGAGGTAAAATTGTATGAGGTCCATAAAGCGGGAAAGGGAGCAGTTACTGGACGCAGACTGGACGGTGGGCATTTGCGTGGGATGGTCCAGCTTTATTCGGTTCCCTTCTGGCTCTTTCTTGAACTTGAGATGGTTGTTGGAGGTGGAGGAGAGGTGTGTCTCGTTCTGTTGCAAAAAGTAATAGGTAAGAGTTTTTATACGTGTGTGTGTTTGTCTATGGTTGGATTAAAGTTAGTGGAATTTACTCATATTAGCGCTAAAAGGCCATTTTTTCTTCTGTTTTTGGGAGAAGAAACGGGCAGTTTTTATCAGTCGTGATGGAACGATTTTTTTCCTTCTTTTTCCGATTCTTCCACAAACAGTTTTCGTTTATTTTTTTAACGTCTTAGGTTATTTTTTCTGTGACATAAGATGCAATCTATTTTTAAATTTGGGAGTTGATACCCTTTCTTCCCCTATTTCTTCGCCTAATTTCCTTCTTTGTTGTAATATAATTTATAAATGGAATCTATTATTATGACCCAATAAAGGTTATATTTTAACAAAATTAATACAATATTGATGATATATTGAGTTATTTTTCTTCGAATGTGAGCTTGCAAGAATAAAATATTTGAAAGCATGTAGGCAAATTATTTTAATGGAATCACACAATTCATGTGGCATTGCTGACACTTGATGAAAGTAATTGTACTTGGTCTTCACTCAGGAACAAATTATCATTTTACGGTACAACGAATCACAATTATTCTAGGTTCTGGAGTGAATCACTTGAAGAATCACAAGAATTCAACGAATCACATGAAGTGGCGTTACATCTATTATATCCTTTTATGAATTTCGGATTCACTGTTGAAAATTACCTAATTGATTGTAGTTTGCTGTCTAAAGTGAACCAATAGCAATCCGCTGCACAACACAGTACTTGTGTTACAATAATTAATTTAGGCAAAACGCAGCATTAAAATTTGCATTGGTAATATTTGATTGATAAAATTGATACTCTTAAAATGGTATTCAGGAATTGGTCCCGTATTGCGTAAATATCTGAAGGAAACGATATTTATGCTATCTTAAAAATTAAAAAAATACTCAAATTCAATGATGCGATCTTCATTGCCATGACAATTTTTCATATTATATTTAAAAAATCATTTGTATCGATATTTCCAATAATGTGCAGGGAAATAAATATATTTAATATGTTCATTAGCGAGGTAAATGTACATAATAATTAAATCTGTATAAATATTATTGTCCTTGAACTGAACTTGATTGCGGACTTGGACTTGTTTCTAAAATTGGCTCATTTTGTACTAAAAATAATTGTGCAGTGAAGAAACTGAGCATGTGTTTAGGTGAAGCAGTTCTTCCCATTGACAGATTTGGTCCACAATTTAATGCCATTTTGTTCTAAGTCCAACAAGTCCAGTTTTATTCATCTACTTGGTTTATTTTTGGAATTACAGGGTCCACATACACCAATTATATGGTCCATATAGTTTTAAAAAATGCTTTTGTACAGGCTCGGGGAGGTCATAAATGTGGAAAGTCGTCAAGATATCGAGATCGAATTTTCGACGATTCCAATGCTTTCTCTATACATGCTTCGCATACGTGAAAATGAACAGGGGGACTGTTCTCCTCTCGCCTTTCTCGTATACTCACACAATATGGCACGTTTAGTTCTTCATCCTATAATGAAAAAGTAATCAACTGGAGGCTGTCTCTGCGAAACGGCCGATGGGATTGAGGGGCGTAGACTTACTTACCTACTCAACTGTGACTTTCTCTGATTGAAGTAGTTCTATGTGACTATTAACTCTATAGTCTATATTGACTATTAGTCTAGTGTGACTATGTGACTCCTTCTACGTAAAATTCTTCGTGATTTTCTCCAGCTTTGAAACTCGACTGTGAGTAAACCGTAATTACAAATTCTTAAATTCCTTTTGTAATCTTTAAGGTACACCTTTCTCTGTTAAATGAAACTAAAACCAACGCTATATGTTATTTGGTTGCAGAACTATAAGCGTTTAGCTTTAGCGCGAAAAGCGCCATAATGTTTTCCTTTCCCGACGCAATATTAGACCACTAAGTCGAAAAAACACGAGCATGCATTTTGAACATCTTCCTTTGGACCAATTGGGTCTAAAATTTTCTAAAGATCTTCAATGATGATGTAAAGACTACAAGTCAAATTTGATTTATCTAAGCCATTGCAATTTATAATTATCACGTTCCCATACACGCAGATATACAGAATGATAGACGAATAATCCTTAGACGAAATTAGTCAGAATTTGATACCGATCTACAATTCTGATGGTAAAATCATAAGCTAAATTTCATTTATCTAGTTCTTTGCGTTTTTGAGTTACCGTGTAGGTGGTGTGCTCACTGACAGGCAGATAGACAGACTTTTCATAGACCGATTTCATCCAAAATTTGATAGAAATCTACAATTTTGGTTCAAACACCACACACCAAATTTAAGCCGTCTAGTTTGTTACGATTTTGAGTTATCGGATTCACAGAAAGATTGCGGCTACCTGATAGTCAATTTGAGAAAAAATTATTTCAAAAGTCCGTAATATGTTTAATAATGAATTTAATTGAAGACTAAAAAAGAAAATAATAAAAATAATTTCTATAACACATTTTAATCGATATATAGAAAAGAGGAAAGTATGTGTGTGTTTGTTCGTTTTTTGCTTCTTTATGCACGGACTTATGATCACCAAATTTGGCACAGTGATGGATTAGCAAAAGAGGTAAAAATTATTTTAGAATTTAAATTAGATTTTTATTTATTTAATTCAAAAACGAAAATTAATTATTTTTAGCCGTTTTCCGCCAATAACTTTTGAAATACTTATGGTACAAAAATTATTTTCACATCACCTTAAAGAGCAAAACGTTATCTTTTTAATGATACCAATTTAATTGTTGTGCAATTTTTTTCTCTAACTCCAGTTAACGTTTCAAAATTCATTTTAAACTTAAATTGCAACAATGGTTTTATTGTTATAAAATAAAATTCAATCTAAAATATTATTTCATCAAATCCTTTATTCACGTGTTTTTACCACTGTTAAAGCTAAGAAAATATTGCTTTTTTTTTGTTCAAGGTAGACTTCTTACTTCCGCTGCTATTTCGTAGCATGCACTTAACTTCCGTTTTCATTTCGTAGCTTTTAATATGCACTCAAAGACCCAATGACGTTAGTTTAGTTACTACGCGATGTGAGTTTCAGTTTGACTTTATTTATAGTATTAATAGAGAGTATTTATATTTAGTTTTTATTTCCCTAACTGAGATTAAAAGTATTCTTTTTGTTCGAGCATTCTTCTTCAGCGAAATTCTTTCGAGTGACAATTGTTCTCCAGCGATTTTGACTTTCTTTATATGATTTATAAAACATTTTATTTAGAAGCTTCGCAGTAACAAAGTTATACAGTATAAGTATATTTGTACATTGTAAAACTGTATTAGTTATTTAACTATATATTGTTTAAAATAAATGTTTTCTTTTTAATTTTCTCGCATTTTCATTCAAACTGTACAGTTATAAGGTAATAAAAAGGATATATTTGAAAGTTTTAATTCAACAAGAAAAATTCAAAGAAGATTTACGTTTGTTGGGGAAAGTTGTTGACAATATTTTTAGGGGGGAAAACAACAAGAGGCCGGCATATGAAAAAGTATGGATCCCGAACAACGCTATAATAATAAATGTGTATTTTAAAAATCGATTTTATTAAATTTTTGAGTTATCTTGTTAACATACGTGCGAATAGACAGATCGATAAACATTTAACCCCTTACGTCTTTAGTCTACCTCCGACGGCTTTAGTCTAACTATTGACACAGGTCTACAATTTTGGTCTAAATTCCGCTTACGAAATTTCCAAAACTAAAAATCTCCTA
>BGPR01000841.1:57272-74255 GCA_013235015.1 Araneus ventricosus | reverse complement strand
ATTAAATTCCGCATACCAAATTTCCAAAACTAAAAATCTCCTAGTGCGTTGTGTTTTTGAGTTATTAAATTCCGCATATCAAATTTCGAAAACTAAAAATCTCCTATTGCATTGTGTTTTTGAGTTATCGTGTTCACAGACAGAAAGATATAGATTCAAAACTGGTTTCTTCAACTCATGGATGTCTAAAACCTGAAGATTTGTCAAACTCCGGAGATTGAATTTTTTTGTATACTTCGTATACCAGAAAATGAAAAAACGGAAGAAAAGGGCACAACTGCAAAAAGGCGTGGACGCGAAACATCTGCTTTCAATTAAATGAATAGATATTTTCAATCAAACCATTAACGGATCCGAATTATTGATGAGCGCAACCGAATGCCACGAGATTTATACCTCCCGCGGTTGAGTGAAATATTAAGCGCGGCTCTACCTAAGTACCTCCGTTCTGAATCCCTCCTTAATTGATTGTTATCAGACTTCGTGCGGAAAGCGGTGCATTGTTTCTAATTGAAAAGTATCATCTGCTGATACAATGAAATGAAATAAGTGTAATGAATATCAGTGGGGGATTGTTTTATTTCGGGTTTTGAGCGAGGAGGAGGGGAAAATCATTTAAGAGAGGTCAGTGGCAGTTCCGATTGGGTGGCGAAACATTTATCTTGCCTACACCTTTAAATTAAAGTTGCATTCAGAGCTACCCGCAAAAATGCTTTATTTTTATTGTTTGTAACTATTGTAGTGCCCATTATAATCATGGTTCAATAACTAATTTCTAAATATTTAAGGATCTACTTCCATTTGTTGAAATTCTTTAAATGACGACGTAGAGAATTATGTTGTTTGAATTAGTAAATGTACTGCTGAACAAATGACGAAGTCTACATTTTTATACAGTCCCCCGATCCTATTAGTCATATTTAAAGAAATATTCTTGACACACTAACATTTTTAACAAAAAAGTTCAATTCTTCTCGTAATAAAACAGACCGAGTTATGAAGCTTTGAATTTCGTTAGTTTAAGTCAAACAACACATGAAAATGCTAATTTGAAATTCAAAATTCCAATTCAGATCTTCAGTTTTGTCTGATAAACGGAAAACTCCGAGATGTTTTTTTTAACTTAGATAAATCCAAAATGACTAAATCTATCGAATGTTTAAGGATTGCAATACTTAATGTATATTTCGTATTCGTGAAAGTAAAACGTTGTCTTTTGACACCTTCTGTAGGAATATTATTAACCTCCCAAGATTCAACCCTATAGAAAAGTTCTAATTGAATTCTCTTTAACACTTCGGAGCTAAGGCATTAATGTTTTACTAAGAACTTTCAATCTTTTCTCTGAATATTCAATCGGGCTTTGACAGAAAAATGGAAAGGCTATATCGATTTTCAAGGCGTTCGTCCAATTTCTTTCATTCATTCTTTTTTATTTCTGAGTACGGAAATCCCTCTTTCCCGATTTTATGCTTTCTTCTCGACATATCGAGATCGTAAAGGGGAATTATAATCCTTGGCGCGAGTCCCCCTCTGGGCGAAAATAAACCAGCGCCATAATTTGAAGAAGAAGCCATTGACGTTTTTTCTGGCGACGATTTCGGAGGAAACATGGTTTTCAGAAAGGGAATAACTGACCGTTTCTTTAAACTTTCGTTTTTGCATCTTCCTTGCTTCGGGAAATGAATATTCATTTAATTAGAAAGTTAATTACATGAATTAATAAAAAGTGTGCGGAAATTAATTAATTCATGAGTCTAATATCGTTGTGAGGTGTTTGACTTGATTTTTTTGTGCAAATAATTGGGAAAGTCTATTAAGAAGAAATGAAGCATTAACATGTTGATCGTCATATGAATCAAATATGATTCATACTTACTATCTAATCAAATGACTCTTCTACTGTAGTTAAGAGATAGGAGCGAAGGGCCATCTAATTAGATAGTGGTTCGAATCTGAGACGTGAGTCGTAGCGGCTAACGTGTTAAGATGAATTCTGTGCATGCGCATTACGGAAGGGTTTAAATCTTCTACTCTTATATTTGTGGCTTGGATCAATAACAACCAATGTTTAACATTTTTTTTTATCACTATGCCTGATTTTGATAAAAAGTACAAGATGCTGATAGGATGCAAGACATTAAAAAAACCCATGAGCATGCTAATTTAACTGAAATTTTCTTCGTAACATTGCAACAAGACTGATCCTCGAACTTTGCAGCCATCTTTCTCAAAGTTGTCAATTATGAAATTGGTCGTTTTTCTTCCAAGCTATAAATATAAGAGTAGAAGATTTAAACCCTTCCGTAATGCGCATGCACAGAATTCGTCTTAACACGTTAGCCGCTACGACTCACGTCTGAGATTCGAACCATCTATCTAATTAGATAGCCTTATCGTTTAGTTTCTTTACATTCAAAAATGTTATGCACATGAGAAACATTATCTCAACATTCCCTTCCTTCACATAGACTCCCTATTACTTGTAATACGGAGTCTGTGTGAAAGAAACAATAACATATCGATGTCTGTGTGAAAGAAACAATAACATATCCATGCTGCGTGAAAGAAACAATAACATATCCATGTCTATGTGAAAAAAATAATAACATATCGATGTCTGTGTGAAAGAAGCAATAACATATCCATGCTGTGTGAAAGAAACAATAACATATCCATGCTGCGTGAAATAAACAATAACATATCGATGTCTATGTGAAAGAAATAATAACACATCCATGTGAAAATTCTCTCAATAAACTAGGGGAAATTATAACTAATTGATAGACTGAATGGAGAACTTCGTAGATTCCGGTACCGATTCCATCATATGTGGATCAAAGGCACTTGAAGTTCGCTGGGAATCAATTTCTCTCATGCTGATGTGATACGGGAGTTTGGTTTGGTATAATTAACGGGTCTATTCTGATACCCCCGGTTGGGGTTGGGGTCCTTTCTCCTTTTGCTAACGAACGGAAAAAATGACGTCACCCAACCCAACCAGGGGTACCAGAATAGACCCCTTAGTTAGTTTAATATTCTGTTTTGAAGATACATCAGAGTTGTTTTGGGGTGGATCTCGTAATTTTGATCCGTGCATCTATGATAAGGAAGACATCCCATACTCTTTGAACTTCTTGACCATACTCATGAGAGGTACATTCGGTCTACGAAGGAAGATTTTGCGTGCACCAGACCTATATACATGGCAGGTCTTCAGCAGAATCAGGTTTCGAGCCTACGAAGATCCCCGTATAGTTTGGACAGAAGAACTCAGGTGTACTCAAAGCTGGACAACGATTCAAAACTTCGACCTCCGTACCACAAAGCAATCGTATCGAATCAATAACGTTAACACAGCAAATTCCCAAAATCATTAGCAGTTGATACTTCTTTCTTAAAATTTCATTTAATTTTAGAATGCCGTTGCAACTGGATAAATTTTAGTAATCTACAAAGCAAAGCGATTTCTTCGTTTTAGCTCGACCTTTCAACATTTTGTCTGTCTGTAAATTTGTTTGTAACCCAATCACGACCAAAGGCGCTGTTCAATTTTCTTCGAATTTGGCATAAATGTTCCTCGAAGAAATAAAAAACGATGTATTTACAAGGATATCTATTTTTTAAATTCGTTTCAGGATGGGGGCCGTTTTACTAATTTCAACGTTTTTGGCGTGTCATTGGCGAGTTTGGCATCATTAAAACATTTGAATCACTTTGGTAAAGACGAGATTGTAATTTTGTTAATACTGATAAAAGCAGACATTTAATCATAATTTTCCTAATACGGTGAGTGGAAAGTTTTATGTAAATAATTCGCATTGAAAAAAAAGATAAACTCATAGTTTCATGTTCAGAGTTGTTTTTCCTGTTTAGTTCCATCTGTGTTCTTCCTGTTCTTTCTGCTATTCCATCAAATAGTTCTTATTATAAAAATTTGAAGAAGATAATCTGTTATGCCTTCTAGTTACGTTTATTACTAGTAACATTTGTGCTTATTTGTCATGACAGTTTTCATATTGTCGTGATAAATGCCAATCTCATTATTTCATCAAAGTACTTCGTACATGTTCACTTGGTTTTGCCACTGTTAAGGTTTCCATAGTGAAAATTGTTTTCTTAGGAAATTAATTAAGAGTCAAATTATTAGGTCCGTTGTCACTATAAGCAATATTGTCTTCACAATGAATGACAACATTGGCTAAACTTCTAAAGACTTCGATGAAGAGCAGTTCTTAGAATTTTTTAGTTTGGGGAAGACGAGGTCTACTGTTCACAGAACTACTAGTAATTGACAGAGCGAAGTGAAACCGCTTCAATTCGACCGTTCAGCATTTCGTCTGTCTGTAAATTTGTTTGTTACGCAGTCACGACCGAACGGCGTTGTCGTTTTTCGTCGAAATCGGCCTGAATGTTCCTTGATGTTATGAAAAACGACTTATAAGTAAGAATTTTCATTTATTGATTCCGTTTCAAGATGGGGGCCGTTTTAATATTTTCAATGTTTTGGCGAGTTTGGCACCATTAAAACATTTGAATCCTTTTTGTAAACGCGAGACATTTGATTGTAATTTAGTTAATACTGATATAAGCAAAGATTTGTGTAAATAATTTCCATAAAAAAGATAAGTTCATAGTCCCAGGTAGAGAGTTGATTTTTCCTATTTAGTTCCATCTGACTTTGCTTTTCTCTTTTCTTGAAAATATGTTTTTTCAAAGATTTTAGACAAACGGTTCATGTTATAAAAATCTGAAGATTCGAGCGCAAAATTTTCTATAGCTTTGATTCAGTAAATTTTAGATTTAACTTTATTACTAAATTATTATTATTATTTTTGCAAACACAAGGTGTAAAATTTGTGCATAATATAAGGGCGCAATATTGAACATTGACTATATTGAACATAATGTAATTGCTCAATATTGAACATTGACTATATTGAACATAATGTAATTGCTCAATATTGAACATAATGTCCTCTTCGTAGGATATTAGCACCTTGCTGACAACATATTATAATTATATTTTATTTAAGTTTTTTACTGAAATACTATCACTCCGTCCGAAAGGGATACATAAGACTTTTTTTGTAAATTTAAATTACAATTTATGAGCATACAAAAAAGGAATACCCCACCCCTTCCTTGGCACTGTTATGCTCGTCAGGCAGATTTGTCTTCTACAAATTTGCTGATGTTCACGATCGAACTGTTCCATGATATGATTTTTGAAAACTGTTCTTTATCCTAAAAAATAAGAGTAGTTCAAAATGGGATATAAGAAAATGCATGAATGAAAATTTTACCAATCAGGAGTGTTTCTATAAGAGAAAGGTGCAAAGAACATATGCTAATATATCTGACTGGTTAGATATTTTCACGAATACTTTCACCATGGCATTGTGAATGATCTTGTACCGAGACATTAAAAACACACTTTCTATCCCCCGATGCATCAAATGACGTCGTAATTTATTGTTAACTGTTCAATTTAAAGTTATTCATCATAATTGTGATGTTTGGAGTATCCGCGCCAGGGATGAATTGGTTTACTCGGAGCACTTGGAATCGGTGATCCTCAATCTCCGATACTAACAACTATTTACCATTGGGCCTAGATAAGAAGAAATAGATTTAGACCTGAATTCAGCTATTACAAACAGGGGTAATGAATCTGAAAGGGAATGTTATATTATTCACATTATATGACTCATTCATTAATATTAATAGTTTTTAAAAGGAGTATAAAAATATTTCTAATTAATATATTAATGGTTTTTTCTAATTTTATTTGTTATAACTGTTTAAATATTAGTTTTTTATTCTGATTAATTAGTTAGCATTTTTCTTCATAGATGGAGCTAGGTGCTAGCTTCTAATTCTTTGTTGCTTCCTGTGTATTTGGCGTCGCCTGGTTTACATCATTCGGCAGAGAGTGTTAGGTTTAACACTCTCTAGTATCTTTTGATTATTCATTAAGGATTTTTCATTTTGATCTTTCAGAATGTTTCTCATATTGATATTGGACAGGATTCAGGCCACAAAGGGTATACTTTTGATTTATAATCTTACCCTCGACAGAAAATCTTGTCTAATTTGGAATCTTTATGGTGAGTGGTCTTCGATAAAGTTCGCCATTCGATTCCTCATTCATTTCTTCCTTTATGAACATTTTTTACTTTCTAAATTAATTTTGACGTGTTTTAAATATTATCGTTTTAAACTTCTGTTGATGCAATCACTTGGAGCTATTGCGTTTGTACGCTTAAAGATGTATTGTCATCGTTTATGTTTAAATCTGCTGTTTATTATCTATACTTTTCTTTCTTTTCTTAATTTTAATTTTTGTTTAGTATATCTATTATTTGTATCTGTATTATATTATAAATAGCTGCATTTGAGCCTTTATATATAATACTAAGAATTTTTATTAATGTTTGATTAATTAATTTAATCAATTTTTAAATAATATTTTAATTATAATTTAGTCAATTTATAACTGTCCTTTCTTCTTGCATACATTCATTCAAGCAAACATCTCTATCGTACCACAATTTAAAAGAAAAAAAATGAACGATTATTTACCTAATTTATGACGTCTGACGGTCATTCGTTCACCATGTTTGCTGCTCGGTGGGCGGTCTGGGTCTCGCATAAAAGATGGAGCGAGCTGACTTTCCCTAAAAGTCCTCAGAAGGACTGGTACGGCCAGCACTCACTAACAGGTCCTGGCTGAACTGGCGTTTGCTAATGTTTCTGACTCTTCTCCTTAAACATCAAGGAGCAGTGTTCTGGGTCGTCTATCTGTATTATTGACGCACAGGGCCAGAGGTGGAGGATTAGCTTAGTATGCGATTTTTGGTCGGAACTGGTTTTGAAGCTTCGCGAGGACTAGTTGGGACTAACCTGGTAATCATAAACAGTGGCCAGATGACTTATGTAATAGCGCCAAAAATTTCTTTTAAACCACTTCACTGGAATAAAGAGGAAATTTTATTTTTCACCAACCGCGGTCCATTTCCAATATACTTTCATCGTTTCAAGTTGGCACTCTCACCATTTTGTAGCTGTGGCAAAATTGGCACGACATTGCACTATGCTACATCATGCATATTTACTCTTTCGTGGCATATGAAGCCTCCTGCTGTACAACTTGAAGATCAGTGGTTTAAGAAGGTAGACAATAACCAATTTTCAAGGGAAAAGATTAAATTAATAATCAAACATATTCATGAATATGAATTCCTGTTCAAACCAGATTCATAGTGCAACAATTAAATGTTCAAATATGATTCATAATGGCAACAACTAATTGTTCTAGTGTGATTTCAATACGTTTCAGACTGAATAGTGAAAAAATAACTTTTATTCACTGAAAACTTTAAAAAAAATTAGAATGGTATTGCAAAACATTTTGAACAGATAGAACTGCTTGAACTGCTTTTATATATAGGTTGCTGTTTTGATAGTTTTTAAGTTTATTTTATTATTAATTTATTATTGATATTTTTCATTTTCAATTCTGTACATTTCTGGAAATTGTAAATTGTTTTGTAAATTTTGTTTTTCAATAAAGTGGTTGGGGCTTTTGGTTGTGGTGGGGGGGGGCGCCGCCTCTGGTTGTGGTGTTCGTGCTTTATCGAACTTGTGCCCATTTAAAAACGATGAGGTGACTCTAGTAGTCATAGGTATCGGAGGTTCAGGGTGGCGTTAGGTCAGATGACGAGTCTCTGGTTGTGGTGTTCGTGCTTTATCCACCTTGTGCCCATTTAAAAACGATGAGGTGACTCTAGTAGTCATAGGTATCGGAGGTTCAGGGTGGCGTTAGGTCATATGACAGGGACGACACCTGAGCCGTCACTTACTCTCCAAACGTCCACCCCATAACAACGGGAGTACATTTGACCTTCGATATCATATTTAACGTGCACCAGGCCCACAACATACACGGCGGTTCTTAAACGGAATCGGGTTTCGAACCTAGAATCCTCTGGTCCCGAGGCCAGCCTCTACCTCTAGGCGAAAGCATTAAATATCGAAATCCTAGCTCATCAGCAAATCCATAAATTTTTCACATTTTCAGCTCAAATCATGTCCTTTGGATCCGTTTCGTCAGGAAAGGATCGGCTCGTGGTTCTCTTCTGCGTGTTCTTCGCGTCCTCCGGAGTCTGTGGTGTCGGGAGTCATTCATTTCTGGGAGTGAGGAATTGTCAATAGGGCGAGTGCAGGGCCCAGCGGCCCGTGGAAAATGGGGCCCGAATTTGTCGCCTTCCTCGAGAGGAGAAGGTTTTTGCGCCGATACGCTAAAACGGTGTTATATTTTATTTTTGACGATCTGCTCGCCTGCCCCCCCCCCCCCCCTCCGCTCCGCTCTTTTCACTTTTGCGGTTGGCGAGTCCTGACAGCTCGCAGGGGACCGGCCACAAATGGATCAGATTTGATAGAAACATCCGGACTCTTCTGGTGTGTTTCGGTATCTACATGTATAAAACGCTAAGGTACGTGGCACAGAAAAGAGGTTAATTTCTCTTCTGCCGATGGCAACGATCGGTTTGTTTACAAAACACAAACGGTAGCCTCCGCCATGTTAGGTAAAACTTCACAGTCATAGCCTGTTACTGGTTGTATTCGTTCTGGTGCAAAATAACTTTTTCTCCAAAAGAATTAGTTAATATGAAGAATCCACGTTATTTCTTACAATATAATGAAACTTTGGATGAAACTCTTCAGAAGATATTGGTGAGAAATGAAGCAGGTGGGCTTAGGCGAGCCAGAGAACGTTTAGATCAACGGCAAAATAGTCTTAATCAGCGGAGATACGCATAATCATGTCAATTCACAATTGGAGGTGAACATCATGGAACTTACTACTGTGAACGTTGTCTATTGGCTACTTTTCTGTTATACGCGCACCACTTGGTGCCTTTTTTGTTTTGTATTGGCGACTTTTCTTGGAGCGCTGAATCGGCAGTTTGGCTCCAGAACGACAGGAAGATCATGGCGTGTGTATAACCTAGCGCAGATGCTCTGCGTGAGATCAATTAGTTCGATGTAATGCATTATAGCATATGGTTGCGAAATAAACTTATATAACAGTACAGAACTGTTTCTAGGAAAGATAATATTTTGAAACCCAAAGCCTTTGCTGAGCTTCAGAAGAGTTTGCGGAATGGAGGCAATTTATGCTCGCGTGATGTAATTTTGGAATCCATTGCAGATCTTGAGGGAAGAAAAGCGTGAAACAACGGACAATTAAATGTCAGATGACATGCCACTGATTCCCATTCCACAACTTTAGATTTTAAATAGCCGAAATGGAAATCAAATTTCTAACGAAATACTTAAAGCATCATTTTAGATTTCGAACTGGACTGCAGCAATCCTGACAAATTAACCCTTTTATCCCATATTCTACTAATGTGATGACCACGATGGGTTGGTAGTAGACTTGGGGTTGGATGCTTTAATGGATCAATTCATGCTTACGCCATACTCGTTATTCCATGGAAGGATATTCATTCATCTGTGAGGCAAAAGTGCAGGCCCATACTTTGAGGACGAGTCCAACTTTTGATTCAAAGATGCATCCTTTCTTTCTATTTGGTGATCAGTGTCTTCTCAAATTCTTCTATACAGACCGGTACTTACAGAAGGAGCAACAAAGTTCCAATATTGACAGCGACAGAGAATAATTGTTGAAAATTAAATCTCGATAGTAAATTTTCTGTAGATTTTTCAAGCTTCTCTTATTCAATCATTTCTTTATCCAAACTACCTTACAGACCGCTCTATAGTTAGTTAATGAGCTATAAGCCATGCCACAACCATCACCATCAGCTAGTGAGAAGAACTTCTTGCCTACATCGTAGATACACAGTCGACACTGACAGTTGTTTGGGACAGCGAATGCGCCTTTAGATTGTTATGAATATAACTTGCCATATAATTTTGCATAAAAAAAGAAATCGCTATTTAGGATTTTTTTTAACCTTCTAGACTTTTTGACATTCGGAACCAAACTATTTCATCTGCGTTCTCACAATATATAATTTCAGATAAAATCTTCGCTTATTACCTAAAAAATGACTTTTCCAATGAGTTGTGAAATTAAAACTCTTAGATAGAAATCGAATATGTAGTTATTTTCATATTAAATAATTTTATAGTTATACTGCAATAAATGCTTTACGTGTCCAGAGGAAATAGTTTGACGAAATATAACTACACGCTGCTACTAAACAATTTGCATTTAACGTATAACAAATTCATCCGTCTCATCTCTGAATCTGAAGGTTCGAGGATTTTCTCCATATTTTTTAGCAAACAGAATTCTGTTTACTTGCTGAAGACAAAAAAAGGCGAACAAGAAAATAATAACGTTGTGATGCATTTCAGCATAGCATGAATAATCGTGGAGTCTTCTTTATCAAAAATAATATGTTTATTAGACGTCTTCCGCAGCACAAACATGTAAGATAAACACATACACTTACATCACAAACGTTACATCACTGACTGACATCGAATTCCATCTTCAATCATCATTATTCTTTTCCGTTGCTATTCAACGTTAGCAAAAGATAAATATATCGTTGCCACACTATTTTTATAACTTTTAGAAAAGAATTAATGCCAAACAATTTTTTAAATTAATTTCCTTTTCAGCCGAACGATATTTTTAAAATAATTTCTTTTATGACCAAACGATTTTTTTGTCTAATTAATTTCTTTTCTTTAAATATTTTAACAATTCCACAAATATGTATTTTCTATTCGTTACGAATATTACAGCCTATCAGAATAGATAAATAAAACGACCACTCATTACAAATTTGTATTTTATGAAAAAGTAAAATCATTGAAAAGTGTGCGCTGAGAAATTCGGAAAAGTCATCTAGCCATTCGAAAAATTCATGAAAATATTGTCAATTTCTTGGCATTTTTTTTCAATTCAGTTTTAGTGAGGCTATTGTATTCAGTCTGGATGGACTAAATTTTTTGGCTTCCCTTTACTTGCTAGATAAGTATGAGCTAACATTTGTGTGAAACAACCCAAAAACTCGTTTGCGATAGGCATTGTTTTGAGTAGCAATGGAAACTTACCTTGTTCTCATCTTTTCTTTCAACAAAAATCGTATGAGTTTATATCGTCCTTTGATCAAGTCACAGGCTTAAGAAAACAAGCAATCATGGATTATGTTCAACAGTTTTATAATTTCGAAATAATTTTGTTAAATAGTTGAAAATTTTTGTCCTCTAAAAATACATAGGTTTTAAACCAAAATATTTGAGGTTCATTCTGTGAGGGTGGAAAATATTCCATTTTGGCATGAAGTGCAAAAATGGTAAGCAATCAAGTTTATTTAACCGATCTTTGAATATTTTCCCTCACTTAATTGTGCTATATTATGTGTAGAAAGATTTTTAAAAAATAACCTTATCATTTTCATATAACGAGAACTTTTAAACATTCCACACACGCATTAACTTTTGTTGTTATATTAATAATGTAGGAATAATTAACATCCTTCAAATCTTTCCTATCCATTGAAATTTGTGTTTTTGAGGAAAAAGTTTGTCGCATATTTTTCATTTAGCATAAGAAACACTCTTACACTTTAAAATATTCATACAATTCATGATAACATAATTACGTTGAAATAATCACAGAATAAAGTATCAAAAGATTCACCCATTTTAGTTAACTGTATTGCACCGTAATGATCAGGAAATAAAATTCTGCGTTGGTGGTTCCCACCCCCAAATTTTCCAGCCCATACCCTTATTAGAAATATCCCGTGAAAACTGCTCGCGCCAGCATTTCTGCTGGCTATGCCTTGTCTGCGAAGATCTTTTCTATTTCTCAATATATCGCTTGCTCTTCTCCCCCTTTCCTGTTCTTATCCCCCCCCCCAGTTCCATCATGCGGCAAAAATGTCTTTACAGGAGAGTTTCTATACATCCCCCCTCTTCGGTCGGAGAGCAGTCATTGGATGATATCGCATCATAGAGAAATCCGATTGGCCGACGGCGATGTTACTCCCGCGACATTTATTTCGTATGTCATATCGTACATTAAGAATCGCCTTTTGTTGGGTTTGATTTTCATTGGTAGAAACCGTTTTTCGTCTGGGTATTTTTGAGATGCATTTTCGGATTTTATGGAGTGTGGAACAAGAATATTGCTTGGAGATGAATATCAGTAGCTGTTGTCACTGAAAACAGATAATCTTGAAAGTAACGATCGTTAAGCAAGTAAAATAATAATATTAATAATAAATAAATAAATAAAGAATTTTGTTTTAATCTTTAGAAATCATGAAATAATAGAAGCATTTTTGCCCATTTCTTAAACAGGTCCAGGAAGGAACAATGTTTATTTCCAACAAAAATGCATTTACGGGGTGACAATTATTGAGCTGAAAGGAAAAAACCTGGATAACTTTTGAACCGTTGGCGAGATTCAGTTAAAACTTGGCTGTTGCATGAGGGGCATGTTGGGATTTTTTTTTGTGTGTTTTTCTTGAAAATGTCGAAATACATCGTTTCTGAGCGTATATCGATCGTCAAGGCCTACTATCCGAGAAATAACAGCCCGATTGCGGCTCAAAGTAAATTTGTGACCGAATACAAGCTGAAGACAACTGGTCCAAGTGTTATAACAATCAAAAATGTGGTTGAAAAGTTCGTGAGAACTAGTATTGTCGATGTCTCGTGGCTTCAGCGATTTTTGCAGAATTTTGCTCTTCGTCTGCGCCACGTCATCGCCATTGATGGACACTTTCGATGATAGCACTACGATAAACGCAGCAATAAATGTTTAAAATAATTACATAAAGAATCATTTCTAGATTTTAATAGAATCAATTCACATGAGTTGCAGTCATAAGACGAGTGTAACTTCCTACGCTGTTTAACATTTAACTGCACTTTGTTTTACGCTCTTCGTCTCGATAGACGCAAAGCAAATTTCAAAACAAACTGGCGCTGAGCATTTGATGAATATCACGTGTTCATAATTTGACTTCACTAAGATATTCGCGGAATTTTGTAGAAGAATCACATTTGCAGTCGTTAGGAGTCGCAAAGAAATGTAACAAGAACTTTATTTTGGACTTAAAAATATGCTAAAACATGAAAGCCAAACATATTGAGCACCTTCAAACTTTGAATTAATTTGAAACTTTTTACTGTAACAACGTAATTCACGGAGTACCCGCCCCAGCAGGGGGCTACCTCCTATCATGACAAATTTGGGGTACCTTGCGGTCAATACATTGCCGTGATGTAAAACTTTTTACTATATTCGTCATCGGTTTTAACTGCAGCCTGCTCAAACTCCCGAAGGGTTTTAAGAGACACTTTGTATTTAACTGATGGAAGCTACTGATGCTTCAGAATTACATTTGAATCTTTGTTAATAATGCATTGAATGTGCAATAGGAAGGAATTTTATTTCACAAGTCTTGGTTGTCAGATTTATATCTGTGAAAGCGTTCCGATATGCGATGCTTTAAAAGAAGTGAAAATAGAAGTATTTCTTCAAAAATTTAGAAAAAAGGAAGAAAAAGTTGAATCCGTCCTGCAGACTTCGTCAAGGGTCACTCTCTCTAAATACAATGCAGTTTAATAGTTGCATGTTTAATTTGATAAATATCCAAATAATTTTTGGCCCTATTTAGTTTCTAAAATGTATTCCAATGTACGAGTTTCCACGCTGCTAAAATACATGTGCATATAATAAACTTTTGGTGAATTGGAACTAGAATCTCCAACTACGGCGCCTAGACTGTTCCACTAAGGAGCAGTGGCTAATGTCACTTCAGTTATACTCACTGTCTGATTTTTTTTAAACAACCACATTTCGTCTAATTTTTTGTGTAATCGTATTAGATATCTAGTGTAAGATGCATATTGTTACAAAATTCGTCCTGTGGGTGCACGGCGAAAACATTCCAACAAGCAGGATAACGGAGAAAGACGCTTTATTCACGAATATTCCAGAAAACACGAAGCGCGTGCAACAGGAACAACAGCACTTGGACAAATTAACAACACAAACAGACAGCAATTCACTAATAATAACAACAACAGCACTTTCAATACCGCTCACCGTCTATCAGCTTACTAGCTCGCACTGCGGATGAAACTCCAAAGGCGATTCCAGAAGATCAAACACGATTACCTCAAAGACGCTTAAACACGTTCATGATCCGAGCACGGTGCTATTTATAGTCTCCCCGACAGGCCGTGATGTCACATGGAATAATCTGGAGAAATTTGGATCTCGGCTCCTAATAGAGATATCGAGAAAATTCTAGTGTTTTTGAGATCCTACGTTTTGTCACCAAATTCGTTGCCAAGTCGCCAAGGTGGGGGTAATGGCTCCATTCCCCCGGCATTTCCATGCATACCCCTGAAGAACTCTCTTTCCAAACATAAGACTAATATTGCTAGGAAGTGACTTTCCATGTTCGTAACAATATCTATATACGAAAATGAGGTGCAAAGTTATACTGGGTTCTTGAAAGTATCCGGCCGGTGTAGATCTTAATCGCAAACTTTTCTTTCCGTGTTCCTGGCACGGATTCAAAGTTATTCTTCTTGACATAAAATCATTTGTAAGAGGCAATAATTTGATAACTTGAAGTAACAACCATCTATTGGTGTCGAACCCCTATCGACGGTTGACATGGTCTTATCACAACGCTTATCCACCAGAGGTAGAGATATATTGTGACAAAAATCGTCCTATGGGTGTATGGCGGAAGCGCTTCAACAAGCAGGATAACAGAGAAAGACGATTCATTCACGAATATCCGGTGAACACAAAGCACAGGTGACCACAAAGAGATACCCCGCCCGCATAATACCAACCTTTACAGGAATAGGGACAATGGAGAAATTTCGAGCGTGGTGATTGGTTGTTTCAGCAGCGTCACGTATGATGTCATAAACTTACTGTCTAGTTACCTTATAGTGGTGATCAAAGTACACTTAAAGTTTATCCTCTGATGAATACGAATGAACACCTAAAAATACGATTTTTAAACGAATTTTACTAAAGAAAATACCTTTGTTATTTCCAATGAATTTCAATCGTTCTACAACAAATTTGAGCTTGACAGAATGGTTTGAAATATTGAGTGTGAAACAAAATAAATAGGGGCGCCATCTCTTAGCAAAATATGATAACTGCTATTTTTAATTAAATATCTAAAATTTTCTTTTAAAATTAAAATGCAGTTTTTCATTCGAATTTAAATTGAAAGCCATTAATTTTCAATGTGAATATTTTGCAATGTCAATTATTTTATAATTTCTGACTTTTCAATTTTTCAAACTTTTTTCTTATTTCTTCCTGATATTACAATTTAAGTAATAAAAAAGGAAGTAATTTATTTAGACTTTTCGTTCTGAGAAAGGGATATCATTAATGACTAAACAATTTTTCAATTTATCTGCTGATCTGAAAACTTTATGAATTTTTTTAGTACATTTTTATTCCTTAACTGAAACTTATCACTTACACATGGTTACTCTTTCTCTCTCGTACATATATAATATTTATGGTATCTGTATGCATTAGTTTCAAACTACTGCTCATTATTAAAATTGAAAACAGAGCCCTGATAATTAAGGGAAGGTTTCAAAAGAAAAACAAAAAAGGTGATACCTTTTAAACTTTCGTATTTCTTATGCATGTTTTTTTATTAACACTTCAATAACAAGTAATAATCTGACGTCATGCGTGGCGCTGCTGAAACAACCAATCAGCATGCTTGAGATTTCTCCATTGTCCCTATTCCTGTAAAGGTTGGTATTATGCAATGAGGGAGGCGACACACCTCCAATCATTATTTTACACACAGGGGAAGCGAGTTCCTGCTTACTTACGGCAACAACTCATATCCGTATATTTACGGTCTCGCCGTGGGGCACAGGTAACAGGAACAGTAGCACGTACACAGATTATCAACACAAACAGACAACAAATCACTAGCAATAGAAATAACAGCACTTCCGAATCTAGCAACATAAACAAACACTTCACTAATAATGACGTAACAGCACTTTCAATCGCGTTCAGCTCACCAACTTTCCAGCTCGTAAGGCAGACGAAACTCCAAAGTGATTCTCCAAAGCCGTTTGCACTCCAAAGACGTTCCCAGTCTAGTTGTACAGCCGCATATTTATAGTCATCCTGACAGGGTGTGACGTCACATGGAAATCTCTTGAGAAACCTGTCTCTCGGCTCCTATGAGAGATATCGCGAAAATTCTAGCATTTTTGAGCATCTTCGTTTTGTCGCCAAATTTAACGCCAAGGTCTGGGGGGTTGGACCTGGCAGCCGAAGGCATTCCATAAGTACCCCTGTAAAACTCTCTTCCTAACCATAAGACTAGCAGTGCATGAAAGTGATATTACATTTTTGTAACAATATGCTCTTACGATGCTGCATCATAACATTCGTCTTCATTTAAGCAAAAGTCACTAAGTCCACAATGCACTGTTTGACAGACAACTGAAGTCAATTAGAATTTGCAATTAATTATTTCGTAATATATGTAAACATGTTATTTAAACATCCGTAAATCAACCGCAGGAACTCTAAATCTGTAAAATAATTTTTACTATTTATCACAAAGACTCAAAATTAATTAAGTTTAAATTAATTATATCTCAAAACTACAGCTTTGAACTTAGTGACTTTTGCTCCAACGATGACGAAATGTAGTTTTGACGATAGCGCAATTGGTGAAATAGACACTCAATGATCGCATTATCGATGAAATGGGCCCTAACAATTCTTGGTACCTCAAAAATCCACCTGATCTCATTAAGAATCGAATCTTAGATTCGGGAGGTTTCCATCATAACACTTACACCGTGCAAGACGACACTCAACTCGAAAGAGATTTGTATAAAATATTTTTGAAGGCAAATATTCCACTTGAAAGTCATCGAATCTCTACAAAGTGA
>BGPR01000841.1:18301-57262 GCA_013235015.1 Araneus ventricosus | reverse complement strand
CTCTACAAAGTGAGAATTGGTAACAGAAGATAAAGGCAAATTGAAATTTGCATATACGAGGATGGATCCAAAAAAAAGTTTACAAAGATAATAAAAAATTATTTATTAAAATTAGACAGAAAATACAAATGGGAATCAAGAGGCATACTTGCCGGCCACTTTTCTACATAATCACCAAATCCATTTAGGCATTTATCTGAACGCAGGACCAACTTGTTTAACCCGGCTTGGCAGAAATCACGTCCCTGCCCATTTAGGAAGATTTTTTAACTCAAGGTATTCTCTACTCAAATTTTTCTGCGTGTCAATAATGGATGCTTCAATTTCATATTATACTTGTGTCGAGAGAAGTAATTTTTTTTTTTGCTCATATATGGGAAAAGGAATAATCTTGTTGCCGAAATGGGATCGCGAGTGGAAAAAGTTCAAAAACCACTGAATTAAACTTAAACAAATAAATAAATTTGAAAAAAGGAAATAAATAAATAAATAATCCACTGTGCTTTTTTGTTGCATGCATGCAATGCCTACGGTAAAAACCGTTCTACAGATTTGCAGTGCAATGAATGGGGCAAACAGGGGAATAAAAATCTGACTCCGAATCTTTTTCGGCTGGTACAAATGATGGCTGCTGCTTATTTCTACAAATTTGTCTTAATCATTCTTCTTGTTGAGCCTTCTCCAAATAATTGAACATTATAGGTAGACAATGTACCTAAAATGTTTGTGGAAATTATTGTACTTATTAAGAACCCATGACTCGCTTAAAAAGCCTACAGAATAAAGTCGGTCGAAATTCGGTTGTGACCATTTCGGTAAGGGTCTTACGACTGTCACTGTACTCTAGACAGGGTGTTTCAAAAAACCTGACCCAAAAGAAAGGGCAGTTAAGAATATGACAAGAATCTAAAATCACATAGAAACATATGCCCATTAACGCAATCCAGAGTCGGTAGAGGGCGTTGTTATGTCACAAATATGTAAAGCAATCTCCCATTCTGCTAGGTATGATGAATGCTGCTTGTGCCTGTGCGTCGTCATATTCGGTTTCAAAGCGCCAGAGCTCTTTCTCATTTCAGCAGACAAGTTCGAAGATATCTACAGGCCACCATTCCTGAATGGCGGATTGTTTGTGGTGGACTAATGTCATGGCCACCGCGATCACCAGATTTGTCTCCCTATATATTTTTTTCTTATGGAGTGTTTTAAAAGGATTCTTGTTTGAAACACTTGTTTCGTAGTAGTAAGTTTTAGTAGGAAGAAACGTTGAGGTAGTAGGATGTGTTCGAAACACGTCTGTATTGTTACAAATCTATAAAGTCGTTTTCCTGAGATGCTAGACTTAGCGACAAATTTGGCGACCTTGGCGACAAATTTGGTGACTTGGCAAAAAAGTTGGCGACTTTGGCAACAAAGGGAATTTTCTAGAAGGACCTCAAACTTTCGACCTATTTCTACTGGTTTCATGAACTTTCTAGAGATTACGTCACCTCCTACGTAATGAAGTCACTTCCTGTTGAAAAGTATAAAGGCAAGCTCTCAAGCCAAGAAGAGTCGGTTGGAATTTGACCTGCAAGCAAGCTGGTAAGTTAACAAGAAACCTTTGAGCGCTGTGTTGAGATTTATTGGTAGTCTCTGTTGTGAATTTTTACTAGTGCTGTGTTAATACTTGCGCTACGTTTCTTTGCTTGGGAATATTTGTAAAATAAAGAGCTTTATTTTCTTAATCCTGCTTATTGGATTGCATTCACGTACACCCACAAAGAAATTTTATTACAGTATTTTCAAAAAAGTGCGGCATCCCATACAGCGTCGATGTAACTCGATTATCAATGCCCTGGGCGAAAACTTTCAGCATCTACTGTAGTAATATAGTTCCTAAATAAAATAATGTTGAAGGCTTCTTCTTCTTCGCCTCTTATTAAGTATTCTTCTAAATGCAGTCTGATGCTTCCAAATGGCGTTTGCGCACCTATGTTTCTAAGTGATTTTGGATCCTTATCACATGCCTGGTGTCGCGACTCCTCCTCCAACGAGTGACGTAACTGGACGTTTGAACTTTCCCACCAATACAGAGCAGGCATCTTCAGCCAGGACTCTTTGAATATTATTCGAGAATTGGTGGGAAAATAATCCAAAAACAAATAATATGTGTAAATGGACATTCGAACTTCCTTGAATACGAAATTTTGTATACAACCAACCTTGTCTTAATGTGTGTATTTTTAAAGAACTTTATCATCATGTAAATAACAATTGCTTTGTTATAGTTGAGTGGCAACAGGTTGTTTACTCTCGCGCGGGGAGAATGTAAATAGGCAGAGGCGATTTCGTCACCATCAATGAAAGACGTGTTCGTTTCAGTGGCTTTCTCTTCCTTTGAATTGGATATGGATTCAATAATTATGTTCCAGAAAATGGATCCCCAGTTCTCAACAGCGCTCCCGCTAGTGGAAACTGAGGTAGGCGTAATTTATTTAATTTGTTGATCTTACGTCTAGACACCTGGTTTGCCCTTTAATTTTGGACACGTTTTTCCTCAACATCCTCTTCTCTCAACATGGACCTTTCCCTGCTTACCTCAAAAGGTTTCACCTGTCTGACAGCGAGTTGTGGTGGAATTGGCACGGCACTTCACTATGCCACGGAGTGTATTTATGCAGTGTCTTGGCATATGAGGAAGCCAGCGCCAAACTTCGAACATGAATGGCTGAAAAGGGTCGCCAATAACCTCGTCTCCAGGCAGAGAATTCGTGGGATTATCAAATTCATTAGCGAAAACAGAGTTCTTTTCCGGCCTCCCTAGCCTTCCACTTCCCAGCGAGCTGAACTAAGTAGCTCAATTACCGGACATTCCCCCTTCAAATAAAAGAAAGGTTTTTCAACATCTAAAGAAAAGAAGACTATTACGAACTAATAGTGTAAAAGTGAAAATGCCTGTACATAGTGTATATATTTCCTTCTTTTTGTTTATTTTGTTTTTCTTTTTAAATAAAATTCCCGTGTCTTGCCCATCAAACCGTTCAGTAACCGGTCTGGTCACGGGTACGGGGGTAAGGGTCGGCGTTCTGTTCTGTAAGTCTCTTCCTGTAATGTGTAGTGTTATAAAGATATTTGCACTATTTTTATCTTATGTTTCCCGGATCTTAATTCCAATAAAACCAGACATACTGAGAAGAATTTACAATTTTTTACCGACCAGAATTTACAAATTTACAAATTTTTACCAGCAGAAATTTTTACTGACCTTCCTTCGCTGAGGAAACTGCGGTTTTTTTCGAATACATCCGGAATTATTGGTTGTTAAAAGTTTCTTAACAAATAAATTCCATTGGAAGTTTATATCCAAAATGTTTAAAATCATATTTGAATAAAATAGCAAGTGCTACAACACACTTAACTACCGTGTTTTATTAATGCCTTGAGGATTTACTGCTCGAATATTCCGTGAGATCGTATTGCTCACTTTCGGGCCAAACCAAGAAGAGGAAGGGGTGAGGGGTGTTAGAACTTCCTCAGAGGTGCGTCGAGCGGTTACTTAGCATGAATTATAGAGGGCGCGTGATTCTTGGCTCTTTAGGAGATCTATTATCGCCGAAAATGGTTTCAAAGCTCCTATTAAGGCGTCTCCTCTAATGGCTTTTCGGTGCGACACGGAGAGGGAAATTAGTGAGCGGTCGGTGGCAACAGCGGAAAATCGTGTGAGAAGTCAATGAATGATGCAGCGGGAATATTCCAGGCGGGTCGATAAATTTGAATATGAATGAATGTGTGTGACGAAGGAGACGCGCCGTGTTGAAGTGTTACAGCAGAAACGATTCCTCGGGGAAATGAATGAAATTTCGATTGCAGATCTCTGAGTTTATGCATAGCTAAGAACCAGGGGGAATGTTCTCCCCTAAACTTTCTCGTATACTTCCCCAAAAAGGTGCCGTTTCCCCTTCCCCCGCGTGGCTAAAAAAATTCGAACCTATTGTTACCCAGAATCCAATGACTATCAGAAGGTTTTTCACTATAGTGATTGAAAAATATCTAGGCAAAGAATGACATTCAAAGAGATGCGTAACGATTTCCCTCTCTTACCGCCTCAAGGACAAACTGACGTAATTCGCTACTCCGTAATGAAATTCCTCTCCGTTCTTCCAGTACGCATGCGCGTGAAGATGACGGATTCTCTTCAAAAGTAAATTATACGGACCGACAGACAGTAAACCCTTTGACGGATTTGGACCAAAATTTTATACGGACTTACATTCATGACGATAAAACTGTGTATAAAATTTTATCCATCTAGCTTTTCAAGTTTTTGAGTGATAGCGTTCGCATGACCTCGAACATACAGACAGACAGACTTCCCGTTGACGGATTTTGTCCAAAATTTGACAGAAACCAACAAATTATGTTTAAAGACCACACACCAAATTTCATCCCCGTAGCTCTAATAGTTTTCGAGTTTTCGTGTTCACAGACAGACATACTTCCAAAATTGTGTTTTTCGGACTCAGGGAGGTCTAAAACGTGATGATTCGTGAAAATCTCGAGTTCGAATTTTTTTGACGCTTACAATACTTTCTCTTTGTATACTTCGTATACGAGAAAGTAAAAAGTGCTCAGTTTCTTTCGTATTGCCATATTACATGAACGAATGGTTGTCTTGGTTTGATTTGATTTCCCAGATTTAACGACACTTCCAAAGTTACACGAGGACACTTTGGAGACATAGCTTGCATCTTTTACTCGTGATCACCAGTGTTGCATCTAATATGCCAACACATGTAAAAGACTAATCAGGTTCTCTGAATCTACCCGATTCTCTTTTGGATCTGGTGTGATTGTCTCTCAATAATACAGCCCATCTTGGCAAAACGATACTTTATTAAAACAAGCTAAAATATTATATAAAATCAATAAAAACAAGAACGACAGTCACTATAGCTGCGTTACTACACAACTATATTACTGGAACAACGCCCACAATCCGGGCTTTTAAAGGAAGCTGCCAGAAGACTGCGCATGCTCCAGACTCTCCCTGCCATGTCGCATTTTTTTGCATCCAACAACCAGCGACCGTTACTTGTAACCGCCACTTCACTCTCCAAACTTCCACACCACAACAACCTTAGGGAGTTTGGCCCATGATGGTAAATTTAATGTGCATCAGACTAGTCACGAAAGGAAAAAAGTTACAATTAACAAGACCTACCTATTTGGAAGGTATGGATTACAGAGCTACGTGCAAATAGGAAAAAAAACCAAATACAAATACAAACAAAACCATATCGGAAAACAAACAAAAGCATACACAAATACAAACAAAAACACGCACAACACAAAAGCACCAATGGTGCTACAAAACAAAATCAACGTGGTGAAACTCAAGAAACAGAAAAGGATAATAAAAAACAGAAACTCAATCAAAGGATTACTTATATAACAATAAATACTTTGAGTGTAGTAAATTAATGTAGAGAAGTTAAATACAATTGAGATCACAAACGCTGCAAATCATCACAAATTTTCCTAGAAATTTCAAAAATTGACTTCAACCTGTTTAAAAATGGATAGTTTTTACAAAGTTTTCTAGCCCAGTGAGTCCGAGCAGCACCTGTCGGTAGTAGTAAATGATAGTCCTTGGTGTACATACATGAAGTCAAGTAATGGTCAACAGCTCCATTCTCACCACACAAACAAAAAAAGGATTGTTCAAAATCTTGAACCTGCACAGATATGCTGGAAAAGGTCCATGATTGGTCAGCAGATAAATGGCTTATTGGTTGCTAATCAATAAGTCCAGATCTGCTGACGACGGGTCTTTGGTGGACTCGGGTTTCGAACCTGAAACCCTTCGGCTCCAAAGCCAGGACCTTACCACTAGGCCACCACGGTCTCCCAAATGGAGTGATGGAAATTGGAAAGGGATGGGATCATAGCTTTTCACTCCACGCCAATCCAAAACTGGCTGGTTTCCCCATTCACGCTATACTTTGGCGTGGAATGCTCGTGAATAACCAGTTTAAAGTTTCTTCTAAAATTAAGCAATAATGATTGCAGAAATACTAAACTTCTTAGCTTCTATATGTGCAAACGTGGCATTCAACGTGTATCGTGTGACAGAGTGAATTGGTCCCATTACAATCCGTGGATTCCACTTAAAGGATTGATAACCATTAATATCAGCATTGACAGGAAGCAATACAGTACAGTCTCCCTACAAGCTAATTTCTCCCTATAACGAAATTTTGAATCGGAATGTTAAATAACATTCAAAATATTCTCCATATAACGAAGTGGTTGCCTCCCTATAACGAATTTTTTCACACCTTTATCTTTTCGATTTTTGTCATTTTTGGAGAAAGTTGCTAATTTCTGGGCAAACAAATCGCTCACACGTGCCTGTTTCTGGAACCACTCGCATTGTTCGTTCTAGCGATAACGCATAACAATAGAATGCTATGTGAAGGGTAATGCAGTTGTGGGGACCTGGGTTTCTACAGAGGGAGCAACATTTCTACGGGTCAAGATTCCAAGAATAGGGGTGGAGTAGGGGTGGAAACAGCAAATGGATGTGACAATACGCATTTTATGTTTATCCGTACTAGTACATATTATTCTCTAAATTGGTGAATTGTCTTCATTTTTGAGCATTTTATTTATACAATAAAAATTAGTATAATTTTAATAAATTTATAATAAATATTACTTCATTTTTAATTGAAAGTCATAATTAAATATTTCTGAACTTATAGCACATACTAAAAGGTTTGTAACATTTACTTAAATAACTGCAAAGATCTCTAATCTCCGTATAACGAAATTTTCTCTAGAGCGAATTTTTCAACTGGAACCAAGCGATTTCGTTATAGGGAGATTCCACTGTATTTGCTTTCTTGCAAATAATAGCCCCATATATCTTGCTAGTGTTTTGGAATTGCTGGAAAATAATTATTGACTTAGCGACACCTCTGTGAACCCCGCCAGGAGAATCCATAGATTTTGTTCAAAAAATTGGTAATAGTAATATCAACACTGACTTAGGCAGCTAAGAGGTAGGCAAGAAAGTCAACTCTCGTTATAACGAATCCTCAATGGACAAATCGAGAAGTTCGCTGCAACCGATGGTTCACTATAACAATTTTCAATTATTCGAACGAGTGCGATTACAACGAATGCGATCTAAAACCTTAAGGTTGAGTCGGCTCTCCTGGATATTGAAGGAATGAATGACTGTAACGAATTTTCAAATATTGGCTACACAAGAGTTCCTATAATACTTAAATGCATTTTTGTCCTGAACAAATTATTTACATTAAAATACAATTCATTGACTAGATAAATTAAATTAGATATTTTTTCTTAAAAATTGAAAAGTGAAATTAATTGTACTTACATTAATTTTTCTGTACGGAGATACAGAAATAAATAGTGATTTTTCGTTAAAGAGCTGAAACTAACCTTGGAAGGTGAAAATTTTGGTTCACTATGACTCAATTCCTCGCTTTTGAAGATCGTTACAAGCATTTGAAAATACATTAGTGCCATAAGAGTTCGGTTTAGTTTAGTTATATTTACGTCCCGTTTTGCTGCAACACGAAGGCTATTTTGGGACGAACCTCGTAATTTTGAGCAGCGGTCAGAGGACGAAGATGACACCTGAGCTGGCACCCCCTCTCCAAACTTCCGTGCCACACCAACGGTAGGACATTGGGTCCCGGTGGATTTAACGTGCACCAGACCCTCGGCGCCTTACACGGCGGTTCTTCGATAGAATTGGGTTTCGAACCAGGATCCTTCCGGCCCCGAGGTCGAGACCAGGCCACCACGGTCCTTCCTTAGGAGTTCGCTTATTATTATATATAATGAGTATATTATTCTTGGTTATTGCATTTTCTTTTATGCTATTATCCGTTCTACTTCTTTGCCTTAACAGATTTTAAGCATTTTATGTATGTGGTAATTTCCGTTTTCACTTGTGGTCTAATATATAAAGTGAGAGCCTTTGCATTGTAATTGAGTACTTCCCACACTAGGTGGGTTTAGCATTTGTGACCAGTCCTTCACCCCACTTGTGTGGGTGATCAGCTGTATTTATAACTCAATCTGTTTTAATTCACTGGCCTGTTCAGAGGATAGTGTGTAAAATAAATTTAACTTGTTGTCTCCCCACCGACCGTTATTGGCCTTACACCCGTTTGAGTAGGCCTTGGGTGTGGGTCTAAAACCTATAGGAGTTCGCTTCGGAGCATTTGAAAAGTTCTTAATAACTGTGGAAACTATTCGAGTTTAACCCTTTGGTCTGCCTCATGACAAGAGGGCGCTCTCCACCGTGCTAGAATTAATCTCGAACTATAGTTTTTAGCGTCGGTATTGTATTGTTTGAGTATGTTTGAAGGAATGTAGTTCGTTTCGGGTCGATTTATCGGCCATAGTTATAGATGTTCTTTTATTAAATATTATTTTTTTAAATTCAACTGCGTAGTTTTCATAAGTGTCAGTGTCTTTTCTAGTACCTTTAGAATTAGTGTTAGCTTTGATTCGGTATTTATTTCAATAACCAAGGGATGGCTATACCGGGATTTGCCTGTATTTGTTTCCTTGCAAATAATTGCTCCATAGATCTTTCCAGTGTGCGGGATGTTCCCCTGGAGGATCTTCCCAGTGTGCGGGATGTTCCCCTGGATGTTCCAATTTCTTATCTCAAACCATAACGAAGTGTCCTGTCTCCCCACCGACCATTGTAGGCCTTACACTCGTTTGGGTAGGCCTTGGGTGTGGGTCTAAAACTAAAACCTATAGAAGTTCACTTCGGACTATTTGAAAAGTTATTAATAACCAAGGGATGGCCATACCGGGGTTTGTCTGTATTTGTTTTCTTGCAAATAATTGCTCCATAGATCTTTCCAGTGTGCGGGAATCGTTGGGAAATAATTATCGCCCGCGCGACACCTCTGCGATCCCCGCGTGCAGAGTGGGAGGGCGCGCTTTTCCGCTGGATGTGTTGAAGGGCAGCCGCATTTGCTAAATTGGCTGAGCGAAATTAACCCGATGGGCCCGTTTAATAATTCAGCTGCACCTCCACCGCGGGCAGCTGAGATTCACAGTCAGTGGCGCGGCACGCAACAAACCACTGAAGTCTTAACTCGATGATAGATCTCTCCTCGGCAGCTGAATGCGAAAAAAAGCTTCTGTGATTTACTCGGATGTTTAATAATGAGTCATGCTTTCATTTTTCGGTGCCTCATTAAGAATTCTGTCAGGGTTTTCGAGCGCGCTGGATGAACCAAGATGGATTGTGGGGGAAAGGGAAAGAATGAGACTTGTGCATTATTCTTGTGGTTGAACAGTTGGACAGTGCTGCAAAAAAAGTTGAAAAGAAATATATTCTTGTCGGGTATTGTGAAACGCGATTGCCAAGTATGATAGAAACTTGGTTATAAAGTCGATGTGGGTGAAATGATGGTACATTAGAGTTACACTTTTTTTTACCAATGGAATTTTTTCTCTGAATAAGGGCTGGTACAGATACTGCACCTTTCACTTTCCCCACGAGTCCAATCAGTTGGCTAGTTATTACAATTTTTTTAACAGTCGTATCCTAGATGTTGGTCAGACTGAATTATTATTTATTCCCTTTAAACAAAAAAATTTATCTTCTCCATGACAGAAGGTTAAGTTAATTGTAAACTTTAACAGACGAGAATGAATAACCTCAAAGGAGGTCTGATGGGATCGCAGATCTGATCTTCCAAAAACTTGAAGAATTATTATTATTATTTTACTTTTCCACCAGAATCTCTTTTTCAAAAAGTTTCTGCCAGATTTCGCAATCTTATAAACTAAACATAGGACGATAGGACGATAAATAGGTGAAGTAGATGTTTAAAGTTTTTATCTTTCAACAAGCGAAGTTTGGGTTCAAGTGAATTTTACGTACTGGAGTTTGAAAAAGCAGTCTGACTATATATCTTGCTTGGTCACAAAAGCTTTATCAAACAGTGCTACAGTGTTAAATCCTTTTGATTTAAACGTATGTAGGTCTATCAAAAAGTTCCAGGACTAGATTTGTAGAGCGCAAACTATGGAAGGATAGGATAGTGATCTCTAATCTTGATAAGGTAGCGTGCCAAATGATATCGCAGTGTTAAAATGAACTTTTGTTTCTTCACCATGAGAGTATGATTTACGTAATAATAGACTACCACACACACACATGTGATCACAAATGCTCACTATAGCAATTTCCGATATTAAATAGAGATGTTACTTGGCAAACTATCTTATCCAGACTGCAGATCATTATCACTGCATCACCAATTCTGTGCTGTCTTTTGTCGGCACTGTGCAAAGCTACTCTTGGCCTTTTTGTACACCTACGTATCATTAAAATTTTCCTAATGAATGTATTTATCAAACATTCTTTAACACTCTGACTCCTAAGCCGGCCGTAACCGGCCATGCAACTTTTATACTAGTGGGGCGGATTTCGGCCGGTTGCTGTTCCGAAAGGGAGAGAAGGCAGTTGGGCGAGTAGTCATTAAAGGGACCCTTAGGGGAGAGATGAGAGATGAAAGGCCTGCCATTCATATCTCCAACCACCCTTAGTGAGAAGAAAAGGGGAACAGGGCGGACGAATCCATTCCACAGATCAATTAGTAAGCAAACCTCCACATACACCTGCACTCAGGTTTTGAGAACTCTTAGTAGTCAGAAGGTTAATTATCATTAATTAAATCTACTCCTGTATATTTTATTTTTGCTTGTATAAAATTTAGTTGTGATTGTGGTCGGGCTATAATCTAAATTTCAAATTATTTCCCGGAGTCCTGCATTTTCGAATTTGGTCTTATTTTATTTATCAAAATTTGTCTTAAGAAAGAAAAAATATATCATTCACACACACAGCGAGTAAATCGCGTGTATGACATTATGATAGAGTGCAGAGTTTGAAATATTATTTACGATAGCTAAACACAGAAATAAAAGAGAAGCTTTTGGGTTGCAAAATCTTATCCAAGAATGTTTTGGTAAAGATTTTAAGGAGTGCCTATTGAACATCTCGAAATATTATCAAAATATTTTACTATCCTTCTCTTCCTGCTAGCCGTTCTTATGTCATATGCAATGCATACTTTAAGTTCTGATCTAATACTCAAAGGGTTCTGTGAAAATCCATTGACTACATCAAAATGTATCGCTGATTATGCTAAGCTTTCAATCCTCGGTAAATCAAAACGCAGCAGTTCTCGAAACTTACATCCCTTCCCCCAACCCCCCAAATAGTTAAACTTGGTTATGGTTTGTAAAAATGTCCAGAAACCGGAAAGGTAACTAAATTTGTGAAATGATTTAGTGAAACATGAATTTTATTTTAATAAATTTTTAAAAATATGTACAATTTTTTCTTCGTTGACAAAATTGTTTAAAAATACATGTAATGATTTAACTTTTCAACCTTATTTAAATTAATTATTTTTAACGATACTCTGTTTTAATTACTTCTATTTCAACTGTAATAACCACACTTCTACTTGAACTTCCAGTAACGGGTCTTTTCCGGGGAGTCCCCTTCTTCCAGTATGTAATCTCTGTGCATATTGTTAACTAACTATACTTTTTTTCTGATTTTAACTGCAGTGATGACGCACGTCCGGCGCCGTTCGCAAATATGATCATGGATTGGACATTTAAATATCATCTAAGATGTTAAAATAATCTGATAACCTTCACATGAAATAATGTTTCTGCAATAAAGAAGAATTTAATTTAATCATTTGTGGATTCTTTTAAAAATTCCTCTACAAGCCCTAAGAAATTGATGTCATTGTATGCATATATATGTATTTCATATGTACTTCATCTATGCTCTAAGTTATTTGCACACATGTCCAAGGGAGTTTTCTGGACCTTTGAACCGAGTCGCTATCACCCTTGCAACACTGAACAAAAACCTGCTCTGACGCATAACGTGCCCACTCCAGGGCAAAGCGAACGCATTATTAACGTTATCACCTCGCCTCCGCTTCTCCAACATGATAATGCGAAATCCGCATCGTCACCCCCTCCACTCCCGATCCAAGATGCAGGAGGCGATGCAACCCTTTCCTTCGGCAAATGCAATTTTAACGCGGTTATAGTTACGCTGCTTTCATCTAGTTTTCACTTCGGGACGCCTGCACCCCCCTGATGCCTCTGCGGGCCATTCAGCATCGTTATGCGGCACCACGTGAGGAAGGGCCATTTCGCCCGCAGCGGAAAGCGACTAATAATCGTTCATACATGCAAATGAAGGCTGTTCAGAAATAGCCCGCGGCCATGAATACGTGCCATAACTTTCTCGGCAAAGGGGGAGGGGGGCGTCTAAATGAAGACAACCCCCTACCTCTTGAGCGAAACATTCGGTAGATGACGATTGGACGCTGTCTGCAGCTCGGGACCCGAAGGTTTGCTGGAGAAATTTTGGCGACGTGCGGATGACGCCAACTGTGGAAAAGTTTCTATTTCGCACAAGATTATCAGGAGAATTCGTAACTTATTTAGACTTAAAAAATGTAATAATTGACAATTTACTTATCTACGCTCCAAATGATGACATCTAGGATGGGATTCATCGTCTTTATTTCCTTGTCGACCTGGAGATCATGTTGTATACATAATAGCAGCAGATAATGGTACATTAATCATGTTGTTGTTTCATGCCCCCCTGGCCCAAGATTAGACCAGGTCCATGACACCATGTCGCTCTAACAACTCCACAAGTCCTTTGCCCTCCCCACTCCACAGCTGCCTCGCAGAGGCGCCAATGCAGTCAATGATATGGGCAGGAGAAGCAGGACAGGAACAAAGGCAAGAAGAAAAACTATTTTCCTTATCGATGAATTTTAAACTTTTAATGTGTCCACTACGCAACCTGGCCAATGCAGTCTGAGCGAATCTTGTGCCTACGGACTGTAGAGACAGACCAGGACAGTTCCCGGCATACCAATAATATGTGGGGGGATTTTTCCAAGCAGAATTTACTTTAGCCTTGTGAATAGAATATATTTCGGACGTGAAGAGTTCACTAGAGGTTGCAGAAGGAAGAGCACTTCCCTCTTTCGCAATCACGTCTGCCTCCTCATTGTCAAATACTCCAACATGGGATGGAATCCATTGGAAGCAAACTTTACTTTTCTGCGAAAGTGTAGCAATCAGTAAGTGTTCACATTAAACATTCCTAAATATACCTATTACTATAATGTGCCTCTCTTCGGCATGCAACAGAGTGCACATGAGTTCCTTTCTTCAGCTCCACAAGAATGTGTCCTGAAAAATTGTGTGACACCTCACAGTGGGAGCGTCGCTGATAGAACTAACTTTCTCGCTCACAGCAAGCAGCTAACTTGCAAGAAAGGTTAAAGGTTGAAGGAGGGTCCTCCCCCATCTGGCCAGGCCCTCACAGGGTTCAACGGAATGACCTCTCTTACTTTTGTGGGGAAGTTCGTAACACCAACCCACTTTCAGGAATGTTGTGAGGTCGTCGATGGTTTTGGTCGAGTGAATTGTTGATTTTCACAGGCAAGAACTAAGTTAAAGGCACTGAAACATTCTTCAATGAAAAGAAACTCTCGGGTTTAATATTAATTGCAAATATTCACGATAAACGAGATGCCATCATCTCCAGTAAGCTTGTCCAACACACAATCTCCACATCCTACAATGGTCTCTCCGACGGGTTTTCATCTACCATTTCTCTTTTTATTTTTCTCATTCAAGCAATTATCTTTATTTATTTATCATCCATATTACTCTATGAGAATGAGTATTAGTAGCCCCCATAGACCCACTCTTTAACCCATTAACGCCAAATTAATATAAAGTATAAATTTCAATAAATTTTTATTAAATTATGTTTAAAATATAAAGATTAAGTAAACTGGGAAGTGAAATTAAATTCGGAAGAAAAAAAAATCGGGTTTTATTTTTTTTTTCTTATTTAAAAAAATATATATCAAAAAGTCGATAAAAAATCATTTTAAAAAACTTTTTTGCATAAATATTAAAGATTTTTTAAAAATATAATAAAATATCAAAAAATAACAATCACTTTCTAATTCCTTGCATTACCTCAAAAATAAATCAAAATAAGAATAAAAAAATTTCAAAATGTCGACATTTTTGCTTCAAAATCTGGCTAATTGGTGGTACATGCCTATTGAAAACTGTTAAGGAATTTCAAGAATACCTATTGACTTCATAGACAAAACAAGAAAGAAGCAATGGAATGCATTCGTTTTAGCCAAGGAAGCGAAATGTGACTCTCCTGTAAATAGGACACTAAAGTTCTACCATCATCTATGGCTATCTATAATAGAAAAGGCCAGAAAAATCGGTGACGATCACGTGGTTTGGTTTGGCTACGGTACCAAAGAGATTCAGACAGTCTGTCTACAAATTAGCATGCATACCATGGGATACTCTTTGGATTCTGTGATGATTTAATATCAAATGGGAGTTATGACAAGGTTTTTTAAAGCTGAGTTTAGATTTTTTTTATTTTATGTTGATTCAACGACGCGGAACATCAAATAGAAGTTATACTAGAATTAATTTATTTTTCCACTTCTCGGAAATCTTTACTTTCGTTTCCATTAAAAGGCTCCTTTCTTTTACGTTCTTAATTTTGGAATTGAATATTTATATATTTTTCAAAACGAAAGTTAGTGTCAATTGATTCATGATTTCTGTTTCTCATGCTTTTTTTATTTCTTAAGCACACTGCCAATGTGCGTGACATTTTCTTCAACAACTTTCGTTAATAAATCTGTGGCAGTCAGATCTGAGATATTGTTGGCAAGCTGAAAGCCCTTCTGAGACGGGCACAAATCTTCTAGTCTACCAATAGAAACTTATAAGCCTTAACAGCATATGGTTTATGTCCAGAATGGCTAGATGAGTTTCACTCATTGAGAACAGAGCCATCAGATAACTGAGTCACCCCGCCCTGGCGTAGCATCCAGGGAAAACTGAATGACAGCCGCTGCAATAGCTCGAGTACTGAGGCCGGAGTCCGAGTAGCCATCACCGGCTACGGCCCGACCCCTCCCGAAGGAGGTATGTCCCAGATAGCAATTTTAGTTTGCATCAAACTTGCAGCAAGCTTGCACTGCAAATCTGCAAGCTTGCTGCAAGTTTGACACGACAAGAGTGCAAGTGGAAAAGAAGCTTGCAGCAAGTTAACGCAAGCTTCGAAGTCACCATAGGACGAACTTGCAGCAAGCTTGCCGCGTCAAACACATTGCAAATTATAGCAAAAACAGAGAACGAACACAACCCGGAATGGAACTCGCAATCTACCGGTTCCGAAGCAGACGCGCTAACCATTCGGCCAGCTAAACTCTGAGAGGAGAAGATAGATTTCGCTAACACATCGTTCGATTCGATTCATATACAATTTATTTTAAACTGTTTTCTTGATTTCATTAATTTTTTGCGTTGAGAATATGATTTGAAGTCAAAGAGAGAGCGATTTTCGCTAATAACTACGTTTTGCTAGTAGAATAAATTATAAAATTAAGAGTTCAAAAGTAATTACTTTAAAATGGGACAAAATGTATAAGTTTATTTTTCATCAAACATTGACTGTTTTTTTCGGTTTAATTTTGTTTATAAACGCTAAAATTTCAACATTCAGAAAAAGGCGATATAGTTTTCTTTAAAGTGCGTGTGCTATATTTAGTAAAAAGATGGAAAATGTTACAAAAAATTTTTTTATAAAAAAGTTAGTTTTTTTACAAATTATCAAATCAATTAAAAAGAAGGACGGTCTAGGAGATGCTGTTAAAAATCGGATGTTTTTTTAAAACAGAGACAAAGATAATTATCTCATTGTGCTATCTTTGCATCAAGCTTGTTTTGCAAACTTACAGCAAGCTTGCAATATAAGGAAGTGGCGCTATTTGTCACGGCGAACTTGTGGCAAACGCGTTTTGCAAGCGAGGGTGGCGCTAGTTGTCACGGCGAACTTGCCACAAGTTCGCTTCAAGTTTGACGTGTCAAATTTGCTATGACAAGGCAATATCAAGTCAAAATCAAACTTGCTGCAAACTTACGTCCTATCTAGGGTACTATCACTTGTGGAGGCACTCTAGCCCCACCATTACTATACCCACCAGGGAAGAGAGAGGGGAACGAAGCCATTTATTAACAGGTTGTTAGGGGACGCCACATTGCAAGTTCAGAAGAGGGACAAGTGAAGTTATTTCTGATTATGTTAGTTTCTGAAGCAAAAAGACAATTAAATAGATTGAGACAATATGCTTAATGTAGCACTTGATTAATTTAAAATCCTCCTGCAAATTAGATATCTGACATACGAAACAAAGCTACGATAAAATTGTCTTATATAGCATTCATAGTCTGAACTTAATTTTCACTGTTTTCATGATTATTTTCTGTAAGATACGAAATTTCTAGAAAATTTCTGTGAAACATCCTTATATACAGTAAAAATCACCAAAATGAGAAATTAAAATTCGCTTTTTTGTATTTTAATTGTAAATTTGCTGTATCAAATCTACCTCAACCATTGAAGGAAGAAGATTATTCCGACTAACTTTAATAACAATTCTTTTGCATTACCAAATAATGGTTAATTTTTGCTTTACATTTTTTGTAATATAATTTTAGTTCTTACATTAAAACATTGATTGAGCCTTTGGTTTATCTCAGAAACTTGTAAATAAGCTTTGTTTGTGTTCGTCAACATTATTCTACAAGTAATTAGAGCAATTTAAATTGAACTGCTATTTTTGAATGTATAATACGGGGTGGTCATATACCTATTATTGGACCCATTTCAAAAATTAATTTAAAACAAACATTATATCAACTTCGTTTTTTTAAATGAGAGAATAGCTCAGAAACTTTTTTCTCAGATAGGTAACTCACCGTTACGGCGCTCTAAATCTGCTGCAGTGGGAGATTTCCACGCAAGTGTCAAAATGGCTACCGTGCAGCAAAAGGCACGTCTGTTCCACGAAAGCAAGTCAACTGTAACAGTTCAAAGAATTATAAAGCGTTGGCATGAGAAATTAAGGAGAAAAAGTCTCCCCCACTCGTTTAACAACTTCGTCTGAGACCTATGGTCGTCCAGCACCTTTCCTATGATGCACATTGCCTGTTCCCTTAAATTGCTCATACCAGAGCTTGATGGAGTTCTTACTTGGAGGCTGACAATTTCGATACTCTAAGCGAAAACATTTTTCAACTGTTATAATTAATTTGCTTTTGTGGAAGCAGAGACGATCTTTCTGCTGCACGGTAGCCATTTCGGCACTTGTATTGGGAATCTTCCCCTGGAGCAGATTTAATGTGCCGTAACGGCAAGTGACCTATCTGAAAAATTAATTTCCGAGTTACTCTTTCATTTAGAAAAAAAGAACAAAGTTACTACATTATAGGATTTTTTTTTCAATTAATTTTTGAAATGGGTTCAATTATTTACGACCACCCTATATATTTGCTTAATTTTATTCAAATGATTCAATTAGTACTTTTTATTTTAAGTTAGCTAATGAATGTATGCTAATGATGTATAGTTAGTTAATGAATGTATAGACGAGAGTGTTCAAATGAACGTTCTTTATGCCTTTTGAGTGTTTTTTTTTATGTCCATAAGAACTTGGTACGATGTACGCTTGAAAAGGCTGTCAGGATTTCATTGTCTCACCCTCCGCTTGGAACTTATCTATTTAAGATTTAATCTCTCTGTAGATAAGTTTACTCCCCTAGCCATCTGTGTCATACCTAAGTTATATTGCTAAGTATGGAAGAGAAGAACAGGTTAATCCTGGTGGCATTTGGCAAGTCTTCAAAGAGGAGAGGTACTTTCCTGTCACTCCGCTAAACTCTTCGTTTTAACACTTAAATGCCCAGTGTTGTCTTTAAGCAACATTCCCAATTTTGTCTTCTAAAATCTTGAGAATAAGACTGAAGCTCTAATGCCCAGTGTTGCCTTTAAGCAACATTCCCAATTTTGTCTTCTAAAATCTTGAGAATAAGACTGAAGCTCTAATGCCTGGTGTTGCCTTTAAGCAACATTCCCAATTTTGCCTTCTAAAATCTTGAGAATAAGACTGAAGCTCTAATGCCTGGTGTTGCCTTTAAGCAACATTCCCAATTTTGTCTTCTAAAATCTTGAGAATAAGACTGAAGCTCTAATGCCCAGTGTTGCCAATAGGAAACATACTGAAAATTCTATTAAATCAATTGACAACATATTGATGGCAGCCTGAGTGCTGATGAAAAATAAAAATAAATTAATGTTTTACACTTGAGTCTGTATCTTTTTTGCTTTGTTTGTGCGCTTGATAATACCATATTTTATTCTACAATGTTTAAGGAAATTCCCTATCCGTATTATTATTTATTAAAATTCATCTGTGTTTGTTATAATAGAATTTTATCAAGGAAATTTTTTTCGCCCAGTGTTGTCGATTGGCAACAAACTTTTTTTTTGGCGTAAACCATGCTTAAAATAAAATAAGATTTTTTTAAGTATTTTTCCCGTGTTTTATTCAAGAAATGAAAGTCAAAAAATTTTTTAAATCAGTTTTTAAAAAATTGGGCATTTAAGGGTTAAAAGGATATTTTGAGATTTCTTCTCTCATAATCTAAAAATTAAAATATAGACAACTGTCCCATATCGATAAAATAACCAAAAGCCGGAATATGAGTCATTTGCAGTAAAGCATTGTCATTCTTCATTCAGGGTGAATTAAGCTTGTTTAGAGTCCCTGGCGGAGAATTTCTCGGAAAACTTCTGAAAGCATCATTCATATGTAGGTACTTTTATATTTCGACTTGTAAATAATCACGTTTTAAAGTATTATTAATTACATTTTTACAAAGAATAACTTGCATTCTTTAATTTTTATAATTAGTTTAAATAATCCTTGTTGATAATTAAGATGCTTTGAATTCATCAATTTTATTTTTATATCTTAAATACGTGTTCATAAATATTATCGATAGAAACTAAGCATTCGCTGCAGAAAAGAAGATGGAATTCACCCTTTTTTTTTACCAAAATTACTTTGTGCATTAGTATTGAATAAATAGCTACACACTTTTTACACTGCATTTATTGAGTCATAAAGATCAAAAGAGAGTTAATTTAATGCTAAATACAGAAATATAATAAAGTATTAATGTTGGAAACAAGATATTTTTATAATATTCTTCATTTTGGGGCCCCCATTCAATCCTGGGTCCCTGCTGCGCCTATTGCACCTTGCATTTATTCCGCCCCTGCTTTCAATTGAAAATTCCGAACAGAATCATGAATAAATTCATGCATGACTGTTCAGTGTTATTCAATAAAAATAATCACAACGCACAGCTTCAATATGTTTGTACTGACATGAATATTATATTTGCAGTGTTTGTACTGTCATGAATGAACTTTTAAATTTGTCATAGGACTATGATGTCACATGAATTGACTTTATCGAATTAACAAAACAGTTAAGAGGTTAATTCTACTTAATTCATTTATTAGATTACTTTTTATTCTTTATAAATTGGTTAGTAAATTTAACAACAGAGCGTTCAAGCAGTTGCCCCAAATGAATTCGGTACATAATATGAAGTAGGCTTAAAAATAAGCCTTCTAATTTTCACAGTCCATGGTTTTAATAACTTAGGATTGTTTAAGTCGAACAATAAATGTTATTTTTTTCTCCTCAAAAGGTTTGTACAAAATAAAAAGTTTGTAAACAAACCGTCATAGAATGCAAATAACAGACTCATGCGCAGTGTCGTACAGTGTATTATTTAGCTGCATGCTTAGAAAAACATGAGCTTTTAGATTTCTCATATGACTATAATGTCACATATTGACGTCATCACATAGTAGAGAAACAAAATAGTTATTGGGTTAATTCTAAGCAATTCATTTATATGACTACTTTTTATTCTTTATATAAATATGTGTAAACGAGTGTTCAGGAAACGAAAGCGAAAGAATACAGTACATAATGCAATGTACGCTTAAAAACCTGTGACCGAATTTTCATAGTTCATACATTTAATGGCCTAGGACTGTTAAAGTCGAACAATAACGCATTTTTCTATTCAAAAGGATTATGAAAAATTACAATAACGATGTGTTGTGAGTTAACGGAGTGCTTGAACTCAGAGTTCTTAACCTCCGGATATTGCTTTCGCTGGAGAAAAAGTGGCATTGCAAATACAGTTAGACATAACAAAAAACATACAGTTGTAGTTTAGTGTATGTTATCAATAATAGGTTCATGCGAACGGTGCCATACAGCATAACATTTAGTTGTATGCTTAGATTAAATAAGCATTTATTTTGTCATATGACAGTGACGTCACAAGAATTAAATCGGAGAGATAGCGCAGGAAACAAAAAAGTCAAGGGGTTAATTCCGTCGCCAAAGGAGCGATAACCCGAGAGCAACGCCATCCTCGGTGCAGGTCCAGCTATCCTAAGACATACTTTATCGCGAAAGTTATTAAGGCAGTTAGTGGCGTATAGCGAAAGGGGGACACGCCCCACCGAATCGTGCCACGATATTGCGGAAGATGACGAGCACGATGATTGTCGAAATCGCGCCAACGGGCATCAATTATTCAGCTCGGAGCGCGCCAAGGTTCCGCTCCCGTGCTCTGTAGCTAAGGGGTGGGATGATTTTTCAGCGGCTGAGCTGCACTTTAAAGCATCGCCGTCATTAGGCAGGGACCGAGAGCCGCAAATTATTAATAACTTCGTATCATCAGGCAGAGTGCGGGTTATTATTTTTCGCCCCTCGAATTAGGAATTCACTTGTAAAAGTTTATTTTTCCGCTGAATCACGAAGCGGTCATTTGGACACTTGGCGCTGGGAAATTAGCTTCTGGCTGCGCGAACATTAGGAGAGAAGGCTTCGACATGTCGATAAGGAGATGGAAAAAGTCTGTGTGGTATTCTGAGGAAGAAGTTTTCGGGAGTTTTTATTTCGTCATTCAACAAAATGGGATTTTTTTTTGGGAGGTTTGTTAGTAGGAAACCTTGTGCAAGCTATTGATTTTACTTATTTGAGAACAATGAGTATACATGTTATAGTAGCATTAGCTTTAATCTACACTATTTACTTATTTGAGAACAATTAGTATACATATTATAGTGTACATAAGTTTTAATGTACACTATTTGTTTATTTGAGAACAATTATTATACATGTTAAAATGTACATTAGTTTTAATGTACACTATTTACTTATTTGAGAACAATTAGAATACATGTTATAGTGTACATTAGTTTCAATGTACACTATTTGCTTATTTGGGAACAATTAGTATACATGTTATAGTGTACATTAGTTTCAATGTACACTATTTGCTTATTTGGGAACAATTAGTATACATGTTATAGTGTACATTAGTTTTAATGTACATTATTTACTTATTTGAGAACAATTAGTATACATGTTATAGTTACATTAGTTTTAATGTACCATTCGATGATGCATTAAAAATCTAAAAATCTTCTGCATATCATTAAACGACTGTGGTTTAGTTTAGTTTGATTATAATAACGTCTCGTTTTGAAGCAACTCGTCGGCTACTTTGGGACTGCCCTCATAATTTTGAACTTCACCTTCTTGATGACGGGGATGACACCTGAGCTCCTCCCTCTCCGATTTTCCGCACCACACCTACGAAATAAATGGGAAAGAAAAGGAAAAATCCCTTTTGATTTTTAAATGGACTTTTGGTGGCTTTTGTTGTACCGTGGTTCTTCTTTGATCTTTTACTTTTGCGAGAAATTATTGTAACGAGTTACTGTATTTTTGGGTGATTTTTGTATTTGTGTTATCTCATTTGTATTGTTTTATTCCACCCGTTGGTGCTTCTGTGTTTGGTTTTCTTTGTTTGGTTGGTTTTCGCTGTATTGCTTTCCGCTGCTTGTACGTAGTGGGAGATTTTATACCTTTCAAGTGGGAAGGTGTGTTATCTGTAAAGTGTTTTATAAGTGATCAATAAATGCTCTTCCGCGCTGGGTTTGACTCTTCCCTATCCATCCTTGTGGACTCTAAACCCTATGGGTGAGTCGGTGGACGTGGGTAGTGGACATCACACCAGCGTGAGGACAAAACAAATAGCTGTAGAAGGAAAGAAGGGTCTGTCATGGCTTTGCTTATTTTTAAGTAAATTAATAAAAGAAGTAATTCGTACTGTCACATGACACATGCCAAACACCGTTTTGAAATCCAACACACTTCCTGCAGGAAGAAATAAGACAAGACACAGTACACCAATCCCCACATTTTCAGACAATGTTTGCAGAGATGCATCCTTCCCATTGCTTGTGCTTACTGTCCACACAGATGAATTTTAGCTATAAAAAACTAATTTTATGTGTAAGGAAGTAACAAACCGGATCCAATAATGTACAGTTTAGGAGAGGCTTTCACCTGTAACCATCAGCTTGTATGTCTGACTCCGCTAAATTATTAGACGTTTGATGAATAACAAATAATATTTAATAACATTCAACGATGTAAAATAACTTAAGAAGAAGTAAGATGATCAGAGCTAGATGTCACAATTCGATGTGAAATATTTCCTGGATCATTCCACAAAATTGAGGGAATCTACATAATATAAGATTAGTGTTACGAACTTCCCCACAAAAGTAAGAGAGGTCAGTCCGTTGAACCCTGTGAGGGCCTGGCCGGATGGGGGAGGACCCTCTTTCAACCTTTAATCTTTCTTGCAAGTTAGCTGCTTGCTGTGAGCGAGAAAGTCAGTTCTACCAGCGACGCTCCCACTGTGAGGTGTCACACAATTTTTCAGGACACATTCTTATGGAGCTGAAGTAAAGGCACTCATGTGCACTCTGTTGCATGCCAAAGAGAGGCACATTATAGTAATAGGTATATTTAGGAATGATTAATGTACCATTATCTGCTGCTATTATGTATACAACATGATCTCCAGGTCGACAAGGAAATAAAGACGTTGAATCCCATCCTCGATGTCATCATTTGGAGCGTAGATAAGTAGTACATTGTCAATTATTACATTTTTTAAGTCTAAATAAGTTAAGAATTCTCCTGATAATCTTGTGCGAAATAGAAACTTTTCCACAATTAGGAACATTCTCGCTTGTTTTAGTTGGAACTGAAGGATAACTCTTGTAGCAGCAGGAAAACTGGAACTGCATGGCGAATTACTTCAGCAGCCGCAGGAAGCTAAGTCATCGAACGGAAAACACCGATAGCGTCTGAGACTGGTGCTTCCAGTTGAAAAACGGAAACTCGGGATGAACTAGTCATTATCTAGTCTCGTCTGATGGTGGACGGGTTCGATGGAGTTTAAATACTCGATTTCAAGGCATCTCTTCACTTTGATTCTTGTAGAAGTAGGCGCCCTCTCACGGCCGCCATAGACCCATTGGTGTTTGGGTATTCGAGTCACAAACATGCAGCAGTGACACGTGACTCAGAGAAAATAGTTTAGATTAATCTATATCATCTAATAAAGAACACCTATAAGAGAATCTAGAACAGATAAACAGAGAATGAGCGGGGCAAATCATTTTAGATTGTGTTGCTCAAGCGCAAAGAGACACACTGGCCCAGCCTACCCAAAAGGATGTGAGACCAAGGAAAGGCCGTTGTTATAGATGTGAAATAACACAAAAGCAAAAGTCCAGCCTCCACATCAGTAGAGTCAAAGAACTCAGAGTCAAAACCAACGCAACAAAATGAACAAAATTAAAATGACAAAATATTAAACCATTGAAATACACAGAATTTTAAAGTACAGACAGCAATATACTAAGGTTAAATATACAATTTTTAAAATTATTAAAATACATAAAATATTAAAACACCCAAAACTCGCCGTTTCAAAACCTCCGTATGAGCCAAGTGTCTCCCGGAACCTCTGGGTCTTATCCTAGATTATGCTGCAGGAAAACACCTTACTTCCCTTGCGTGCAGAGCGTTGCACCTAGCCATACAAATAGAGAATACATTCTCTGAAGGGGGAAAAAATGCCACCGGATGAGGAGTCCAACTGGACCCTTCATAAATTACAGTTAATTTCCCCCTCTGATTTTGTGATACTGCTAAGTTTAGTGTGCTATTATTAACTCGGTCAAGTTGAACAGGACTTTCCCCTGTGTGTTTTATGATTACATTAATACACCCTACGCTTTTACATCTTATAGTTACAGGCCATAGGGCTGACACCACAGGAATACATTCTATTCCAGTAACCTTTAATACACAGCATACTTTTTTTAGGGAAGCTTCTAAAAATGCACCTGTGGAAGGCCTTACACCCTCTTGGGTAGGCTGGGCCGCAGCGGGTTGTAAATAAATATATCATATTTCAGCATAATTTTTTTTAAAAAAAAGTATTTGTCTCATTTATATTCAGTCGAAGCAAGTGTTCGGTTGATATTTCAGACTCGAAAGTAGCTTTTTTTAATATGAAGAAAAAGATGAGTTTGATAAATTATTTATCAATTAATTTACTTGCATTGAACAAATATTTTTGTAAATGCAGTTGTGAGCAGAAGTTTTTTTAATTTTAATTTTAGATTTTTCCCTAAATAGGAGCGCTATGTTTAGAAAGGCACTAAAACAAATTTTTCAGGCAGGAATTTTTTAAAAGTAAATGACTAGTTAATTTAACAAGATGAAATATTAGTATACAGAATGTATGCAAAATTCTGACTTCGGCATTAATGGGTTAGGGGAAAAAATGGCAAGTGTCACTGCACTTCAGGAGGAACAAATAATAAGGAAGAAAATCTTTGCATCTCATAACTCCATAGATTGCTATCTTTAGAGCGCACCCGGAAAACAAACACCCCTTCTCCTTTTCCGGAACAAATTGCTCCTCCCTTTACTCCAAATCCCCTTCCACCCTTGATCGCAAAATCTCCTAAATTAACCCACAAGAGGGGTGTTATTATATAATCCTCTCCATTACGGATACCCCTCACGGGCGGGGGGTCTATTCTCTTCGAATTAGTTCCCCCAGACGATACAATAAAGGAACACGTGTCTGCATCACCCCACCCCCAGCCTGCTTAAATGTTTGACTTATAGTGTGGGTGGGATTTGGGCAGTTGAACCGAAAGAGAACGAGGGGTTCGAACGTGCACTGACTGGGTATGAAGCTAATGCAGTTGATTGAAGAATTATTTTGTGGAACATAAGGAATTTTTTAAGGTTGCTTTTATTCCTTAGAAGAATTTGTTTATTTTATCGTCTTGACTCTATCATTTTTTGTGTAAACTTTGATTAATTTCCCAAAACCATGCAATGATGACATCACAGTAAAATGAATTTTATCCCTTTGCAGGGTTCATAAAAAATAACATAAAAAATCAATAAAGAAGTCAAGTCAATCAAGAAAGGAGAAAAATATAACAAATTTAACTTGTAATAAAGTTTTTATATCTTTGGATGACAAACATCCTAAAAAACATTCCTTCAACATCAAAAAAATAAAGCTATTTCATTTGTGCACGATTATCTCAAACTGTGGGTAGCGACCCCAAGAACTTATATACTGAGAATTCCTCTCGCCCCTTTTTTTTTTACCTATGCTTGCCACACATATATGCAGGGTGGTCATAAATTATTCAACTCATTTCAACGATTAATAAAAAATAATAAAGTTACAACTGCGTTTTTTAAATGAGATAGCAAATAAAAAAAATTTTTTTAGAAAGGTGGCGTACCATTACCGCGTTCTAAATTTACTACAGCGAGAGATTTCCTATCGATCAGCAGAAGTCGATGCACTTTTTCTGGTTTTCTTTTTTTTTTAGTTTTTCTTGAATATCTCGAAAACTGTCAAGTTTTTAAATTACAATTGATTTAACAAATCAAACAGCGTAAAATTCTGTTTAAATACACGGTTTTATTTTTCTTCTAGCTGCACTTGTTTAGCAGATAATGACTCTCGAAAATGGGGTATGTCGAATAATTTAAGACCACCGTAACGTCGCGTTTCCTATCCGAAAAAAACTTTTCTAAAATGCGCTCTCGTTTCTAAAAAATGCATAGTTGTAACATTATTAGTATTTCTTTTATTAATTTTTGAAATGGGTCCAATATAATTTATGACACCCCTGTATAATATATTTTGTTCAAATGCTGTAAATCATATATAGTAAAGCACCGGTTATACGTTTCTCATTTATTCGTCGTTTCTTCACAATCTCGAATCATTCATAATTGTTGTAATGATAAAGTACTTCGTTTACGCGACGCAAAGCTTCGGTTATACGTCTTATCCCATTCTCGGTTATACGTCTTATCCCATTCTCGGTTATACGTCTTATCCCATTCATTTATACGTCTTTTCATCATAGTCCCGAATCATTCGTATTCATTGTAATGATAAAGTGCTTCGTTTATACGACGCAAAGCTTCGGTTATACGTCGTTTACATTTATACGTCTTTTCATCACAGTCCCGATTCATGCACATTCATTTATACGGTTTTTTTTTATCACAGTTCCGAATTATTCATAATTGTTGTAATGATAAAGTACTTCGTTTATACGACGCAAAGCTTCGGTTATGCGTCGTTTACATTTATATGTCTTTTCATCACAGTCCCGATTCATGCACATTCATTTATACGTCTTTTTATTATAGTCCCGAATCATTCATATCCATTGTAATGATAAAGTACTTCGTTTATGCGACACAAAGCTTCGGTTATGCGTCGTTTACATTTATACGTCTTTTCATCACAGTCCCGATTCATGCATATTCATTTATACGTTTTTTCATCACAGTCCCGCTCATTTATAATTGTTGTAATGATAAAGTACTTCGTTTATACGGCGCAAAGCTTCGGTTAAACGTCATTTTCGCACTTTCTAAAATTCACAAATTTTCTACCTCAGTCCTTATTTCTCCGTTCCTATTGAGGGGAAATTTTTACTAAAAAGCAGGGAAAATAGCATCCTTTTCCCTCCCTACCATTTTCAAATAGCGTCTATCTGCATGCGTATAAATCTCATAAAATAAGAAATGTACGATTAGTACTTAAAATATGCAGCAAAGTTCTGCTTTTTCTCATTTTTATGATAAATGTATAATTTTAAAATTTAATTATCGTTTTCTACTGGCACTATTTTTACGAACTTTAAAATTATTACTTTAAAAAAAATTTGCATTAGTAGCTTTAAATTTGTAGTATTAAAAGTTGCTTATTAAAATTTCGATTACATAGATCTTTTTATTTATATGCCTTTTTGCATCACTTTCTTGAAGGATGTATTAATATTGCTGTGTTGTATTTCATTTATCCTCGATTATCTTAATCTGTGGGTCACGACTCCAAGAACTTATATACTGAACATTCCTCCCCCCCTTTTTTTTTATCTATGCTTGCCACACGCATATTATATATTTTTATTTAAATGCTGTAAAAAGTAGAACGTTAATGATTTATTTTATAGTCCCAACTACATCTATAACAATAATAAGTACTCTAGAGACTGAATTATGTTATGATAAGGTGTTAAAGATTGACTCAAAACTTTTAGGCCGGCTTCTTTCAGATTCCTTATTTGAAAGCAAAAATTGTAAAAAAATTTGTTTTAAAGCATTTCATTAAAATTCACTTAACAACCATCGTCAAACAGCAATATTGAATTTTATGATATTGATTATGGTGTTTCTCTTAGAATACAACAGAAATTCTGTTCGCTGCAATATCGACCTCTTTTTAAATCTTAATAATAATAATGTATTCAACTGGAATTTTTATATAAGCTGCCTTAAATATCTGGCTTTGACGTTACGAAAGGAAAATCAAGCTATGTTTCGCGCATGCGCAGTTAAAAATTACTTACATCAAATACTCAGATTTCCTCAAAAACTCAGGGTATTTATTTCAAATTTTAATACAATACATAACTAACATATTGTCATGTATTCTGTAAGTGTGTGAAATTTGGTTTGAAAACACTTTATTGGGATTTTTTAAAGATACCCTTATATCTTTCCAAAACATACATGTTATTTTTACGAAAATACATACAGGCAATGGGCATAAGAAACAAAACCAGTGATGAAAATTTCAAATCATTATAGCTTCCTATGAAGTGGGGTAAAACAAAATACTTTTACGTCTTCATTAATTTCTGGACTGCCCCCAAAATACCCTCGTGACAAAATCTTCACTCTAAAATGAGAGTTCCCACGTTTCTCCACAACTGATTGTGAACCATTGTATTCAAATTAACTCAAGATGTCCGCTTTTTATAAATCTTGTAATACTTTTGGCCAGTAGTGTAGAACACTTGAGATGTTAATGGATTACCGGTAATTTTTGTATCGAGTTATAACGTCTAAGAATGACTTAATTTTACTTTATAATTTCAAAGTTTTCATAATTTGATTCACAAATGAATGGGCAAAACTTTTAATGGTTAATTAATGATAATCACACGGAAATTCAATTAAAGAACAATCATTTAGAGAATTTTAATGAAATGGTCTAAGTCAGTTTTCTTTTCAGTTAATACACTCAGCTTTTCTTAGCTATCTTTACACACAAGGATATGAAAGAAGTAACTCCTCTGAGAATTTTCGTTACCACAATATTTTTCTACGCAACCCTGTATGGGTTGTCAACCAGTGCTTCTTGACCTCTATATCCTCATCTGCTTGGGGGTCGGGATATAGAGGTCAAGAAGCACTGGTTGATATAAAATCCAAATTCCAAGAGAGATTTATCCGTATTTAATTATTTGAGTTTAGAAGATTTAAAATATTATTATAAGGCAAAAACTAATCAAAAATTTCATTTTGTTTCACTTTCTTGCTAAAAAGCAGCAGTAAAATAAGCTTTCAAGGTTTTTAAATTATAGAACGTTAGTCATGTTTTTGATTGTAAAACTATTTTGTGAGTACAAAAAAGGAAATTATTGTTAATTAATATAGTTAAAAAGAAAGCCTATTGTACAGGACAAATAGCTCCTCTGAGAATTTTCGCTACTGCAACATTTTTCTGCGCAACCCCGTTTTAGGGCCGAAATACAAGGAAATTATTGTTAATTAATATAGTTAAAAAGAAATTAGCCTATTGTACAAGAGAAATAGCTACTCTGAGAAACTTTGCCGAAATACAAGGAAATTATTGTTAATTAATATAGTTAAATAGAAATTAGCCTATTGGACAGGAGAAATAGCTCCTCTGAGAATTTTTGCTACTGCAACATTTTTTTGTGCAACCCCGTTTCAGGGCCGAAATACAAAGAAATTATTATTAATTAATATAGTTAAAAAGAAATTAGCCTATTGTACAGGACAAATAGCTCCTCTGAGAGTTTTTGCTCCTGCAACATTTTTCTGTTCCGTTTTAGGGGCGAAATACAGAGTTCAAGAAGCACTGGTTGAAATAAAACCCAAATTCTAAGACAGAGAGAGAGTTTCTCTGGGTGTCTTTCTCCTCGAGCGAGCCCATTCCCCGTCCGTTGATCGAAGCATCTCTCTTTCCTCACTCACTAGAGGGTGCTTAAACCTCTTGTCATTAATAGTGGAGCAGAAGAAGAAGAAGAAAGAGAGAAAAGAAGAGAGACGGATCTCTTTTCTTCCCCATTAAACCCATCTCCCGGCGGCTGATTGGTTGTCGAAGAGCAGGGGCTTGCGATAACGCGACGTTTACGCTTCAGGGCCGTCCCTTAATACCAGATGCGATGGACGCTCTCCGCCCCTGGACACTGGACCGTCTCTGACCCCACATAAGTTGGGGATGGCCTTCCTCTCTGTGGATGCAAAGGTAGTGAGAAAATGCAGCTATTCGCAAGACATCCGTATTTACTCATTTGAGTTTAGAAGATATAGAATAATGTTATAAGACAGAGGTTCCCAAGCTGTGGTACGCGTACCCCAGGGGGTACGCGAAATCAAAGTTGGTAATGGCGGAAACAAGAAAACATGAGGGATTGAAAATGTTACAGAATTTTGTTTCTCCTAGTGAATACTTACTATTCAATAATTATATCACTTGAATAGTTGAGAATAACAAGGCGTAATTTTTAGCTGTTCTTATAATTTAACTAGAAAATCACTCGTCATGGTATGACGGGTGCGAATTGCCTCTTCATTCGAGAGATTTCCCGTCAAATCTGATGTGTTTAAATATATATATATATGCGAGAGAAATGTTTAACATTGATTGAAAACAAATAAAATAAACATATGTATTATGACAGGAAATATTTTTTTTTATTTACGTATTTTTTACATATTTCTTTATTCAAAAAAACTCTTGGTAAACAACATTCCATGTGAAGTATTTTTCGTTGTTTAACAATTTTCCTTGTACTTCAGATGCCTTTGTGTAAATTTTAACGTTGCCAAAAAATATTATCAAATTATATCATCACGATTGCACTAAATAATTAGATGCATCGTGGCGTCTAAACTATATCACGCGCATGATATATACCACTGACGTAATTTACTACTTTCTACTATTTAAAAAACGGAAATAAATTTGAAATATATGATGAATATAATTTAAAATTTCTCGGGAATTACTGATCATAGTGAGATAAATTTTATATCAATGGATAGAAAATTTTATTTCACTGTTTTAGAGCTATTAAATTTGAAATTAGAACGACAATTACTCTTTTAAATTTAAAGTTACTGAAATTTAGGTTCTCTAACAATGAAATAATGCTGTTTAACGTCTCGAAGTGCTATGGCGCGAGTTGTATTGCTGGTGACGTCAGAGCGTTACCGAGAGACAGATCTGGGTTATTATATTAGTAATTTTCGTTGGTTTAAAAATATCTTATTTGATAAAAATGTAATCGTGAAACAAGTTTGACTTCCTCTTTTGGAATATAATTGAATGCTTGCACAACTAGAATTAAACAGGAAATTAAAAATCGCATGATCACTGGATAATTTTTAGCTTATGATGGAAAAAAATATCTTAACGTAATCCAAATTAGCTTTCTCTTTGATTTTGATTTCGCATATTAGTAGACTCTCAAGCATAGCCATAAACTTTTCCCGCCTTCTGCAAAGAAAACTTCATTCGAAGAAGGAAAACATATTGAAGATAAAAAATTTTAACAGGAAAATATTCTTTTTTTTCCTGCATCAGCGTCTTATACTTTCCAGAATAACATGGAACATGCTTAAGATTTTATTAGGATTTTGGCTAATCCCGATTACTGGTTTGGCATCCTTGATGAATTTTAGATAAAATTTGTCTATTCAAATGAACATTTGCTTACATTTGGCTGTATCATACATATGTATGTAAATGTACAGTAAAATTATGTTAGTGGGATGGCAGTCACAAATATTACAAGTTTTGAATAATCCTTTCTTGATTAATACATCGGAATGAAGAAGGTAATTACTTTTTTCGCTTATTTCATGTATTATTTGAAGGGTTCAGAGTTAAGGAGAACCAAATCCATGAAATTTATTTCTAAGCGAACTGATCTCAAAGTTGATCAGCTGCGTTTAAAATAACAGTGGACTTCTAGTTGTTCTTGCTGCCTGGTGGATACAAACCGAACTATGGGCTTGAATCCTTACTACACAGGAAATATAACATTTCTACACCACGATGTCAGCGTTAGTGCAAAATCGGCAAAACATGTAGTTCGTTCATTTTAACTGTGAACCTTGCTTTCAGCTTTGCTTAAAATACTTACTCTTTAATGAAATTCTGTAGAAATGTTCATCTACGTATCTATCTGAAGAGCTTCTTCTTCGAGCAAATAATACTATTCTTTCACAAAAAAAAGACAAAATTCATAAACTTTTACAATTATTAAACATCTCCTTTTCAACTTGCAATCCGAAACAAAGCTCGATCTGATTCCCTTTTCCTGCCCCAACTGCCGTGGGTTGGGAAGAGCGGGCGACCAGTGTCCAGAGCTCCGGAGTTGACATATGAGGTGGCTTCTAAGTGCTGACCCGTGATGAGTTATCAATACCCTAAATGACCCTACCTTCTCTTTCTCTTGACCGTTAGAGGTAGTTCTTTTAGACCCTTTAACTGATCCCTCCCCCCGGAGCTAATGGAAAAGGGGATTTTTCCGAAAGTACAGAGCTCGGGGGTGATCTTCTGATTCAGGGAGTTTTATTCTGCACCGTATGAAAAGAAATGGAATACTGTCGGGGTATGAAAGCTTTCTTCTGTGTTATTTTGGTTTAGACATTCATTGGATTTTTAAAACATTAATGGTTCAGTAGAGGTAGTAAATGCAGTTTAGCTACAATTATATTAAAGAAAGCATTAGGTCAATATTAAGGTAATAAACATGTTTTTTATAATAGAAGAAAAATTAGTGAGAAGTAAAAGGCGAGAGAGAAATGGTGGATTACTGCGACAATTTATGTTTTGTGTTATTTTCAGCTTTTTCACTCATATGTAGAAGGTATCCTAATAATAATAGTAATAAAACACTCTAAAAATCAATTTTTTTCATTGCAGCCGTTGGCGATATAATTTTCATAGGAAACGGGAAAATTACATTTATCCATTTGTTTTTGCGACCGAAAAAGTTTTGGAATTTTCACTGTCGTGCTTGTTATGTTTAATACTGTGTCATCATGAAAACAATGTGAAGGTTTCGGCGTAACGCTTTTAACTAATGAAAGAAAAATGTCTTTTTAAAAATATTGATGACTAGCTTGATTTCACAGAATTTTTTTCTGTCTGTTGCTGCTTTTTGTGCGTAGACTTTGTTTTCAGAGTTCCTCTTGAAAATATAATTTATAAAAATAAATTCGATAAATTTAATCCAAGTATAATAAAATGTAGTTTTAATACATATCTATTAGCTCGTAGAGAGGGAATTGCAATAAAATTAAATCCTGAAAATTTCGAGAAAATTTTTTTTTGAAAGCAATTAATAAATACAACATTTTTTGTCCCTTTTTTAAAAATAAATTTTGTTGATTAATTTTTTGTATAGGTATGGGACCATTTCTAAGTAAGAATATAAAAAAGTATGCATAGCAACATCTTATAACCTGCCTTATTAAACATCTCCTTTTTATATATCCGAAATGCAACTACTAGTAGAGAAATGCAGTGATGGAAGTAAAGACAATGTATACATCTTGTGATATAATAAAAAAACACGATTCCTTACAGTTGAAACCTTTGAAGTAAGAATAAATCAATAGTTCGTTTTAAATTCACGAAAATGTATGATTTATTAAAACAAGCATCTTTTACCAGATTTACTGTCATGACATTCATAATGTTTCCGGTGATTGAAATATTGCCCTTAAAACTTTAATTTTAAATTTTACCAGTAATGGAGTCGATTTATTCTCAGGTTTTATGTACCTACCGCATCGATTCAATTTTGGAATCCATTGCACATCTCATTAAGAATAAAGGACGTGACTTCACAACAAAGCGTAAGACAACGTACAGTGTGATGTTAGCTGACATATTTATTGAGGTTTATCATATGAGTGTGACCTCATATGACTGTGACTTCAAATAATTCGGCTCCATTGTGTTAGAAACAAATAATAAAATTTTAACTGACATTCTAAATTCATATTTTAATTTCAGCAGTGATCTTCGAAGAATTTCTGCAATGTTGATCCATAATTTATTAAAATAATTTTTTTTCGAAAAAATCATTAAAATGAAATTTATAATTATTAAAGACCTTCCCTAACAACCGAAGCTTTGAAGCTGTAGTAATTTTAACTTAGTTCAAATCTGAAATACATTGTTTTCAAGTTAATTTTCTCCATATTTAAGAAATCAAAAGAAATTTCATCTCAACAAGGTTGCATCTTCGAAATTAGGATGTTGGAGCTATCTATGATGGTCTTTTCATATGACCAAGTTCTCGGGTTCGATTCTCTGTCAAAATCGGCGGTTTCCTGCCATGCCATGAAATACCACTACCCAAGGCGTATGGAAAATAAAGGCTCCTAGAGTACCAGTTTGGTATTTGGTGAAAATAAGAATCATGATATGGCTTTCAGTATCGTGAGTGCAACTCGTTCATTATGGTGATCAAGTCGTACGTCAAAATCGTCCGGTAACATCAACCGCCGATATTTATGAAAAATGCATAATATGAGTTCATATGACTCAAGAGTGTTGTTATCCATAGATTTAGGGCAGGGCGTCCGAAATATTTCCAAATGTGATCCTTTTTTCCAGTCAGAAACAATTTTTGCGACCCCCACTTTCGTCTAGAAAATTTTGCCTCGTCGCAAAAACCGAAAAAAGGCGAGAAAATTAAGCAGTTATTAATAAAAAAAGTCATAAGATATTGAAATTAAAATTGCTGTTGAGTAATAATTATAATGAAGAGTTGTTAGTCAAACTGTAGTTTTATCTTCAAATGTTGAATAATTTGCAAGAAGACAGCGGTATGAAAGTTTTACACTCTCAGTATAGTTATAAGTGACCTCACAACGCAGGATGTATTGGTTTAAAAGTAATTTTAAGCGAAATCATTGAATTTTGCTCTTGCATCGCAGATCTTGTAAACTTCTAGACGTGAAATCTAGGATAAAGCTTTATCGTACCAAATGTCTTGCAAGAAGACAGCGGTATGAAAGTTTTTGCACCTTAAGTATTGTTATAAGTGACCACACAACTTAGGACGTCCTGGTTTAGGGTAATTTAAAGCGAAATCGTCGAATTTTGCTCTTGCATCGCAGATCTTGTAAACAAATTCTAGACGTGAAATCTAGGATAAAGCTTTATCGTACCAAATTTCTTGAAAGAAGACAGCGGTATGAAAGTTTTTGCACCCTCAGTATAGTTATAAGTGACCTCACAACGTAGGACGTCCTGGTTTAGGATAATTTAAAGCGAAATCATCGAATTTTGCAGTTGCATCGGCAGATCTTGTAAACAAGTTTTGCACTTGAAATCCAGCATAAAACTTTATCGTACGAAATTTCTTTGTAGAACTTTTGCGTAAAACTTGTTTCTCTGCCACCTTTTGTTCTTTGCAGTAAAACAACCTGTATGTTAAGTTGACAACTACAGTGCAGAATAGCTGACACATAATCACTAGTTGATCTTAAAGGTCAGTAATGGTTGTTGCAGCTAATTTCTTCTTATATTTAGAATATAGAATATAGTGTTAATAACGGTAGTGCTAAGCTTTAGGATAGCATCAATTGTAATTACATCGCAGTCAAATTATAAACGTGACTTCGCATGTCATTTAACATCTAAATGTATGTATCCTTACGCTTTTCTGTGCCTTCATGTCCTTTTTCCTTCTGTAAGAAGAGCAGTGGATTCCAAAATCGAACAGGTGCGGTTGATTTGTCATATCATTTCACTATTCGTAAAGTGTTGAAGTCACAGCGGACATGGCGAAGCTAAAATTATTTGCGTGTCGGAAGTTCAAACATTTTATTCACTTACATTTAAAAGTATAAAGAATGCTATGAAGTCATCTTAAACTGGTTTATTTGCAACAAATATGTTTTCAAGTTATGTAAGGATTGTATTATAGAACACTATCCTATGAATATTTGGAACCTGACAAATAAAATTATTTTGAAAGTTCAAAAGAAATGTTCCCTTGTATGCAGACTTTCTATAAAATAGAAGATGTAATCTAAAATTTGTAAAACTTAATTAACTAAAAATTACGTTTATTCCAATTGAAATTAGGCAAGACAAAAAAGTTGTAATTTCACTTAGAAATTGTTCACGAGCAAAATGGAAAAATTTCATTGAAGTTAAATATTATTTTTAAAATGAAAATTACAACAATCTCATCGTCAACGTGAATCCAATATGTTCTTCCACAAACAGAAAGAAAAAATAAATCACAGCTGGAATAAAGATACTTGAAATAAAACCTTCGAGGTATAAAAAGAGCAAATTAAGCCATAGATATGTTATAATAAAAACTTATACATATCATAACGATCTTTTCTGATCACCTACTGTTTCTGAACGTATACACCATATAATAGGCCGATACTGTTTCTGTAACACTAAATCTGTAGAACTGGACTTTCTCCGAGGTCTAATCCTCCTATTCTCTAATCACTCTGTTGATAATTTATTTCTCTGTCCTATTGTATCATACACTATGTTTTCGTTGGTTTCATTGCTAATGAGGGAAGACAAGAATAGGTAACCCCACTGATAGACGAAAAAAACCCATAGTAATCTTGTAAAGGTCACTTTTCCGTTTTCCCGCTTCACTCCACGTTTTAAAAGTATATTTTAAGACCTTACGTACCCGTAATGCAAAGACCGAAATGCGGTTCTTTTTCAATTCCTACTATTAATTCACACTCTCCCTGTATATATATATCTTGTTCAAATTTTCAATCGTTAATAAAATACTTTTTATTCATCCACTCAAGTTCAAATACATTTTTTTAAAACTTGTAGTGGATGACACTTGATGTTAATACAGTTTTTTCAAATATTAGTTCATTAATCAAATTGAATTAATTAATTTATTTATTAGAGCCTCGCAACTTTGCCGCCAAATCGCCAAATTTGACGCCAAGGTCACCAAACTTATCGCCAAGCTTGTCGCCAAGATTAGGATCTCAGGGAAACGACTTTACAGCTTTGTAACAATATGGAATATGTCATTACACAGTGCATGGCAACATGCAGTTGGATGTGAATTGACAGGCAGAGTTGTGTTTTGCCATATGTCTCTGCCATTGGATGAATTGATTTCGTGTGTTGATTAGGAATTTTATTTAGCAAATTGCTGTTTAAATAACATAACGATAGACAGATACATAAAGCAAGGAAACAGCATCTGAATCGTAAAAATTTTAAAATAACCAGTCTCGCAGGAATGCATGTTGTACTTGTGATTACTATTTTTTGTGGAAAATTCTCATTTTTATTTTCTTGTATATAAAATTGAATTTATATTGCAATCGTCAAAAAATTTGGTCTTGTAAGTAGGAATTGACTTAATTTTTTTAATATTACTTGTTTTAATGAAAAATATTTGCCATATTCACACATCTAAGTACATGAAATCCAAGATTTCTCTCAACAAACTCTAATCGTGACATTCGATGCAAGATCGCGACCTATAATTAAGCCAAACTGACCGGTTATTCTGTCCCCGTTCGGAAGGCCGCACTGACCACCGGAGCGTGATGCTCATCCAGTGCAGTCGAATGGGTAATCTGTTTCCATTGGTGGAATCGTCTATGGATCCCACTTCCCCTCAAGATTAGGGGGATCAATTCCACCCTCTCCTTCCCCTCCTCCCTCCCCTCTCCACTCCTCGCATTTTTATACTTGTCCTGGAAGACAGTTACATTTACTCTACAAGATCAAATGCACACTCTACAAGATCAAATGCACACTCATTTACGAGTTACTAGCTGATGCCGGCGACTTTGTCTGCATAGTATCAGATTATTGGTACCTTGTTGCACGGGGTAAAATACTTTCACGTCTTTATAATTTTAATGTAAAAATTACTTTTATATGAAATATAATAAACAAAACCCTTTTGTCATCTCAAATGTTTAATTAAAATGAAAATAGCAAGTGGACCACACGATTTTTAATTTTCCTCATAAATTATTAATAATTTTTTAAAAATGATGTGAAATTTAGCTAAACATTGTGGTGTTTCAGTTTTATTTATACAGATATCCATGCTCCAAAAGAAGCTGCAGACGATAACAATAAAAAAATTGTTGAAAATTGTGTTTGAAAACTTTTTCATAAATTAATTTAAATTAATGCGGAATATCGCATGGAAATGAAAGTGATATCATTGAAAGGCTAATTTTTTGAACTTTAAGATGATGTTAAAATGATTTTTGTGCAATAATATGCTCCGATGTTATTACTGAAAAACATTAAAATTTAAGGTCATTTTCAATTAATTCAAATTCTAATTAAAATTTCCAGTAATCATTTTTAGTGAGCACCTACTACCCAAGAAGCAACTACCTACCAAATTCCAAATTTCTAGTCCCAGTGGTTCGAGAAGTTCTGAGATGAGTCAGTGAGTGACTTTTTCTTTGATATATATAGATTTTGATATTTCAGCTTGTTAACAAGAATAATATCACTATTATACTATGATTAGACTATCGATCACTCATTTTCGAGAGAACTTCCTACTCTAAAAGAAGACTAAACTGCGAGTTGTGGAATAAATACATCATACGCGCATAAAGTGAATAGTTAGAATTAAAATATCCATATTCAGAATACTAAGTAATAATATCAATTATAGCAATATACAAAATCCAAACACAAGAACCCAAAACCTTAAAATGAAATAAAGCTACCCTATCTATAGTCGAAATTGAAATCCAAAATTTTCTCACCTAATGAAAATGATCACAAATAATTAAAATCGATAATACTAATAGAGAATGAGTCATTAAATATTTCAAAAGCCCTAAGAAGTAAATAGAATCTAAAAGAAATTGCGCTATCCTATCAATAATCAGACTTAAAAATAAAATATTTGCACTTAAAATTAAAATAACATTAAAAGATATGAAAAAGGCAATCCAAGATTATAATGGCCTGGAGGATTGGGGACCTCCATTTGGTGTTACCCTTAAAGTTACGGTACCATCCCTCCACGAAGCCTGATTGTTTTATAAGGAAAGAGAATATGTCCCAAATTGTAGAGAGAAGAACTGGTGGTCGTAAGAATGCCACATTTGGGTCTGTGGTGGCTCCAAGCCACCGCTATGCGATTATGACGGTGGATGATGCAGTACCTTGATAATAAATCTTTTATAAATAAATAAAGATTTCAAAAAATTACTTCGAATACTTTTCACTGCTTGGTCGCGTTTCCTCCACCATGCACTAATGCACGCGAATTCCAAAATTTTTTAATTTAGTCTATATAAATTGCTAACTTTGCTGTGGTTTTCAAAAGTCGTTGGTAATTTCCTTTTGATTATTTGGCAAAAGAAAACCCTTCGA
>BGPR01000840.1:269260-388163 GCA_013235015.1 Araneus ventricosus | reverse complement strand
ATTCTCTGACGATACTGTCAACAAGAATCTTTTATTCCCGGTCTTGTAATCTACAGTAGGACCATTAAATATTACGGCATTCTTCCTATTTATATGTACGACTCACTAGATTTGAAGTCGTAATTTACTTTTTGGAATTCTTTCATGAAGTCTGGTTCTTGGCTTGCGTCATTTTTCGGCTTAAAATTAGGGCGACACTTCTTTGGCAGGATGCCATCTTTATTAGATAGTATTTACTATGATGACACTGTTCTTAAAAGTTCTTCATTCTCTGTCGTGCAATCTCTAATGAAATCAATAGCCATTCCAGAAACACCATCAAAGGGTCAACAAGGAGCGTCGTTAAAATATTTCCGTGTTCAGAGAAGTTATATGAATCAAACATACTTTCCTAAAGTTCAAATAGTTATCTACTGAATTATATTAAGAAGACCAGCACACAAAATCTTTAATCTGTGTATTTATCTTGAAAATCTTTCATGAAGTCTGTCCTTTGCAAGCCTTAATTTTCTGATTAAAGCTAGGTTGACACTCATTTAACAGTTTAACACCACACCGCCGTCTCTAGAGCTCATGTGGCTCCTGTCCGGTTTGGTATAGATGTAGGTGGACTTCATTGAGTTGCGAAAAAAGAAAAGAATTTGCATACAGAAGAATGGCAAATGAAGAAATTACATAGCTGGTGTTTACACATAGAATTGACAACAAAATAAAGGAATATATACAATGTCTTGATTATCATCGTGTGAGTGAAAGAAAAATGATGAATGAAGATGATGACGGACAACATGATAAAGCTTATATCAATACACAGGTTTTTCGATAACGTAGCAAAGATGGAGAACCATTGCGTGTTAAGTGTGGGAAGCAAGGAATAGGGAGATTACTATTAAAGAATTATGAGAAAGGAAGGACTTAGTATGTTCAGTCTATTGAATGCAGGATAAGTTAGAATTATTGTTGTTCGTTAAGTAATATTTTCTCTGACGATACCTTTAACAAAACTTCTTCATTCCCAGTCTTATAATCTGCAATACGACCATTTAAAAATTACGGCATTCTTTCTATAAATCTACGATTCGCTAGATTCGGAGTCGTAATTTCCCTCTTGGAATTCTTTCATAAAATTCGATTCTCTACTTGCGTCTCTTTTCCGCTCAGGCTTAGGGCGACACTTTAGCTTTTGACTTTATAAAATAGCATTTTTCATCACGATAATGTCATCAAGAAAGTTTCATTCCCTGTCTCGTAGTCCACAATCAGACCAATGCGGTATTATCATCGGCATAACTAAGAATATAATCATCAAAATATTTTTCTTCTTCCGTTCGCAACATTCGGAGTTGACATGTTTCTTATAAATTCAGTTTTTCTCACTCTAATGAAACATTATTTTAATAATAAATGAATGAAGCGCATTTAAGTTTCAATGCTTTCATAAAAATGAAAAAGTTTTCTATTGAATTGTATAAATTGAATACGTGCACAAAATCTTCAGTATATACCATTTTCTTCCACTTCTTTCATGATGGCTTCAACTTGATAAGTTATTGACTTTATGGCGTTTGACAGAACGTTCTATTAGGAAATTTCATATTTTTTCCATCTATATTATTCTAAAATGAAGACATCAAACATTCGATTATAGAGAACTGTATGTTATTTTCATCTGCACTTCAAGTATTCGCTCGCTATTCCATACTGATGAAGAACTAAGTATGTGATGCTTCAAGTCTGTTAGATAATTATTTCGCAGTTTTTTCAATATTTTTTTCCAAATTAAGGGTTGCCTTTGGAATTGTATTTATTGAATAATTTCACACGATCTTTAATATATTCCATTTTCTTGAATTTCTTTCATGATGGTTTCATCTTGTTGCGTGATTCAGTATACGACGTTTGACAGCTGCTATTTCCGAATATGAAACTTCATGCTTTATTTACTACCAGGAAGCTGTTAAATATTCGAGTATAGAGTACTGTATATTTTTTTCATGTGTATTTCCAGTTTTCGTAAGCTATTCCATATTTACAGAGAACTAAGTATGCGATGCATTAAGTTCTTCAGATATTTCTTTCAAAGCAAAATTAGTTGTGTGTATTTATGCCATTTCTTCATCTTTCTTATAAGCAAGACACTCAAACTGCCACTTCTTTAATTATACTTTCTAAAACTTGAATAACTTTTTGCATAATACCAAAAATTTCAATTTCATGTAGAATGATTTGATTGTTGGATGTTTTGCTGGATACAGTACAGTTCACTGCAAAACTCGATATTAAAGCATTATAACAGTGAAATGTTTTTCTCGCATTTAATTATCATTCTTTTAAACATTATTGAAAATTTTGGAACTAAAGATGACAATTATTTGTCCTACCTGATATTTTGATAGGTACAGTTTGTCAGCGCAAGAAGAAAATAGTATTTAAAGTGCTTATAGCGACCGAACTTTTAAGAATAGCTTGACATCGTTCTTTTGAAGCATAATCAAATATTTGAAACATCAGATCAGCATGATGGGCCCACAGGAGATCTAGGTAGTAACAATAATATATAATCAAATATTTGAAACATCAGATCAGCATGATTTGCCACACAGGAGATATAAGTAGTAACAATAATATATAAGCATAATTGAGCCGAGATAAGTATTTAAAATTTCCAAACGGTAAAAGACTTCTGATGAATCGTTCAATTGTTACTCCATCAAAATATATTAAATTGGTTAAAAATATTGATCCAGATTATTTTTCTCACAGGAGATATTATTAATTTCAGTAAATACCAGAGGTTGTTAGGAAATGCCTTCAAAAGATAAAAAGTATGCAAAAGATAAAAAATGTGTGGATGAAACCTTAATTTGTTGTGGTATAATGGAAGCATAACAATTTGCGTGGAGGCGTAGATGTTATTTCGCCTTCAATTCAAGTTAGACTGCATACTCGAAACTGGGAATGGGCGGTTCACCGAAAGCTTTACGAATTTCATTCTCTCTATCGAACTTCTCCCGTTCCATAAAGTAATGCATCATCCCAAGATACCAACGAGCAGCAGCGAGTTCCCAGTTTACTTGGGTAGGCCCTTCAATATCATCGCCAAGATCGCCAGGTTCAGGGACTACAGAGGGTTGTCTGGTATGAGCAGGCTTGAAGATGGAAGCGCTGAAATGAAGTAAACACGAAATGAGTGGCTTCTGCAATTCCAGTAAAACTTCCTTAATTCTTATAAATAAATTCAGAATTCTGCTCTTCTCACCAAGCAATGCAAAATCGCCATTTCGCCAAGCAATGCGAAAACACAAGTTTGCAAACTATGTATTCACGTTATCAGTGAGGCAATTTGGCTTACATTGGTGGAGTGGATGTATGGTATTGTAGATTTCATCCTAAATTAATATTTATAATAGGAATAAAATGTTCATCCCATTGAAATACAGGATGAACATTTTATTTTACTTTTCTCTTCAAACATCTCTTTGTTATATTATTTTATTCTTTAATTTTAAACATGTATTATGTCAGTATCTTCCAATGAATTCGAATTTATCTTCGGAATTTTAAAGAGACTTCCTATCATGGTTTTCACGAAACAAAATACACAGAAGGTAATAAATTACGGAGTTAATATAGAATAAACTAGAGAATAAATTACAATGTTAAAGAAGATTGTAAATAAATTAAAGTTACATAACATAATAAATTGCCTAGGATGTTTAGTTTTATCAGGCTTGAAAATGGAAGCGCTGAAATGAAATAAGCATAAGTGAGTAGATTCTGCAGATCTGTTAAATTTTGCTTAATTATTAGATATAAATTTAGAATCCTGTTCTTCAGCATCGCCAAGGCATGCCAAATCGCCACGTCGACAACAGAAAGTCAAGAAATAAGGTCTCATCTAATGTAATCACGTCGCTGACGAGGCGATTTGGCTCAGAGGATGTACTTTACATTTTACACTACGACACACCCCTGACTCCAGAGATTAGAGTCTCTGGCAGTTTGCAGTTTGGAAGGGTGTGCGCATAAATTTTATTGAACCGGAAAAAAAAGCAGCGCATGTACTGAATTACAGATTTCAGCCTAAATTAACTCCATATTGAAATGCATGTTGCAGATTTTTTTTACCTTCCAAACATTTTTAAACCCTTTGTTATAATTTAATTTAAGGTACTTTTCCGTTAGACGGGCGCAAATGTCGCCAATTGCGAACCAAACACGAGCCACGTCGCCAAGCGAAGCGATTTTCCGTCAGTCGGGCGCAAATGACGCCAATTGCGAACCAAACGCGAGCCACGTCGCCAAGCGAAGTGATTTTCCGTTAGCCGGGCGCAAATGTCGCCAATTGTGAACTAAACGCGAGCCAAGTCGCCGCCCACTTTATTAAACTTGTTTCATGTTTTAAAAAGGTGGAAATTTGTACCAAATTTCTCTCTTAATATCTGACAGGCTTGAGGTTTGAAACTTTATACACTTGTGTACTAGACCAACTGTTCCTAACGAATGGGCTTTGGCCCATTTGTTGTCCTCGGATAGAATATTAGTGGACCTCGGAACACTAATCAGGAGTCGATGTCAAAAGAGCTTCAAGAGTCATCACTCGTTTTTTTGCTTTATGAAACAATATGTTTTTAATCCTTTTACTTGCATATAATATATATATAAATACATGTGTTTGCATTTTTTTATTTGTATATTTAATTAGTGGGCTTCAAACTATTTTTCACACAACAGGTGGCCCACACAACGAAAAAGGTTGGGAATCGTTGTTCTAGATGTTAATAGACTATTTTAATATTTTCAGAGAACTTAATTATTAGTTAGTCATTAATTAAATCAAATTTCGATTCCTTACCTGTGGCTCCACCTGGCCGTAAGTTTGAAAAATAATGAACTCAAAATTAAAAAGTAGAAATATTTATAATTAAAATGTTTCTGCTGTTTAATTCACTAATAAACATATTTCTTTCATCTTAATGCTTTTTAATTATCTCCCAAAGGATTCGAATTTGTCTGGGGAAATTTTTTTGCGATTTTCAAATCACTCAAACCATGGTTTTCACAAAACAAATTTTGAAGTTACAGAAGATAAAAAATTCTTTCTTAAACTAACATAGCTGCATGCAGTCACTTTAAATTTTGATAAATATTCAGTTCAGAAGCATTCAAGTTATGTATTAAAGATCGCATTAAAAATAATTCATTTTTATAAACAATATATTAACCATAGAAATTTTAATAAATAATGCGAATTAATTCTTATACTTACAATCCTTTACGGATTCTTTTCAGCAGTTTAGGGGCCATCACAAATCACAGAAGTCTCTTTTATGCAAAAACGCACAATAAAACCACGAAATATCAAATCGTAATTTCAAAAATAATCGCAGTGAAATTTACACAATGCTTAAGCGCCGATATTTTTTCACCAAATGAGCAGAAATATTGTTGCTTCATACCAAAACAATAACATCCCATTGTTATGGATAATAATAAGCTTCATTATTTCATTTAAAGCATCTGTTATTTGTAACAACAAGGCTTAATTTCATTGTTGCAAAAGATTTTCTTTCTGAAAATTTCTATAGAGTATCTCAACGAAGCAATTTTTATTTCTTGATATTTATGCGTGATTTTACGTAAAATAAAATAATAGAGATAATTATGCTTAAATATAATGTAGACAAACGAGTATATTAATGTATTTAATGTGTTGTTTATACTGCAAATTATTTGGTCATCGGAAATAGCCTAACTAATACTTGACCATTTAATATAGTTAATCTATCATCATTAATCATTTCTAATATTATTAAACCCTGTTTTATTACTCGCAATCGAGTTTTTCCTTCGACTGTCAACTGAGTAAATTGAATGTTACCCAACAAATGTGACAAAACACTGCGTTGCATAAAATATCATATTGTTTATACAGTTAAAACAGTTTTCAAATAAAATAAAAAGATTTTTATAAACACACTATTATTAGGGAAACAAAAAGTAGATTTTTTTATCGAAACTATTCACATCAAAAGAAAATCACCAGGCGCTTATTGAAATGCTTTAACACTCCGACTCCTAAACCGGCCATAACTGGCCATGCAACTTCTATACTAGAGGGGCGAATTCGACCGGTTACTGTTCCGAAAGCGGGGAGAAGGTAGTTGGGCGAGTTGAGTTTGGGGTAGAGATAGGAGATGAAAGGCCTTCTATTCACATCTTCCACCCCCCCGTAGTGAGGCGAAAAGGGGAAACGGGGTGGACGAATCTATTTCAACTATCCATTAGTACACTGTAAAAACTGTGGAGTAATGTCGCTCCAAATTTGATGTTGAAAAACCTAAAAAACAGTGTGAACAAACACTTTATTTCAAGTTAACACCAAATCAAGCGTTTTGAGTGGTGTAGTTTCCATCAAACACCTATACTGGAGAATCCTTACACAATGCTCGCACGCATCCGACACCATTAGTGAATTATTTTCACCTGTGGCAACATCAATTTTGGTGTGCGTTTGGAAATTCTCCGATGGCAACTGTAGATTATTTATAAACAGCCTGATTTGCTTCGCCGTTCCTTTGGTTGTTATAAGAGTTATGCATATTTTTTGTTGTATAATTAATAAACATAATTAAGTTTTTATAAGATAAATATAACTTTATTCATATGTATGTCATTTGTATTTAATAACTTTAATAAAATTAAATTTGTATATTACACAACATGCTATGTTTCGGAAATTTTCTTTTCTAAGCCTAATTCGAATTCGTCCTCATTAATATTCTCCGTAAGTTTGAATTACGAAACAATTTTATTTTTTTAATCAGTGTATGCATCCTTAATTATTTGTTATTATTCTAAATTGTATCGCAAAAATTTCGTTTTGAAATGCAATAATGTAACAATATTCTGAACTTCTGATGAAATACATTCAGAAAAAGCATAAGTTCATTCGCTTTTTATTGGTGAAGAAATAACAGCCTTTTTGAACAATATAATCCTTGAAATTTTAACTTGTAGAACAATATTGCAGTTGCCTCAATGCCTGTTTTAAATAAAATGTTATTAAGTAAAGCAAAATCTGTATTCCTGTGGAATTGTTCTGTATAATATGTAATTCTCCAACAGAACAAAAAAAAGTTCTCACCACTGATAAATAAACTTAAATAAACTCTTAAATAAACTTATATTTGACATGGTAGAATTTCAACAAAATGAATTAACAGAATAGCAGTGAATCTGTATGTATATTTTTAATATATTTCATTTCAAATGTGTCAAATTATATTCGTCCTTTAAAAATTTTTAGAAGGTAATAAAAAATAAGAAACCTAAAAAAGGAAGTTGATATTATTAATAAACAACAAAGAAGTTTTACAAAGCAGTAAAACAGAGAACACGGTATAATATTTTGTATTGAAGGCATTTTCACTGTGTTTTTGTAACCTTAAATGTTGCATATTTTCTGTCATGTTCTTCAATTAATTTTGAAACTATTACTCGTGATAACATCTTATATTACTACTTACAGTACTAACCTTATATATCCTACTAATTTTCTCTAATGGACGAAGCTTAGAGCTATTTGTAAACGTAAAATAAATTTTCAATCCTGAAACTGTCATTACGAATCAAATGTGCTCCCTCGGCCCAAACACTAAAGAAGATTTACAATGACTGCGCGATACACCTGTGATTTTCGTATGAAATGCTTATAGATTATGAAAGTAAGGGGCTATATCGATAATTAGATAATAAAAAAATAGTATATGATTATTTAATGTTAGTCCGAGCAAATTATAACAGAAAACACGGTGGTCTTGGAATCACCAAATTTTTTAGTATTACGGCTGTCAACGTGTCAAGTTTCGTGAGAGGAAATTTTAGCTTAGAAAACGCTAGTTTATTTTTATTAAAAATAATTTCCATGAAAGTTCCAAACTCTATCATCATTTATTTGACTCAAATTGCGACCATTGAAATGAAATTTCATTCTGTGAATTATCAGTCAATTGCCCAATGTTATAACAACAGTCTAAAGACCTTTTATCTCCCAAATCATCCTGAAATTAGCAAGCACGGCCGATGAGAGTGAATATGGAAGAATTGATGCGTATAAAATTCACTGCGAGAATTTAAAAGACTATTATGATATTCCTGAATGCACATTACTTTACACTTTATACGAATTTAAATTGAGGGGATATTAACTTCAAAACAATATTTTATACATTCATGATTATTTCAACGTACAATCAGAATCCTCCTGCGCTGGACATTATAACTTTCTAGCAAATCGTGCTAACAACACATGCTATTTCTTCTATAAATGATGGCTAGAAACTGATTCAGAACATAAAATTACATTTTGTTTCAAGGTACAAACGATAATTCCAAAACTTTTTCTCTTCGCTCAAAGGCTATTTAATTTTAAAATCTTTAATCCCACAAACTAAAGAATGTAAAAATTTAAAGCCAACACTAATGTAGAAACCCGTTTACACTCACAATCCTCTAGATATGATCTTTACAAATCCATTTCGTTTACATAATTAACATTAAAGATAAATCGAAAAAAACTAATTAAAATCTCTTGTTGCTATTTAATTAAAACTGTTCAATAAATCAGAATTCTTCGATAAAGAAGTTTAGAAAATGGAATAAAATCTAAAAGAATTGTTTTCTTGATTTTTTGTTGTTGAATTGTTTTCTTCCAGCACAGGATAACAAGAAGCTTATTTTAATTATTCAATAGATCTAACGTGAATTTCAAAAATAGAAATTGGTTTTTGAAATATCATAGGCCAAAAAGGATTTTCTTTTACAATGACATAACTTGAAAAGTAATTTGGATTTTTCTGGATGGATTAAAGCTGCAGATAATGTATTTTTATTTGCACTTTGAATGCGATTATATATTTTGGTGAACGAATAAATGAATTATTAATATAATATCCCAAATCTGTCTCTCTGTAATGCTCTGACGTCACCAATAATAAAACTCGCGCCATAGCACTGAGAGACGTTAAACAACATTATTTCATTGTTAGAGAACCTAAATTTCAGTAATTTAAATTTAAAAGAGTAATTGTCGTTCTAATTTCAAATTTAATAGCTCTAAAATAGTGAAATAAAAATTATCTCGCTATGATCAATAGTTCCCGAGAAATGTTAAATTATATTAATCATATATTCAAAATTAATTTCCGTTTTTTAATAGAAAGTAGTAAATCACGTCAGTGGTATATCATGCGCGCGATATAGTTTGGACCCCACGATGCATCTGATTATTTATGACAGTCGTGATGATATAGTTTGATAATATTTTTTGGCATCGTTTGGCAAGCAGAGAAGTGCTTTGTTTTGATTAGAATATCGAAAAATAATTCCTTTGAAATTTTAACTTTTGACTTACGTTTGACAAGTTGAGAATTTCATGGTTATTGAATTATAATAAAATTGTTAAACAACGAAAAATACTCCACACGGAATGCTGTTTACCAAGAGGTTTTTGGAATAATGAAATATGTAGATAAAAAAATATTTCTTGTCATAAACTATATGTTTATTTTATTTGTTTTCAATCAATGTTAAATATTTCTCTCGCATATATATCTATTTAAAACGTCAAATCTCTCGAATGAAGACGCAATTTTCACCCGTCATTACATGATTTTCTAGTTTCTAAATAATATAAGCAATACTACTTGAATTTTATCACAATTGGAAATCAATTAAATGTTATCATAGAAATTACATACACGGCGAATGTATTTTTGGAATAAACGATGTCATTTGAAGAGATATGAATTATTATTCATATAAAACAAGAGGTGAATCAAAGACGTATGCGTATTATTTATAATTCGGATTTAGAATTATTAAACTGAAAAAATGTACAAAAGTTTATGGAGTATTTGAAAAAGAAGTACTAAAGTGAAGTCATAGAATCGATTTGCGTTACATCAGAATCGCATGATAAGTGTACCAGTGTATTCTGCGCAACATAGAAATGCACATAGGCCAACATATTTCTTTTTCTTTCAAGATGTGAATTTGATTTCAAAAATAAAACTGTGTTTCACACTTTGCCTGTATCATGTAAACATGACTACATTTAATAAATACACTTTGCGATTGTTGAAGGAGCTCATCTTTGGAAGAAAAATTTTAAAACACAAGTTGTGGCAAGAAAATAACAGGACTGATGATTAAAATCTTTTTTAACTCTTTCAATACTGAAGCGCCCGAAACTCCCTTTCAACCAAAGTACGGCGATCGCCCGAACTCCTCGAGTTTCCCTGCTCCACTGCCCTTCGTTAGGTGTTGGCTGGATACCCGAAGTGCATGTATTGTTCGTTGGAGTGGAAGAGCCTCAAGGAAGGAAGAGGCAAACCTATTTTCTTATACAAGTCGTCTATTGGCTAAGCAGAGTCCTCTTTTGAATATGAAACCCTTAAGAAATTCCCTAACCTTTCTGTGGAGGTTAGAGAATTTCTCTTACCTTCGGAAGAGGAACTCGGGCGTTTCAGTTTCTTGAGGTCCCAGAATACCAAGGCTCTTAGGACTCAAATGGTTAATTTAAATTAATTCTAATTTTGATCTTATCCTCTTTATTATACTTCCCTTCTCGGTTCCTCCACTCCCCCTTACGAATTTCCCACTATTCAAATCTGTGCATCAGGTTATTTCCTAAAAGCCCTTTCATCACATCTCCATCAGTTTGGCTCACACTGCATCTGCAGTTATAAATCTAGTTCCTTTCGACCGTTTCCCCTGAAATGTTAGTCTAGTGGTTCGAAAGAGGGTTTTACAGATAATCTGAATGTTTACCAGGCCGGTGACCCTTCGACCTTAAAGACAAACTTTGGCAACCATTTGGCGACTTCGCGACAAAAATGAAGGTTCAGAGAATTCAAGAATCATGGCCTATCTCTCATAGGAACCGATATCTGGATTTTTCTAGAGAATTACATGTGACTCCACGCCTTGTTGGAAAGCTATAAATATCGGAGGAGCTCAAGCGAGTGAATAATCTCTTTGGAGTTCTGTTCACAGTGCGAGTTGGGCAGCTGTTAGACGCTAAGCGATACTGATATTGCTATTGTTTTTATTATCAGTGATTTTTTGTCTGCTTGCGTTGTTAATTTGTAGAAGTGCCTTGCTACATGAGCTTTGTGTTTTTTAGAATATTTGTGAAATAAAGCGACATTCTCCATTATCCTGCTTGTTGGTCTGCTTTCACCATACACCCACAGAACGATTTTCATAACACTGACTTGTTCTCGGGAAATAAAAAGGATGTCATAAGGGGCGAGATCAGGTGAATAGGGTGGATGTTTTACGACTGAGACACCGTGCTTGGCCAAAAACGCCTTCACAGATACATTGTGGGCTGGCGCATTGGGTAAAAAAGTTATAAATTTATTACGAATATCAGGCAAAAATATATAGCCATTCTCACCTAAATTCACCCTTTCAAAAGCAGTAGTTACTTTCTGAACCACCTCTTTCAGAATATTTTCAGACGAGCAGTGGTCTAATAATATAAAATATATTTTTCTGATATCTGATAAGATTACACATAAGAGCTCTAGTCTTTCTTTCTTATGAGTTTAAACTGGATTTAGCTTCGTTTTCAAGAAGACAAACATAAACAATGATCAGCTTGTAGAAAACTTATACTGAAACAAAAAAATATATATTTTTTTGGTGAAGTGCTTTTTTGTTTTTCATATTTACTTAACATAAAAAAGTTCTAAATTAAAATAAAGTATTTCATGTATGACTTGGATTAATTTAACTAAATCTGGGATTCCCAAACTTTTTCCCATTGCGTAACCCTTGCTTATTCTTTTGGTGTTCGCATACTCCCTACTGTTATATCCAATCCCCCCCCCCAAAAAAAAGCATCCGTCTACGCAAAGATGTTTTTATCAATAAAGAGTGATATGACTCGAATTAATAGCATCTGCAGAACTTACGTTTTATTTTAAAATTTATTCCATTTTTACAATAATAGTAGTTCAACCACAATATTGTTTAAAGAATAACGTGCAACTTAATTAAACATCCGGGCGTTTCTGTTTCAAATATATAGATTAGCATGCGACGAATAACAACGCAAAATCTTTCTATCATCTGCACCTTTATTTTTAAATAGCCGCCTTCGGCGACCAGCTTATTCTCCGGAATATAATTCTAATTAAATCTCTTAGGCATAAGTTGAAATTCATGGTTATCTTAACAAAACAGTTTTAAATTTCACATAAACATTCAACCGTGTTCTTTTAATAGCCTTGCACCTGTTCTGTTCAGTGTCTACATAAATGCCCCTTAAAGAGTCAAATAACTTACCGTTGCAAATTGTCGACACCAACTGTCTTGGCTTACAGATTCCTCTACAATTTTGATGAAATAAAATAGGGAAGCAAAATGCACAACAATGAAAGAGAAACACGCAATTAAATATTTGTTTAAACATTGAAAACTATTTGAATTGCGTTGCAACAATGAAAAGTATTGTTGTAAATTATGCCAAAAAATATTTTTAAAATTCATTAAAATTTGAGAAAAGATTGTATGGCAACTTGATTGATGTCATTGATAAGATAATTTTTTGCACTGTCAGATGGTGTAAAATGATTTTTGTGTTGTAATAATATTGGAAGTTGTTAAGGAAAACACCAAAATTTTGTTTAATTTTTAATTAATTATAATTTCGAAAAACGGACTCCGATGTGCACATTCCAACCTTCCTAAGTAGGTTTGTGCGAAATTTGGTAGCTCTAGGTTCAGCAGTCTGCCTTGTAGAGCACCAACACACAGCCACACATTCTATTTTAGTATTAGTAGAGATAAAATAAAAAATCTGCTTCACACACCAAAGATTTTTTTAAATCTCTTATTTGCTCAAAAAATTACTGATTGTCCCAAACGATTTTTAAAAACCGCAGATAGCTATTTTTTTTTAAAATAAGCAAGTTTTGTATCAATTGTCAAGAAGAAACCTCAAAACAATTTTCATGTTAATGAGATATTTTTTAATATTAATAAGGTAAAAAAAAAGAAATCTTAAATATCTCTCTTTCTCATGTTTTCGGCTATTTTATATTCAATTTATTAAACAAATTTGGTCCGTCGCCGAGTTATTTTCTTGCGCAATGGAAACATAATTCTTAGTTAATAAAGAATAAACTACTGCATTCATTGTCACGAAATCTTTTTCAATATCTTCCTCGTGTTTTATAGTATTTGTAAAAAAAGTGTGAGGAAAATCAAGTCAATAGTTTCTTTCTTTGCCGTACCAAAAAACTGGCTTTTCTGTTCCATTTTTATAGATTACTTTATAAATTAAATTGTCATTGAATACGTTTTCTAAAAATTAAATAAACACTCTATATACGAACTATAACGATTAGTATCCATAAACTCAATAATAATACATTTTATAGACTTTATTTATACCTTCAAGTTTTCGAAATTCATAATTTTTTGCTCTTTCCAATAAATGCCTTATACATCAGTTAGCTACTGTCAAAATTTATTTATTCAGCTTAAGAACAGAATTGGAAAACAATACTTAGAGTCATGTGCTAAATATTTCGTTGAAGCAACTCTCCTCAAAGTCGCCCTTCCTTCCAAACATGCCAAAACAGCTGGTATTTCTCCTTGTCGTTTTTCCGATTAAGGATTTCACGGATTTCTATTTCGAACGTTTATTCGTTGAATAAACGTTCGCCAAACCCCATTGTGGTGCACTTTATGAAAGTTTTATCAGTTCCCCAGTCGAGAAAGAATTTCTTTGACTGGAAACTGATCCACAAAAATTGGTAAACATGCCTTGTACCACTTTTTTGCTTTTATAGCGATCTTTCATTCCATGCAAAAGAAGATTCGATTAGGAAACTTCTGAACCTGATTGGCTGCTGTCCAGGATTAAGATGTTATTTTTTTCATCCTAAGATTATAACTGAGCAAGAAGTGACACAATTCGAAGACATTAAAATTCCTATAATTAATTAATAGCAACGACGTACAAAAGTGAACACATTATCAGGATTTCTAAAATTCGAGCTTAGGGGATTTGGCACACCAAAAATTTTTTTCTACAATTTTGATCAAACTTATTCAATTTTGTAGTAGATAGATGTAAACTGTGCAGAAACTGAAATTTCTAAAATATTTTTCATTTTGGAAAATTATAAATTTAAAAATTTTAATTTTTTTAAAAAAATTAACCCTTTTTTTTAAATGCTTCTTCTCGTACAATTTTTAATATTTTTTCTTCAAATTATTTTTAAAGGGACCTCTCAATGTACTTAACAGAAACAGGGATCGTATTTTTGATATCTGCTTTAGTTTCAGAGAAAAAAAATTTTGTTCAAAATTTTGTGAAAATTTTTGGAAAATATCAGAATTTTTCACTTTGTACATTTTTAAAACATTTTCTAATCAAAATTTTTACAAATCCATCCCTAATTCTATTAAGCATGCATTTGTGAGTCAAAAGAAAAAAATTCAAGTAATTAGAATAAAAAGAAATCGACTTTTTTCATTTTGTAGCAGACACAATTTTGGAAAAAAGCAAACTGAGGAAAAAAGCTTTAAAGTTTTAAAAACAATAAAATTGTAATAAAAACAACTTATATCAAGCTAGTTTTTTTTCAGAGCAATAACCTGACATTTGCGAGTCCTAAGTTATCAATCTTATTAATATTTATTATTACTATAATTATTAATTAGCATCTTCATTTATAGGGATAATTAGAATTTTTTTTAAAAAATGCGAAAAATTTCACTTTTTTCAAATTTTTTAACAGTAAAACAGTAAACAAACTAAGATTAAACGGTTACTATTTGAAACAACTATCTTGCTTTGCTTTTATGGAAAAAATTAGGTGGCTTTGCAACTTACACATGAAATATGCATGATTTAAACATTGGAAGTGGGTGTGGCACGTGATGAAATGTTAGACAAAATAACTTCATATCTCACTAAATATTTGTCTGATTATTTTGAAACTTTCAGATTATTAAGTCAACGGTTTGAGGATCATTTTCCACTCAAAATTTGAAAATCGATATCTTTATTGATTTTCCGGAATTCTTAGGGTGCCAAGTCCCCTTAGAAGAATAGGCCAGAACTAACAGAAATTAGTACCTAAAATTACTACCCAGACATAGCACAGTGGAACCTCGGGAATCCGTACTAACTGAGGCTGATCTCTGTTCAGATTTCAGAAATTTTGAATTATCTCGGAAATCCGGTAAAATACTCTTGATATATCAAATACAGTAGAGTATTGGCTTTAGGTGCTCTGTGAAATAGGATGGAAACAGCTATCGGTGATTCGCATGATGCAGTGGTGCTGTAGGCAATCACGTTGAGGGTAGTGACCTTGAGCTGGAGTGATTCACGGTCACAATGACAACTTGCGCTAAGAATAGCTTACTAGATTAAAAGTGGCACGGTTTGTTTTATCTGTTGTCTAGTCCTCCCGAGTCGAGTCAGTGTTCACTTCACTGATCGTGTATGCGTTGCCTTGTCGAAGCCTCTTATTGTTAGATTGGTTATTGTTAGATCATGTCGAAGTGTTGATCAGGATGAAGCGTGTGTGTGACATGCGAATGAATTAATTCTTGTTGAAGTGCAGTATCGCTCTTTCCATACGACCTAGTTTCCATGGTCAAGAATCAAGATCAAAATAATCCCGAGGAAAGTGAAGAAGAAGACGTCTTAACAGATTTTGTACCACACGCAGTGCTGCTAGGGAATTTGAACTGTCTCTACGCTACGTAGAACAACACGCTGCCTCTACACCGACTGAAGCACGTGATATTCATGCGGCGTTGGCGCAACTTCGCTTCGCCAATTAGGTTTAGTTCCTTACGACAAAAGAAGATAACTGATTTTGCTTCTACTAATTAAGGTTCTGTATTCATTCTTAAATACCAATTTAAATGTTTCTTTTAAGTTAAGAATAAACATTACCTTTGTTTCTGATTCGTAATTGTTATTTTCTCTTCATTTTTAATTTTAAAAAATTAAGAAAATTTCGGATTCTTGAGGTTCGGATTACCGAGGTTCCACCGCAATATTGACTATTCCCTCTTTAATCTCAAACGGGAGTTTCTAAGCAACAAATTCCACACATCGTTAGCAGTTGTCCCAATCGTCATTCATAACGATGCATCGAGTTACTAATAAACTGCTACTGCAACACAGAAAATGAGCTATGATGTCTCTTGATGCCTCATTAAAGAACAGGAGGTCTATCCTGGTCCTATCTTAGAATTAAGGCGGGATTTTGATTCTCACTATGATGTTCCATCGATGGGAGAGATTCCAAAAATCGAGAAACATTTTTCGATATAATTCAATTTGTCGCTACAGTTTGTTAAATGATTTATCTTTTTGTTAATTAGAGATTCCAGTAAGATATTACGACGGATTTGGTGATCGACTAATCCGTGAAAGATAAACTGCCTCGTCTTTTCCAAGAAGTTGTCCAGAAGGCTATTCCTGTTTGCATGCGAGTTTTACCAATTAAGGCATCCGACTGTGTTCGGAGACATTTTTTTGAAAAATAACTTATATATATATTTTAATGTTATTTTTCAACTGCATATGTTTTAAAACTATGAAAATATTGTAAAATTAGGCTTTCAAAATAATTTTTAAAAAAAATTGAGAAATTTGAAGAAAAATGACTAAAATATTTGCCTTACTCTAACAGCCATAGACAAAATCATATTCTAAATATACATAAATCCTTGTGGGAGTACATTTTTATAACAGTTATCTGCGTTATGCTCTAAAATATTTCTTGTACTTCAAAATAGTTTTGAGATATAGCTGACCATAGTTTTTAAACTGGTAATTTTTCATAAATAATGCTCTTCGTTTATATTTAAGCACTTAAAAATAATACTTGATTTTAAAATTGACCTTAGTTTTTAGAGGAACACATCGAGAATATTACAGAAAACAATCGCAGAAAATTTCATATCAACACTTGAATAACTTTTTCAGAAATCATCGTTACGGTCGACAGTTTTCCTCAAAAATATCATTTCTCAGAAAACACATTTAAAGTTTTCATGCAGCATAAAATAATGCTTACAGTTCGGTAATAAAACAGCTGTAACTCCATTTGTAATTCACGTAGAGTAAAAAGTGAAACAGTTTTAGAAAGCTGGTTAAAAAGGCTACAAAATTAAGTCATAAAATTGTTTTTGATAATTTCATCAAAAACGACGATTTTAAACCAGTCGGATACCTTAATACTAGAAAAGCAAAAGAAGGCAAATTAAAAAGTTAAAAAATTAGTAAGTGAGCAAATAAAATGTTATTCAAAATTAATATTATTTGAATGCACTATGATAAACAACTAAAGAATTAAAGAATCACACCATAAAAAGACTGATAAACAATTAAATCTAAATGGAAACCGAAAACTCCATAGGCTATTCTTATTAAATGTGACCAAAAGAAACCAATAACAATTAGTTATGAAAAGTTTGGCCAAAAGAAGAATTAAAATTTTATCTTCTATTTGCTAGCCCTTTTTTTCAACCCTGAAAAGACCCATTTTTAAAAACTGAACTTCAAAACACTTTTTGACTTTCATTTCTTGAATAAAACATAGGAAAAATATGATACTTCAAAAACTCCCATTATGTTTCAAGTGTGATTTATGGCTAAAGACAGTTTATTACCAACTGAGAACACTGGGCTTTATTTCAGAAAAAAATTCCTCGATAAAATTCTATAAAATTAAATATAGATGAATTTTAATAACTAGTAATACGGATTAGGAATTTCTTTCAACATTGTAGAATAAAATATGGTATTTTCAAGCGTACAAACAAAGCGAAAAAGATGCAGCTTCAAATGAAAAACATCAATATATTTTATTTTTTATGAGCACTCAGGCTGCCATCAGCATGTTGTAAATTGATTCAATAAATTTTCAGTATGTATCCTATCGGCAACAACAGGCTTTAGAGCTTCGGTCTTATTCTCAAGATTGACAAAATTGGGTATGTTGTTCAAAGACAACTGTGGGTATTTAAGGGTAAGGCTTCAGAAACATTACATAGTTTTTTTTATAAACAATCGAACTACAGTATCATTTAATTCACTCACAATTGCTGCTGCTGCAATAGAAAAAATAATAAAATAAAAGTAACCATTTATTCTAAACGAACATTTAAGCAGAACTATGGTAAAAAGAATAACTACACTATTTTTTTATCCAAATGGATAAGTTTTCAAGGAATATAGAAATGTGTTTCCTCAATATCCTTTTTCAGCTCTTCACGCCTTGTCGCATCTGTCCCAGATGTCCAAAACAATTCTGAAAAATGTTAAGTTTCTTTCTTTCTATTCTCCAAAAACGATAAGTTAAGCTGAGTGTAGTTAGAAGCCTGTGTTTCATGAAATGAAATCGCCGAAATTAGGTCACGTGGTACATCGATAAATCAATTATGTTTAAAGGAAAAAAAAACAGCAGACGATTTATAAATATTCAGAAGATTGCGTTAATTGTTCTTCTTCATGCGGTAAAATTAAGTTTCTAAAAAATAATTTTTGATTAGGATTTTACTGCTTCGATGCAATGCAAATTATTTTTTTGTCTTTGAAGTATGAATACAGCGTTTTTGTGTTGGATAAATTTTAAATTAATCGTTGAACACGAATCTGTAATTGGACAGAGCGTTTTTAAATACATTTAATTCAATGAAAACTTAACTTAAATGCTTTTAGCAAACATAAGTTTTCCTCTAATGAAGAACTAAATGCAAAATTGCATTTATTGGTCACCGTATGTCAATAATAGTAATATTAATAATAGTAATATTTGTTCTGGATTTTCCGTTATATGAGCGAATTTGAATATATATAGAATTTATCAGCTTGTAATACGTTTCGCGAAGCAATAAAAACAATAAAATCAATTGAACAGCACTCAGTGGCGAATCCGGGGGGGGGGGGTGCTATCGGGCTGCAGCCACCCACACACACACACACAGCTAAACCAGAATTCTTGATTTTAATTAAAATCACTACAACTGTTGGTTTTTAATTTCCCTTTAAAAAAATAATAAAGACATGACAACATTGCTTTCTGACTTGACAGGCTCGAAAATTTTCCTAATTGTCTAGTCATTCCACTTTTACTTTTAGCGTTGACGCGGTCGAAAACATTTTTTGTCTAGTTATTTCATTGTATTTGTTATTAAATTATCGAAAGTACTGTAATGTTCTTTATGATTCTTATTGTCAGGTGAGTAAAGTCTGTAAAGTTAAAGTGTTTTGGTTTACATAAGCCATGAGGTTTGACATTCGTCATGACGATACAAAATTTCTATGCCCTCCCCCCCCCCCCCCCCCAGACACGAGTTCTGGATTCGCCACTGACAGCACCATTTTAATGGACTTATATCGAGGGTAACTATGTTGTTCTAAATTATAAATACACTTACTTCGATGAAAACTTAACTCAAATGCTTTAAACAAACATAAGTTTTCCTCGAAGAACTAAATGCAAAATTGCATTTCTTGGTCACCGTATGTCAAGCTTACATATTTGTTCTGGAATTTCTATTATATGCGCAATTTGCATATATATAGAATTTATCAGCTTGTAATACGTTACGCGAAGCAATAAAAACAATAAAATCAATTGAATAGCACTAATTTAATGGACTTATATTAAGGTTTACTATGTTTTTCTAAATTATATTCAAATAATTTTTTTAAAACTTAGATCAATAACCATAAATGAACTGCCTTTTTTTTAATGGACCTCTAGCAATGTGACGCTTTTTCTGTTATTTATGTAAGGCTATAGAATAAAAAATTCGTTTATAGGATTATCAGACTTATAAGTTGTAATGTTTTTATAAGGAATTGTAAGTATTTTGCAGCCATGGAAATAATCCTAATTTACAGCAATACACTTCCATCAATTTGTATGCCAAGATACATTAAACCACATTAAGAATTTTTACAATAACAAACCTATCTTGATCTTTTCATTTATTAAATTAATTTCTTCTATAAAATGTTTAGAAAAAGCATGAAAATAAAATTTTTAGTCTTACTGCTTTCATGGGCAAGAAATGCAGCTTTATTCTGTACTTTCCGATTTCTGTCAGAGAACTTTTGAAAAAATGTCGTGGTTTCTTGCTTTTATTACTCAAAATCGTCTTGAACGTTAAAAAATATTTTAAATTACAAAGACCAAGCTTTATTTGACTTATTTTCAGAACTATTTAAAATATGTATATGATCTTATTGGATTTTAAATAGCAATTAATTTACATTTATCAATTTTTTTTTAATTTATTATTTATTTTTTGTAAAAGAAATCTTCATTTCATATAATTCATAAATATCCACAACATCCTCTTACCAACGTGTTAGAGTATTGTTCATAAAAAAATTAAATCATACAGGATGGTCATAAAATGTTGGACCCACTTCAAAAATTCATCGAAAAAGCTAATAATGTTACTACTACGGTTTTTTTAAATGAGAGAGCAAATAAAACTGTTTTTTCAGATATGTGGCGTACCATAACGCAGTTCTAAATTTGCTACAGAGAGATATTTCCATACGCAATGGCTACCGATCAAAAGAAACCGATGAGAGTTTTCTGATTTTCTTTCTCGGTTTTTCTTCAATATCTCGAAAACTATTCAGTTTTCGAATTACTATTGATTTAACAAATTAAAGAACGTAAAATTCACAACAAATACATGCTTTTATTTTTCTTCCAGCTTTAATAGTTTTGCAGATAATGGCTCTCAAAATGGGAGATGTCTATTAATTTACGACCACCTAGGCCACCGTAACGGCTCGTTACTTATATGTAAATTACATTTTTAACTGCGCTCTCATTTGAAAAACAGTAGTTGTAACATTATTAGTTTTTTAAATTAATTTTTAAAATGGGTCCAATAATTTATGACTACCTTGTATTTTATTTATAGCTTCAAGTCATTAGAATTCATAATTTTTGCTCTTCCCATTAAATGTCTTGCTCAACAGTTAGTTTCTGTCAAAATTCATTTATGCAGCTTAAGAACAGTATTGGAAAACTATACTTAGCCTCATGTGCTAAATATTTCGTTGAAGCAACTCTCCTCAAATTCACCCGCCCTTCCAAATGTGCGCAAACAGCTGGGTTTTGTAAGGATTCAAGGATGAAGAGTGTGTCTCCGGCGTATGCTCCAGAACTGAGTTCCTAGCTTGTGCCGGGTTCAAAAATTATTAGATCATACTTTTTCTTTCGTTCCTCTATCGTTTTTCCGATTAATATTCTTGCCGATTTCTATTGACACGGGGGCGGTTAAAGGTTCACCAAACCCCGCTGTGGTGCGCTTGATGGAAGTTTCTTGCCTGGGAACTTCTCCCCAAAGACACCTTCGACGTATAGATGCCTTCTACATCTTTTCTGCTTTTATACGCTCTTTTTTTCTATGCGAAAGGAAATTTGATTGGCAAACTGTCTGAATCTGACTGACTGTTATCTACGCTACCGAATTTTATCATAGAACGGCGAAAGTTTAAAGATGAGGATTAGTAATATTCTTTTAACCCGTTCAGGACCATCTTCGCATATATGTGATCACTCTTTCCGTGCCCTACAGCCCATCATCGCATATATGTGATCGCAACTTCAATGTTTTATTTGAATTTTTAAACGGCACTAGATGGCGGTAAAAACCGTTACTTTTTCGAATAATGTTGCATCAGAGTTTTGTCGCGCGGGCCTGGGGAAGCTCTACTTTCTCCTTTCGCTGGTTCTGAACGGGTTAAGTATGCATGTTGTTTTTGTGCATATTTTATTTTGCTTTTTTTTCTTTCTCTCTTATTTAATTTTTGCAATTAGTATTATTATAAATATTATTATCTTTCTACTTACTTTTTTCCTTCTTTTTTATTTTTAAAATTGTCTTTTATCCTATATGTATTTTTTTGTGATCCTTAACTCTTTAAACCCGAGGCGACATTTTTATTCTAGCCCCTTTACAGCCGGGACTTTTTGGGAGGATACGACATGAATTGGACTCTCCCAGCCTGGGTTGTCATTTACACCCCTCCATCCCCTGCTATAACCTTCCCTTAAGGCGCAGGGAAATGGGGCGTGGTTAGCAATGATAAATGTACCCCCTACCGTGCTTATCTCCGAAGCGATCTCAGAGTCTCACCTCCCCTCAAAAGAAGCCAGCCGCCTCAGACCGGCCTTCTTCGCTGTTAAGGGGAAATTTTTAGACCGCTCGCTCTGGAGAGGGGGTTAATAAAGGTGACGTTTTCATACACATTCAACAGTTCGGTAGCCATAATGCAGGTGTTCCAATCTTTTTTCCTTCGCTTACCCCTTGATTGATCTTTTTATTTTCTCGTACCCCCAATTGCTCGAATTGTTTTAAAACCTACTGTATTTAGAACGAGTTAACTCGGGTTATGTCCTTAAGCGTTTCCTAGTTAAATGACACGAAGTATTAACAATTGCAGGATATTTTACATTTTATTCCGCTTTTACAATAGTATTAGTTCAATACCAAAACAAATGAACCAGTATTGTAAGAACGCTAAACAGTTCAAAATTACACTTCGTAATAATCAACTATTCAAGTGATATAGTTATTAAATAGTAAGCATTCAATTGGATAAACGAAAGTCTGTAACCTTTTTAATCCTTTATGTTCTCTAGTTTCTGCCATTACCAACTTTGATTTCGCGTACCCCTATTAAGTTCTACGCGTAACATAGGTTGGGAATCTCTACCATAATGCTTATAGACACGGAGGTATGAAAAAATGTTCTATGTATGCTAAAGATATTATTCTTTTCATGTTAAATCATAAATGAGCAAGAAGTAACACAAGTCAAGTTAAGATATTAAAATTCCAATAATTGAATAATTTATTGCCTTTAATCGTATTCAATTTACACTTATTTAGATGAATACTAGCATATTTCAATTTTCTAATTTCCACTTAAATACCCATTTGTTGCAAAACATGTTTATCATTTCTGTTAAATATTTTGCTGAAAGTTTTGTTCTGTGATATAAAGAAAATCTAACCTAAATATATCAGAAGGCCTATTAAAAAGGATAAAGACAACTTTGTTTTAAAAATCGAACAAAATACACTATGTAAATATGCTTGTATGCTTCATAAACAATAATCTATTGCAAATGCCGCATTTAGGAATTCTGGTCACTATATCTGGCGGTGACGTGCAGGCCCAGAGGAGACGGATTATTTTATCAGACATCAGTTGGTAAATGATCGTTACCAATAATTTCTAGTAGAGCTTAGACGAGCATTAATAGTGGCCACTCTAAGTTTCTCGAAGACGCTATGATTTAAAAGTAGAGAATTTGATCGCATAGCAGCTTATGAATTTGAAGAAAGTAGAGTTGTATTAGATAGATATTCTTTGCTTTATCTCCCTAGGTAAAACCTGTTGATTACCACTATGGATAAAGAGTAAAATATCCAGCCGACATCATAAATTATAAACATTTTAAGTTGTTAAAATGAGTTTTTAGCTACCAGTTTGTCGAATCTGTAAATCTATATAATCTAACAATGCCACTATTTGCATCTTTATAGAGAACCGTTTGTTTTGCACTCACTGAAATCACTACGAATTGTTCTGAAAGCGAAGTAATAATAATGATGTGCATTTGAAAGTAGAATAAGAAGCTGAATCCGCGTATTTAGTTCATATTTCCTCTTACCAACGTGTTAGAGTATTGTGCATAAAAAAATTGAATCATACAGGATGGTCATAAATTATTGGACCCATTTCAAAAATTCATCGAGAAAGCTAATAATGTTACTACTGCGTTTTTTTTAAAAATTAGATAGCAAATAAAACTGTTTTTTCAGATATGTGGCGTACCATAACGGCATTCTAAATTTGCTACAGCGAGAGATTTCCATACGTAATGGCTACCCATCAGCAGAAACCAATGAGCTTTTTCTGGTTTCCTTTCTCAGTTTTTCTTCATTATCCCGAAAACTATTCAGTTTTCGAATTACTATTGATTTAACAAATAAAAGAATGTAAAATTCCCAACAAATATATGCTTTTATTTTTCTTCCAGCTTCAATAGTTTTGCAGATAATTGCTCTCAAATTGGGGGATGTCCAATAATTTACGACCACGTAGACCACCGTAACGGCTCGTTACTTATCTGTAAAAAACTTTTTTAAAATGCGCTCTCATTTGAAAAAACTGTAGTTGTAACATTATTGCTTTTTTTTTTATTAATTTTTTATAATGGGACCAATAATTTATGACAACACTGTATTTTATTTTTAGCTTCAAGTCATTGGAATTCATAATTTTTGCTCTTCCATTAAATGTCTTGATCAACAGTTAGTTTCTGTCAAAATTCATTTATGCAGCCTAAGAACGGTATTGGAAAACTATACTTAACCTCATGTGCTAAATATTTCGTTGAAGCAACTCTTCTCAAATTCACTTGCCCTTCCAAATGTGCGCAAACAGCTGGGTTTTGTACTTTTTTTTTCCTTCCTCTATCGTTTTTCCGATTAAGATTCTTGCCGATTTCTATTGACACGGCGGCTGTTAAAGGTTCACCAAACCCCGTTGTGCTGCGCTTGATGAAAGTTTCTGTGTCTGGGATCTTCTCCCCAAAGACTGATCGAGACGCCTTTACCTCTTTTCTGCTTTTATACGCTCTTTTATTCTATGCGAAAGGAAATTTGATTGGGAAACTGTCTGAACCTGATTGACTGTTATCTAGGATAACGATATTACTTTGTCATCTTAAGATCATAAATGAGCAAGAAGTAACACAAGTCTAGTTAAGATATTAAAATTCCAATAATTGAATAATTTATTGCCTTTACTTGTATTCAATTTGCTCTTGTTTAGATGAATAGAAGCAGATTTCAATTTTCTAATTTCCACTTAATACCCATTTGTTGCAATGATTGCTTAATATTTGTTGCTTGTTCAGATGAATAGAAGCAGATTTCAATTTTCTAATTTCCACTTAGTACCCATTTGTTGCAAAACATGTTTATAATTTTTGTTAAATATTTGTTGCAATGATTGCTTGATATTTGTTGCTTGTTTAGATGAATAGAAGCAGATTTCAATTTTCTAATTTCCATTTAATACCCATTTGTTGCAATGTTTGCTTAATATTTGTTGCTTGTTTAGATGAATAGAAGCAGATTTCAATTTTCTAATTTCCACTTAATACCCATTTGTTGCAATGATTGCTTAATATTTGTTGCTTGTTCAGATGAATAGAAGCAGATTTCAATTTTCTAATTTCCACTTAGTACCCATTTGTTGCAAAACATGTTTATCATTTCTGTTAAATATTTTGCTGAAAAATTTCCTGTGTTCTGTGATTTAAAGAAAATCTAACCTAAATATATCAGAAGGCCTATTAAAAAGGATAAAGACAACTTTGTTTTAAAAATCGAACAAAATACACTACGTAAATATGCTTGTATGCTTCATAAATAATAATCTATTGCAAATGCTGCATTTAGGAATTCTGGTCAATATATCTGGCGGTGACGTGCAGGCCCAGAGGAGACGGATTACTTTATCAGACATCAGTTGGTAAATGGCAGTTACCAATAATTTCTAGAAGAGCATAGACGAGCATTAATAGTGGGCACACTAAGCTTCTCGAAGAAACTATGGTTCAAAAGTAGAAAATTCAATCGCATAGTCGCTTATAAATTTGGAGAAAGTAAAGATGTATCTGATGGATATTCTTTGCTTAATCTCCCTAGGTAAAACCTGTTGATTACCTCTACGGATAAAGAGTAAAATATGCAGCCGACATCATGAATTTTAAACATTTTGGGTTAATAAAATGAATTTTTAGCTACCAGTTTGTCGAACCTGTAAATCTAAATAATCTAACAATGCCACTATTTGCATTTTTATAGAGAAACGTTTGGTTTGCACTCGCTGAAATCACTACGAATTGTTCTGAAAGCGAAATAGTAATAATGATGTGCATTTTAAAGTAGAATGAGAAGCTGAATCAGTATTTAGTTCATATTTCTAGGTAATACGTACTAATTTCACCGAAATGTATTTTTAGCTGATTGCATTAAGAGTTCTAAAATTCAAACAAGAAAGTATTCCTAACCACATTGCAAATTGTATTATTTTGATCAAAGCATTGACAAATTAATAGTTTTCATGGAAAAGAATATATCGCGAATAAAAATGCATGCTCACGAAAACTCTTGTTTTCTTGGAGCATGCTTTTATAGTATCGAGCTCTCTTTGCGATGAAAGCTGGTCTAATGCATTAACCATATTCTACACCTTTTTCTCCGTGTGCATAAAATGCACAAATACGGAGTTTTTATTAATTTTTAGCAGTAATATTGCAATTTCAGTAGATTATGTACTAAATATCTGGTTTAAAGAGAATACCTCTTGTATAATGTTTATAAATATCCAGGTAAACAAACCGCTTAAAACGGGAAATGGGCAGTTGCAAGGCAATGCTACAAACAGTGAACGCTTTCTCAGAGGAAATGGTTTACATTCACGTTATGGAAACAGAAACCAGCGGGATTGGTCTCCCCTAAACTTTCTCACATGCGCCCTAACAAGGTGGGGAGAAAATACTCCAAGCGGCAATAACACGTGCCATTCCCTAACGCAGGTGGGGGAAAAACGCTCAAAACGGTCTGGCCCTTTTTTGCGTCATCGAATGGAGAAGAAACCGAATATGCGATTTCAACGCCTTTTTTTAAACCCATTGAAACCAAAATTGAACACACATCTACAATTAAGGTTAGAAGACCACATACCAAATTTCGCTACACTACAGACAGTCAATCAATCCTTTGATGCATCTGGCCCAAAATTTGACACGTACCTACATTCCTGATGTTAAAACTGTATACCAAAATTTATCTATTTAGCTATTTAAGTTTTTGAATTATCGCGATCACATGAACACAGACAGAGAGCCAGACAGACTTCCCTTGGATGGATTTCGTTCAAACTTTGACAGAAGCCTACAAATTATGTTTAAAGACCACATAGCAAATTTCATCCTTGTAGCTCTAATAGTTTTTGAGTTATAGTATTCACAGACAGACATAATTCCAAAATTGTGTTTTCGGACTCGGGGAGGTCTAAAACGTGGAGATTCGCTAAAATCTCGAGTTCGAATTATTTGACGATTGCAATACTTTCTCTTTGTGCACTTCGTACACGAAAAAGTAAAAAAGGGCCAACTGTAAAACAGCAACAAAAATCAAACAAAAACGGACATAGAATCAAAATTTCACAAATTACGCTAGATAAAAGAGAGAAAAATAAAGCTTTAGCATCTTTATCCCGTTCTCTTAATCTTAAAGGCCACTAATTAGGAAGTTCCAAAAATTCAAATTTCATGAATTTTTAGTAGACATTTGCGTAGATGATTCATAAATTCTAAATCACTCTTCGAATTATTTTAAAGCTTGATTCATTCATGTTATCAATGAATGATTAACAAGCATACAAATTCGAAGGGCACCACTGTCCAAAATATAAGAAATGTGGGCTGCAAAGAAATGTGCTGCAAAAAGGTTATTTAACTAAACTTAGAAACTTGCTATATATTTTTTATTACAATTTTCATAGGAATTAAAATAAACAAGCGATATAAAAAAAATCACAACGTCAAAATGACATTCGGACATACTTTTTCTAACAATCTCTTTTCCAAAATATGGAAAAACATTATTCTCTGTGATTACTTACGACGCTGGCCCAAGGTGTTTGTCATAATTTCTATGCGTTGCAGGAATCTTAATCTAATTAAAAAGAGGTAATCGCAAGTAACTGATCGCATCGACAACCAGATTTTTAACTTTATTAAAATATCTTATAAAAATTTCAACGTGTTTGCAAACTTGGTTGCAGATATTAAACTTCAGGTACCCCAACGCCACTAAGCTTAGTTTTCAAAAAAATGATCGTACCAGATCTCAATTATCCACATTTGCTTATTCTTACTTGTTTCTTCACCGCAGGACATCAGGAGTGCGTGGATGAGAGGCTTTCAAACAATAATCGCACTAGATCTCAATTATCCACATTTGCTTATTCTTACTTGTTTCTTCACCGCAGGACATCAGGAGTGCGTGGATGAGAAGCATTCAAAAAATGATCGCACTAGATCTCAATTATCCACATTTGCTTATTCTTACTCGTTTCTTCACCGCAGGACATCAATAGTGCGTGAATGAGAAGCATTCAAAAAATGATCGCACTAGATCTCAATTACCCACATTTGCTTATTCTTACTCGTTTCTTCACCGTAGAGCACCAGAAGTGAGTGGATGAAAGGCTTCCGGAGAAGTAAGTGGGGTCTCGCTTCCTTATGGTCCTTCTATAATGCCGGTGTTGCTTCTATGAACCCAATGGGTCTTATCCTTTTATTGTTGGTTTCCTCGCAAGTGCCGTTCGTAATGTGGATTATTACGCGTTCGGCCTCAGATATAGTATTAATTTATGTGGTACCTGGTCAGTTGTACCCAAAGCTAAAGCAGGGCGACGTTCCTTTGCGGTCTCTTGTCTTTTCACTTGTTCAGCTCCAAACTGTCTTTGCGTTACAAATTCGAACAAAATAACTATTTGTTTCCCAGATATTTAAAGTAAAAATCTTTTAAACCTTATTTTTTGTCAGTCACTTTTAATACAATAGAATTCCATCTAAACTTAGATAATTATGCATAGCAAGTGTTTCTTTGACGAGCTTAAAACTTAGAAATAAAATTTTAGTTTCATAGTGAGGAGGGCAAAATGTATTTATTAAGGGAAGATTCATCCCAACAAATTTAACATACTTGAATCGGGTAGATGCACTTTAATTTCCAGATCTTAGAGAAACGAAAATAAATACATAGCCAAAATACAGTTTAGTGAGAGAAATACATAAATTATGGTCCCTTATTAGAGTTTGTGAGGATTTGGGCCCGCTCCTAACCTTCTCCCACTTCAACTCAAGCTCGGATTTAATGGCCAACATAATTGCACCTTTGAGGAAGAAAGATCAAATTTCAAGGTATGCCATGGTCAACAAAACTGACGGCATGATCACGATTTCGAAATCCACGCTCGATTAAGCAATTTGGTCATTAGCTGACAGAATGAGTGCCCAGAGCATTCGGATATTAACCTCTGTCTCCCTTTAATCCCAAAAGGGGCTTTTCAGGAAAAAAGTTCTATGCATCGTTATTAGTTGCCTAAATCATCACTCAAAACGATGCACCACGTTGCTAACGCACTGCTTCTGAGACACAGGGGCCGGGGTGGCGTAGTTGCATGATCTCGGCTTCGGGGCCTGAGGGCTCCAAGCTCGAATCCGATTCCACTGAAGATCTGCCGTGTGTCCGGCCTGTTGCACGTTAAATCATACGTAGGGGGCCAAACGTCCTCCCGCTGGTGTGAGCAAAAATACTCACACTGTCCCGGCCTACCCAAGAAGGGTGTAAGGCCGGAAGAGGACCAGCGGTGAGAGGGCCGCCCCACCAGCATGTGGAGGTACCATACATAGGGGGCCAAACGTCCTCCCGTTGTGTGGGCAAAAATACCCACACTGGCCCGGCCTACCCAAGAAGGGTGTAAGGCCGGGAGAGGATCAGTGGGGAGAGGGTCGCCCCACCAGCACGTGGAGGACGGGATTTATTAGGTACAATAAAATGATACAGGCATTGCCCGGACAGGGGCGGGCAGTACTTTCAAATACAAGAGAGCTGGGAGTATAAACATGGTTCGACCCACCTCGGTAGAGAGCGAATAGCTTGATTTACATGTCCTCAACCACCAAGTGAGGCGAATGATACTCACAAAATAAAGAATGACAAAATGAAGGCTTTTTCTTTTCATATAAAATATAAAAACATACCTAACGCAATAAATTTAAAAACTGCTCGGGCAAGCAAGCAACAGTAAAAATTTATAAGTATTGAAATAGAAACAAACAAATAAACACAGTAAAAGCAGTATAAATCAGATTTATAAATAAGTCAAAGATTGAAACCCCACAATATAAAAACAAAACACACACAAACAACACTACACACAAAACACAAATAAAAACTGTACAAAACATTGAATTAAAAATACATAATTTTTTTTAAAAAATCACTTCTGAGATAGAAAGGAAGAAATTCCGTCAGTCATCGGCAATCCACGTCCCGCGTACCCGGGAATATCTATTCGTCAATTACATAATGTTTTTTTTAAGTAAAAAGTGCGCAAGTTAAAAATTATTTTTAACTCCTATACAGGATGAAAACGACCAAAGGGGGCGGATAAAGATTAAAATCGGAAATTTGGAGAAGGATGTGCCAGCTCAGGTGTCGTCCTCGTCGTCTGACCGCGGTTGAAAATTATGAGCTCCGTCCCAAAATAGCCCTTGTGTTGCTTCAAAACGGGAAGTTAACTCTATCGATACGGGATCGTCCCAACCGTCCCTTCAAGCAAAAGACGGCGGTCATCCGAATATCACTGTGAAGTTTCCACCCCTTTCGTTAAGTGTGATTGATTTCAGACCCGCAGCGATTTAATTGGCCTTCTTTTGGAATAAATTAAATCAAAAGATTGTCTTTGAATTCGTTTATTGTTCTGATGATATACAGGCTTGTTATAATTAAAGGTCATGTATTCAGAAGGCTCTAAAGCCAGTTTTATGGCTCTAAATGAAATAAAATCTCACTAGAATGTTGTACAAGCGATGCATTATGCGAAAACTGAAGAAAGTAGAGAAAGGCAAAAAGAGAATAAAAGTTAAAATTTTCAACAATAGATGGCGCTATGAGCATATCTGAGGTGATTTTTGCAGATTTTATTATTATTATAGAATTAAAATTAAGTAATTCATTTTAGTTCTTTTTAGTTTAACTGAAAATCGCTGCTAAAATTCAGTTCTGAATGTAAAACCTTCGTTCAAAATACCGTTCTTATGCAAGAACCTCACACTATTTTTTCTTAAAAATTCTATCAATTCTATCTTTTCCTCCCTTTTTTCATAAAAACAAGAAAAAATACAGTGAAGCGGTGCACTTTCTTGGGGGTCTATTCTGGTACTCCCGGTTGGGTTGGGAGTTGGGTTGGGTTCCGTTGTTAACGTGCAACCCAACCGGAGGTACCAGAATATACCCCTTTTATAAAAAATAATATTTTGAAGAAAAAAAGACTTTACGTTCGAAACTGAATTTCGGCACGTTTTTAGTTAAACTTTTAAAACCATTTCCCTCAAATGAGCTACTTAGATTGGCTTCCATAATAAGAAAAATCTTCAAAAATCACCTCAAATATTGGCATACTGTCATCTATTGTAATGTTTTATCTCTTCTTTATTTTGGTTCTCACAGAGCACACCACGTGTTTTGCACCAATTTGGTTTCATTTCGAGACATAGAACCGGATCTAACAAGAGGAGTTCACTACTTGGGAAATTCAGTTCCGGATGAAACTTGATTTATTAACAGTATACATTTAGGATGTTCATCCATTAAAATGCTAAGGTGCAATGGCCAATGGAAAATGACCCTCAAACTATCGGCATAGCTAATATACCAGTAAGTTGTTACCGTTGTTAAAGCGCGAATAGCATGGACGGTATAATACTGACGTGCAAACATTTTGCCCAGGGTTCGATCCCGCCCCCGTTTTCTTTTTTGAAAATATTTTTTTAAAATTAATATTTAAGTGAATTAAAATTATATAAACATCTTTTATTAAAATATTAATAATTTTTAAGCATTAATTTTTTTTATTCATATGATATATCAATCATAGTCATAATTTAATTTTTAAACAGTTAAATAATCTTAACAACAAGTTTAATGATGTTAAATAATAAGTATAATTACTATTATCATTATATGTGATATTTTTGAATTAACATTTAATTTATATAAATCATTTACCTAGTCCTTCGGAAGAATTTTCGTTGATTCAAGGAACATAATATAATATTATTAGGAAAAATTAAAATTTTAAACCTGACATCATTATTTTTTCAGAACTCGCCGAGTTCGCCAATTTTAAGATTCTTTATTATTGTGTTAATTGATTTATCCTTTTCCATTCATAGATTTCTCGCCAAACACACTTTTATTCGCACCGATTGTTTGTATGCGCACATGAAACATTCAACACTGCTCCCATGTAATATTGGCTTTTTTCAGTGTGCTAATAGAGTTACACTCAGACTAGAGTAAACTTTTAGGGCTTATACCTACTATTAAAATCCAATTGATTAAATAAAATTTATTATGGGGCTTACTCTCTAGCAATGTATTATTACCAATTAATTAATACAACCTAACTTTTACCAAATGCCACTAGAAAATGAAATTAAACACATGTTTATTCTAAACGACTGGTTAAACAGAAGTACGGAAAGCAAATCTGCACCGTTACTTATCCAAATGGAACAATTTCTAATGAGTTGAGAAAATTAGAAGAAGGAAAAAATGTTGTGTTCCCTTAAAATCCTTTTCCTGCTCTTCTTCACGCTTTCTCGAGTACCTCCCAAATGTTCGATATAATTCCATTAGAATTAAACTTTTTATATTATTTTTTTCATTCCGAACCAACGAGTTGGGCTGAGTTGTAGCTGGAAGCTGGTGTTTCATGAAAAGAAATCGCAGAAATTAGGTCAGGCTGCAAAGCGCCAAATTAACTATCTTCATAGAGAAGAGAGAGGAAATAACAGACGATTTATAAATATTCAACAATCGCTTGTGCATAAAGACAAATGCAAGCTTCGAACTGCTATTGGAACAAAAAATGCGGGAAATACTTCTTCAAGCGTTAAAATTAAGTTGCTGAAGATTATTTTTCTGAATTTCAACCGATCGATTCCAAAGCAAACTAATTTTTTTCCCTTCAACAATCTAAGTATACTACATTTTTTGTATCCAAAAGAACTATATTCAAAATTTAAATCGAATCTTATGTTGGATGCAGCATCTTTTAAGTGCAACTAATCAACCGGCAACTTAGATCGAATGTTTTTTGCTTGTGTTAATTTTTGTCACTGAAGAACTGATTGCAAATAGTTTTTTTACTGTGATGCATAAATGATTTGAATGTTTACGATTACTGGTACCACCCAGTTTAAGTATCCGATTACTGGTACCACACAGTATAAGTATCCGACTACTGGTACCACCCAGTTTAAGTATCCGATTACTGGTACCACACAGTATAAGTATCCGACTACTGGTACCACACAGTTTAAGTATCCGATTACTAATATCACCCAGTTTAAGTATCCGACTACTTGTACCACCCAGTTTAAGTATGCGATTACTGGTAACACTCAGTTTAAATATCCGACTACTTGTACCACCCAGTTTAAGCATCCGATTACTGGTACCACTCAGTTTAAGTATCCGATTACTGGTACCACACAGTTTAAGTATCCGATTACTAATATCACCCAGTTTAAGTATCCAATTACTGGTACCACCCAGTTTAAGTATCCTATTTCTTGTACCACCCAGTTTAAGTATCCGATTACTGGTACCACACAGTTTAACTATCCGATTACTGGTACCACCCAGTAAAGTATACAATCACTGCTGGTCGTAATTTGTTCAAACTAAATATTTTTCCGGGACATTTTGTCATTTTTGCATACAAGTAAAGTATATTTGCTTTCTATACATTTTGTATATTAATGAAAAGCTTGACTTCTTCAGTTATGGAAATTAAATTTCAATGTTTAGAGGACATACAATACGGTCCACTACTATACCTTCCCAAAACTAATTTAACTTTTTTTTATTTTTTAAAAATATATCAGCAACATTCAATGTACTACCTTTCTTTTAGCTGTTGCTTGGATATTCTTACTAGGGATGCTAATATCCGAAAAACGGTTATTGCGAAAATAACCGGTTTTCGGATATTTAGATTTTTTTTTCACCTTCGGTTTGACCTAGCAGTTATAACCACTTAAAATAACCGGTTTTTGAAATAACTGATTTTCGGTTTTTTTTTTTATAATTTTTGTTGATAATTGTAGATAAAATTTGTAGATAAAATTTTAACGTAGGACTACGTTCCTCCCATTGGAGTCTCAGGAAGGAATCTGATTCACACACCAAAACGCCACAAAAAACGTTGTATGGAATATCCTCTATATCTCGGTAACTACATATGTTAAAAACATAACTCATGTCCTATTTTAGAGATAAAGGATGACAACAGAAGTTACAAAAAAAAATTGAAAATCAGAATTGTAGTTCAGCGACTACTGAGTCGCAAAGTTGGGCAAAAATACGCATGAATTGCTGACGCGATCCTCTATATCTCGGTAACTACATATGTTAAAAACATAAGTCATGTCCTATTTTAGAGATAAAGGGTGACAACAGAAGTTACAAAATAAACTTAAAAACATACGAGAAATTTCGAGAAAATCACAAACTCGACACTTTTAACAAATAGATCGCAAAAAATAAGTGAGAGTGTCAAGCCCATACCGGTTGGATATTAAATAGCAATGTATAGGGAGTTGGTAGACACTTGCTGCAGGTCCTTACTCATCCTACTACCTATTCTAAAAACAATTCCGTGGTCTTCCCTATATTTGATAATATTTCAAGATATTTTAAGTCACAGATGAAGTTTTAATGAGCTTAAATGCAACTTTATTCAGAGAGGTGATGTGTAGAGTCAGACATAAGATGGTGGCAGTCTTTTAAATCTAAAACAATTTATTTTAATTTGGAAATGTTATTTTCATGTCGGTAAAACGATTTAATAAGATCTTCAAAAGTAAAATCCACGCCATGACCATTGTTAGAAGAGTGCGCGCAAAGATGGCGTGTCTTACCAAGAAGGAGTTACATCGTACAAGAGAACGTTAGAACATCGCGGCGAGCTTAAATAGTATTTTCTAAAAATGGGAAGTCCCGCACGCTATAGTCGGTTGAATCGGAATTCTTCCAATTAAATTGACAATTATTCCTATACTAGAACTTAAATAGAAATAATAAGTGTATAAATTAAAAAGTTACGAAGCGTCTTTAAAAATAGGAAAGTTTTAAATCATTACATATAAATTCCTTTAAATTTTTGATAGATTAAAATCTTATATTATCTTAACTAGAAAAAAAATTCGATTAGAAGATTTGAACTTAGCAATATATAAAAATGTTAAATTGTCTTAATAAACGCAATTTCTATTTTTTATACTTAATTCCTTGGTTTTTATCTCATAAGCAGAATTGCCATTTAATGTTTGCTAAGAATTAGGACAAGACTATTATTCTTGCATTACAAACGGCTTTATCGATAAAAAAATAATCATACATTTTATTGCAAATTATTTGTTTTTAAATAAGCATAACTCATAATATTTCTTTCAAACGATAAAGATTGGGTGCATCCGTCAGTTTATTTTAAAATCCTATATGTTACGACTAGTGTAGGAAAAGTTATAGAAAACTTCAAGTCATTTGATTTAAGGCTCTCTTTCCAAATTTACCCTTCCCTCAAATTATCTGGAATTTAGCGGTTTTGTCTTTTTTTTTCGTGTATCGTATTTCTGATTAAGATTCTAGAGTTTTTCTTTTGGCTCAGCGGCAAACAAACTATCTCAAAATCCTTCTGCGGTGAGTTTGATGAAAGTTTCTGCGGTTGGAAAGTTTTCCTCGGAAACTTCAAAGAGATGCCTCTGATTTCCTCTCTGGTTTTATTACTTTCTTGTAATCCGTGCAGTAAAAGACTTCTTAGGTTATCTGTCTGACTTTGATTTTTGAAAAACCTAAAAAAGTCTTAATCTTTTTTTTTTTTCATTTCCTAGAGCAAATTTTCTTAATCTTTTAATCACAACCCAAAGTGGAATCGGGAAAGCATTTACGGAATGTCCTGCTTTCCGGTTCTTTTTTCCAAAATGAATAAGCAGTTGTAACTAAAAAAAATTTTATAAATTAACCATTTATCGTAATTGAAGTAATAAAAATCAGATGTAGTGGAGTAGAAAATGTATTTAATATAAACAGATGTGTTGCAGAAGACTGATATCTGAAAAAATAAATCGACGGGCATAACTTTCAATCAGAAATAGCATGCGATACGATCATTTGTCTTCGCTCGACCTTTCAAGCAATATGCTGGATGTCCACTTAAGTCCTGGACTCTCACAGCTTAAATTCAAATAGGTAACAGTTACAGTTATGGAAGTAGTGTCTAGGTATAGTAAAGTGGTTATGAGCTAAGCGATTAGACCTTTAAAACGCCAAAAACGACAACAAAAACAAAATTCGAAGTTAGCATTTTTATCTGGAAACCGGTAAGAGATAGGGATAAAAGACAACTGCTAAATCATAGGGCATCATAGATTTTGTAAGAAAAGAAATCTTGGGCACATCAGTGTTAAGAATAGTTATAAGAATAAAAACGATCCTCTACTTGTTACTTATGAGTGCCCACTAAAGTCCCTTACCACCCTTTTAACTACCGAATGCCTGCAGCTATAGTCATAAGAGTGGTGTCTAGGCAAGGTAAAGTGACTATGCGCTACTAGATGAAACCACTCACAGCGCCACCTGATGGAAAACGGTGGAGTTAGCTTTAATATCTATAAAACGGTAGGAGATAGAGTTGAAAAGTGAATTACAAAGTTGTAGAGCATCAACGATTTAGTTCAAAAAGACCACTTGGTCATGAATGCTTTAGTTATAGCCAAAAAACAATGTTTTAAGCAATAAACGAAATTGCTAAGTGGTTGGTAATGCTGAATGTCCCGTAGATACATATATACAGGGTGTCCACTAAATTCCCTTACAATCCTTTTAACTACCGAATGGCTGCAGCTGTCTTCATAACAGTGGTGTCTAGGCATGGTAAAGTGACTATGCGCTACTGGATGAAACCACTCACAGCGCCACCTGGTAGAAAACGGTGGAGTTAGCGTTATTATCTCTAAAGCGGCACGAGATAGAGGAAAAAAGGGAATTACAAAGTTGAAGAACATCATCGATTTAATACAAGACACCTTATGGTTATGAATGCTAAAAACAGAAAGCTTAAAATGTACATTTGTTTGTTTGCGGTTTACGAAACTGTGACGTCATGAAACTTAAACAAAAGGAGAAAAGATTATTTTTCGGACGAAAAACGAGCCCCCAACATGGCACAGTGGTATCACTTGTAATTTATAATCACTCTTATGAAAAATAGTTGTTTTTTTTTCTTTCTAAGAATGTTTTGTCATGTGTCATTGTAGGAAATCGCAAACAAACAAATGTGCATTTTAAACGTTCTGTTCTGAGCATTCATGAGCATAAGATGTCTTTTTGCACTAAATCGATGATGCTCTACAACTTTGTAATTCACTTTTTTCCTCTATCTCGTACCGTTCTAGAGATAATAACGCTAACTCCACCGTTTTCCACCAGGTGGCGCTGTAAGTGGTTTTATCCAGTAGCGCATAGTCACGTTACTATGCCTAGACACCACTCTTATGACGATAGCTGCAGCCATTCGGTAGTGAAAAGGGTGGAAAGGGACTTAAGTGGGCACCCTGTATACCCAATACTTTTTGACTTTCCCTGTAAGAAGGCTATGAAGCTGAAAGACTTAATTTTCAAGATATTAATCATTCACAGCGATGTAACGTATATTCTAGTGGACTATCGGACAACCAAATTTTAACATTTTTCAATCTAGACAAGTCCGTGCGAGAAAATATTCTACAAAGCTCCATATTTCTTATCAGACCTTAAGCTACATCACGAAAGATTAAATATGGTTCTTTAGAAAACTGATATCCAATTTTTAAAATTACCAAATATTTGAGATCTTTCAACTGGGGTCTTTCCAAATTACTCCCTATTGTCTAGGAAAAGCTAGATATCAAATGATGCGAAATTCGAATTCAATTTTTACAACGAAAACATTGTTTGTGATTTATTTAAATTAATAAGCTACGGACTGTAACTAAACAGAATTTAGCTTTATCTCTTCATAAATTATTTGTGCCTTGGCATATTTACGAGAGCGCGTTGGAACCATTATCATATTTATGTTCCTTTGCTGAAATGAAGTAACCTAATTTCAGCTCATAAATAATTTTCATAATTTCTTCTAAATTCTAGGGATATTTTATAACAGCTTCTGTTCGTGCAAAATTCAGAGACTAAATTCAGTTGGATTGGAATGCAAATCCAGGTTTATCTGAGAAACAATCTTTCAGAGAGTTATCGAATATCTTTCAAAAAAATCTGCAAATGTGAAAAATTAATTGTAGAACACAATGGAAGTAAAATGAAACAAATATGAGGTACAAAATTAGATGCAAATTAAATCCAACTTCCCAGAATTTAATTTCTATGCAAGCTGATCATAGTAAAATTTTTTTTCTGCGGTTCGATTTTCAGTTAAGTTTTCTTATACTTTCTCGAAGAGTGATCTGGAATTCAATGAAAAACTCTTTACATATGGTTTTTAACTCGTTTTTATTACTATCAAAGTAGAAATTTATTCTATAAAAAAATTCTGACGATTTTTTTATTGCTTTTTGTTATAATTGTGGTTCTGCAATTTAGAACTTTAATTCGAAAATTTCACATTTATTACACTTAGTATATTTGGAATTAAAATAAAGGTATAATTTTATTATACTGTAATTTTTCTTCATAACATTCGTTGTAATTTTTTTTCGCTTGCATACAGAGATTCTTTCAGAAATAATAGGGTCAGGAACGCAAATAGTTTTGTATACACAAAGTATTAAATTCCTAAAAGTCTCTGATTTTTTTATTCAGAAACATGAAAAAATACAATTTGAAATAATCCTATAAATTATGCATATTATGAACATTTTTCTTTTTTTTAAATAGTAGCAAATTTTGTACTAATAATTATATTGAAATTTATTAATTAAAAAGTTTTAAGTAATGTCGAAGGTTCCTTTTTTATTAGATTTTCGTGTAAAATTTACTCTTGAAAAGCCCATGATTAAAGTGTCAACTACAATAAAAATTTATTTCAACAATAGTTGGCAAACTATTCTAAAAAATAGCCACTATAGTGGTTTTCGATTTCTCTTAACCTAATCCTGCAGATCATAATTTAACTATCAGGGAATTTAAATATGCTTTCATTATCTTTTAATTTGAAGTGAAACTAGTCCAAAATCAATTATTTAATTTCTATTGGTATTTTTACACCTAGTATACATAAAACATACATATGAACGCGATTGAAAAAAACGTACGAATTTCATAGCAGTAGCAATTAGTTTCATTTGGCTGACTATGACTTTCCATTTCTGAAAGTACAAATCACTGCATTAAAACAGCGGGAGTAGTCTCCCCGAAACTTTTTCGCATACACCCTAACACAGGTGAAGGAAAAAATGCTCCAAGCGGTAGAAACACGCTCCATTCCCTAAGAGAGGTGGAGAAAACGCACCAGCAGTCGCGCCTTTTCTTACGTCGTAGAATGGTGAAAAGACCGAAAATCCAATTTGAAAGCCTTTTTTTCAACCGATTGAAACCAAAATTGGACAGAGATCTATAATTAAGATAAGGAGACCACATATCAAATTTCAGTTATCGAAGTCATTGCATTTAGGAGTTATATGTTCACAAGTATCTGATTATACAGATTTACAGACAGTCAACTCTTTGAAGGATTTGGTCCGAAATTTGATCCGTCAAAGGGTTGACTCTATGTCAGTCCGTATATTCGCATACTTGTGAACACAATAACTTCTTATCACAAAAACTTAGATAAATGAAATTTGGTGTGTGGTCTTCTAACCTTTATTGTAGACCTGTGTCCAATTTTGGTTTCATTCGGTTGAAAAAAAGCGTTCGAATTGCATATTCGGTTCAAATTGCATATTACTATTGTGTATTTTCGCAGTTTGCTACCACTTGGCGACAGTAAAATGTCGCCAAGCGGTTGTTCCCAGTATGGTTTCCTTTCGCCTTGGCGCGATCCACGAAGGACGAAAGAAATTGGGATTTGTGGATGAGCGCTGCAGAAATTCCGGCAATCTCTAAGTCTGGAATTCAGAATTCTTCCTGAAGACACTGTCTATATTGTTACAAAAGCCTTTCTAAGGGTGTATAGTGTAAACAGTCCAACAATCAGGATAATGGAGAATGAAGGTTTATTCACAAATGTGCAGGAAAACACGTAGCACAGGTAACAGGAAACAATAGATATTGTACAGATTAGCAACGTAAACAGACAACAATTCACAGGTAATAACAGTTCAGCACTTTGATATTTAGCAACACAAACAGTCCGCAAATAACTAATAACGACAATAACAGCACTTTCGATATCGATCAGCTCACCGGCTTCTAGCTCGCACTGCAGACGAAACTGCCAAGTCGTTCTAGTGGATCAACACACCCTCTCGGATCTACACGCGGTCCTTATATACTCTCTCCGACAGGCAGTGACGTCACATGGAATTTTCTCGTATATTCAAGCGTATTTCCTTTCCTAATAGAGATATCAAGAAGAAGGTCGTATTTTCTGGAATCATCGATTTGTCGCTAAGGTCGCCAAAATGATCGCCAAGTTGGTCGCCAAGGTCAGAAGTCCCGGAACGGCCACTGCCCGTCACTCCATGCTTAACCCTGTAAAATTCCCTCCCCAACTATAAGACTAGAGAAGCAGGAAAGCGACATTACGTCTTTCTAACAATATGTAGCGCCTGGCGATGTGTCGAAATCTTAATTATTTTATTTTCGCTTGTTTTGTTGCCCTTACATGTTGCCGCTGCCTATGATAAACCATCCAAATTCTCCTTTCGTTCAGGACCTACCCGCAGGTTCGCAATTTTTATGCGGGGGATTGGAGTTAACATATTTGTTAGGGAGAGAGCATACGAGAAAGTCTGGGGGATACCACTCCCGCTGGTTATGTAAGAGTTAGTAAAGAAGCTAATTAGTTTTTAATTTTAACCGCATTACACTTAAGCTATATAATTGAATGTAAATGGTACTTTCATTTTACATGCAATGAAGCAATTTGTCGTAGATGTGATTATTAAAATACCATGGTGAGGCAGTCATTTCTGTTTCCCAATTAAGAAATTATTTCAATAGATTACCCTATTAGCACAAGATATTTTGCGATATCTCCACGTTATTCTGAATGCCGCACAATATCTTAAAGATATCAAATATTTTAGGCCACCTTATGCAAATAGGGTAAGAACAGCTGCAGGTCTCATACTATCTAAATAACCCCTACCGCATAATTTGGCAGGAATACAAAGTTAAATTATTGCGTCTCTTGTTAAGTGAAGGGTAATTTTGAAGCAGATTAACAATTTCTATCTTTTTTTTCTTTATATGTCTGGATTGGTTTCATTCCCTAGAAAAATTTCCTGTTTCTGCCTCTTTTGTTTTGTTTCTTTGAATATAGATGGCGCCATGGGACTAGTATTTTCTTTAATAACTCCTCCTTCTTGGAGAAAATTAGCGTGGGTTTGTGATCACATAAAGGTTTTTTTCTTATATCTTAACGATGAGCATAGGGTAAGTTTTTTTTATTTATGGGGGCTATTTTAATATAGCCAGATGGCTAATATGTTTTAGCTATCACATTAGCGTTTTGATGTGTGTGTTTTTTCTCTTTCCTTTGAAAATTTGCTTGTTGAAGTTCAGATCTACATTGGTCTTTGTTTGGGAAAATCTTCGGACTATGAGGAGCTATGTTTGGCGTAATGCTAACTTCTTACAGAAAAAAATTTCCCAATTATTATTTTGAATACATTTCAAATAGTTCTTAGCCCTTGAAAAAGTGGTCTAGAATGGATCCCTTGTTTGTTTTTGGTTATTTTCGTTTAACTTTGAGTTTATTTTTATTTTGGGGGGCTTTCCTTTGTATAATCTTGATTTCTAATCTCTAAATCTGTTACTAAAGGCTTTTGAGCATTCTTTGTTGTAAGATTAAAAAGGATTTGGAATTTTATTTTCATGTGTGAGAACTACCATTAAATATTGAGGAATATGTTTTAACTTTGTTTTGCTGATTTGCACGTTTCACAAAAACTGTGGAATGCTTGTATTTATAAGTTAAAAGTTGCAAATTATTGTATTACTAGTCACCTATGGCGGATCAACTGGTACGCCGGGATTATTGCGTACAAAAAAATTCATTCAAATATTTTATACGTGCCTTTTCCTTAAAGGTTCCCCCAACAAAATTAAATTTCAAATTTTGATAAATATATTCAATTCATGTCAAAATTCAATTTGTGCAAGCACCCTGATCATTTACTTTCTCTTAGAGTACAAATGAAATTTACCTCGCTGCAATGCCGATATCTTTCTGAATCTTAAAAATATTTAACTGGAATTTTTATATAATTGTCCTATACACCTGGTTTTGAAGTTACAATATTTGCAAGTTAAAAATCAAATTTGAATACAAGTTACAAATCTAATTTGAACACAAGTTACAAATCTAATTTGAGCAACAAGTTAGAAATCTAATTTGTAATCTAATATAAAGTAATTTTTAATCTAATAACAAGTAATTTTTAATCTAATAACAAGTCATTTGTAGTCTAATAACAAGTCCTTTGTAATCTAATAGCAAGTAATTTGTAATTTAATAACAAGTCATTTGTAATCTCACACTTGTCTTGTCACAAGTAATTTGCGATCTAATAACAAGTCATTTATAGTCTAATAACAAGTAATTTGTAATCTAATAACAAGTAAGTTCTAATTTGTAATCTAATAACAAGTAAGTTCTAATTTGTAATCTAATAACAAGTTACAATTCTAATTTGAACACAAATTACAAATCTAATTTCAACACATAATAATATCAGAAGTAATATTTTATTCGTTTTGATAATTATTTCAACGTACATTCAGAAAAAAGATAATCATTATTATTTCTAGTCTATTTGTTATTAAGATTTTACCAAGGTTTCTGAAAAAAATGGTTAATTTGTATTTGAAAAAAATTAAACCAGTTTGAAAAATTTTGTGGCTTTTTAAATTATTAAAGATATTTTAGATGAAATTACTAATCAGCATCCCAAATCTTTATCTATCGTCAACAGCCTATTCTCTTTTAAAGAATCTCTAATACATAAAAGCAAATAATTCAAGAATTTAAAGCTTACATTAATGTTTAAAATCATTTAAACTCAAAGAATGACATTTCTATATATATGAGCTTTATAAATCTGTTTTTTCTGCATAATTAATATGCAAGAGAAAAGAAAAGAAAAATAATTAAAAGCGATTGTTGACATTTTAATTAAAACTGCCCAATAATCCAGAATTCTTGTATAAAGCACTTTAGAGAGCAGACTAAATCGAAAAGAATCGTTCTCTTAATTCTTTGTGGAATTGTTTTCCCCGCACACAGAATAACTGAAAGCTTGTCTTAATTATTCAATAGATCTAAAGTGATTTTCAAAAATAGAAATTAGTTTTTGAAATATCATAGGTCAACGCATTTTCCTTTCCAATAGCATAGCTAGAAAAATAATTTGATTCCTACGTGGATTTGGGCAAGACAATATTTTGTTTTTCGTGCTAGGAATGTGGTTATGCGTTTTTTGTTAAAAGTATAAATGCATTTCAAAATAACATGCAAAATAAAGTGAGAAATTTTATCACATTTTCCAATTAATTTGATGGTTTTGCATATATTAGATTCGTAATAAAAAAATTATTAGTAATATAATAGCCCAGATCTTTCGGTAACGCTCTGACGTCACCAACAATGAAACTCGCGTCATAGCACTGCGAGACGTTAAACAGCATGATTTCATTGTTAGAGAACCTAAATTTCAATAATTTCAAATTTAAAAGAGTAATTGTCGTTGTAATTTCAAATTTAATAGCTCTAAAATAGTGAAATCAAATTTGCTATCCATTGATACAAAATTTATCTCGCTATGATCAATAGTTTCCGAGAAATTTTAAATTATATTAATCATATATTTCAAATTAATTTCCGTTTCTAATAGAAAGTAGTAAATCACGTCATTGGTATATCATGCGCGTGATATAGTTTGGACGCCACGATGCATATGATTATTTAGTGCAATCGTGATGATATAATTTGATAAATTTTTTTGGCAACGTTAAAATTTACACAAAGACATCTGAAGTACAAGGAAAATTGTTAAACAACGAAAAATACTTCACACTGAATGTTGTTTACCAAGAGGTTTTTTGAATAAAGAAATATGTAAATAATTTGTGAATAAAAAAATATTTCCTGTCATAATACATATTTGTCGCCGTAATGGCGTCAGGTACAAGGGCATGGGGCGGCGTTCTGTCATAATACATACGTTTATTTTATTTGTTTTCAATCAATGTGAAATATTTCTCTCGCATATATATCTATTTAAACACGCCATATGAAGGGAAATCTCTCGAATGAAGAGGCAATTTGCACCCGTCATACCATGACGGGTTATTTTCGAGTTTGGAAATATATAACATTATGTTAATTTCCTTAATTGTATTAATAATTTAAACCGATTGGTTCTTTGTATTATAGTTTTTTTAATTGATTGATGATTGATTCTATCAACTACTTTGTTGATTGTTTGATTGTGGATTATATTAGATATCGATATATATTAGATTCTTTAGATATCGAAAAATAAATAAATAACATTATGTTAATTTCCTTAATTGTAATAATATTTTAAACCGTTTGATTCTTTGTATTATAGTTTTTTAATTGATTGATGATTGATTCTATTAACTAATTTTTTGATTGTTTGATTGTGGATTATATTAGATATCGAATTCTTAGATATCGATATATATTAGATTCTTTAGGTATCGAAAAATAAATAAATAACATTATGTTAATTTAAGCATACAGAAACGTTGCTGTTGTTCCAGCAAATATCTTATTTTCACTTTAACGAGTGCCTAGGAGGTAATGTGCAGATTATCTAGGTAATTTGCAGATTACCTAGGTAATTTGAGAAACGAAACAATTTTCGGCACTTTAATGGATCACCCTAGTTAATCTACACATTACCTAGATAATCTGCAGAATAACTGATTTCTGCACTTTAGCGGTAGCACATGTTATGTGGGACTATCTCTCTAACACAGAAACTGTAAGAGAGCAGCGCCCTCTACCTTTTCTCTCTGTCAAAGAAAACAAGAAGACATAGAATCGAAAGACGCTAGAACCGAGAGGAGAATGACGTGCCCTTGACTTGAAACCTGCTCATAATGGATTGATAGATTCAATTCACCAGGGTGATGTCAGATGGACATTATTATCCAACTACCCATACGATGCCAGACAGATATCAATCTGATTTAATATTCCGTATGAACCTAGACACCAGCCACATCTGTAAATATTTCCATCTGTTCTAGTTTGCGCCATTAAATTTATAGTTTAATTTTAGTGACTGTTGCATTGTGTCCCAACATATACGAGACTGTTAAGAAAAGAGTTCCGATTATTATAGAGTATCTCAAAATGATACCAATTTTTCGTTTCGAAACAGTACTAAATACAAACTAAGAATATGCCTTCGAATATCGAAAAGATATTCCTCTGTATTTTAGAGCAATTCTGTTGAATTTCGCATAAAAACTGTGAACGATTTCTGTTGTTCTGTATTAATTTTTATTGCAAAATATTTTATGCCACTAAAGAAGTGGAGGCTCGTGAGTTCAAAAACGAGGAGAGCTGCAAAAAATATTTATCAAGAGAATACAATTTTAAAAGCTACTTTATCTCCAAGCCGGGAAAATTTTAAATTCCAAATCCAGATGTGAAATTTCCTGCTTTTCAAACAAAGTGAATAACCAGCATGTGACATTTTCTATTAGTTTTACTAACAATATTAAAGTGAATGTTGATGTGACGATTCCTTTGACGAAATAATAATAATAATAATCCGGAGCTCCACATATACACTTCCCTCCTTGCCCAGTTCACTCGATAACACTTTTTCAAAAAAGAATATCAAATAACTCATATACAGAAAATTTATTTTCAAGCTAAAACATATTAAATGCATTTTTTACTGAAATACTCTAAAAACTTGAAAGTTTTAGAATAGTATTATTTGCTTGAATCTTCGCAACACGAATCGAAAGCGAAACTCATAAACAGCCAATGAGATTGCAGCTTGTGTGAGAGTGAGTATATATATATATATATAAATATATATATATTAAAAAGAGCATCTTTCTTTCGTTCAGTTGGCTCCGTGCCAGCCAGAGCTGCGTCGACTTTCAGCCCATAGCCCGTCTAAGCTAAAGGAAGGAAGAGTTGCTTTTCCACTCCGGATTTTCTGCTCAGTGAACGGATTTCGGGAGAGGGCAGATTATTTTGCAGCTCAGACCTGCGTTGCTCTTCGTTTGGATTCAGTTTATGCCTTTTTTTCAATTTTTTATTACTTTTTTCGCATTTTCGTAAGTCATTGAACTCTGAGAGTGGAAAAGTAAGCAAATAAGACTCAAAACGAAACATACAAGTTTAAAAGATAGTTTCAGTGGGTTCTGCAGCCCTAATTGACGAGCCGCCACTAATAGAGCAAAATTGCAAGAATGAACAGAAATAACGCAAATCCTCGCTCGAAAGATTTAAATACACAAAACATATCACAAAACGTCTTAAATTTACAAAATAAAAAAATATAGACAACAGAAAGTGAAAATCCATTAATCCAATCATCAGTATTTTTTTACCGATTAACATAAAAATATCTCTACAATCATATAAAGTTTAGAAATTCTAATATCGATATATGTTTGCAGACCGCACTGCCCCTTTCTAGCAATGTTTCAACTTATCCGCATCTAATAGAGAATTGAAAATAGAAATTTTATAAATTTAAAATCTTTTTTAAAATTCTAATTAAAACAATTTAAACACACTAAAATTTATTCATATTATGTCTTCAATATACAAAATTAAAAAATTTAGCGTATGGGATGAAAATCCATTTTCACAACTGTCGGAAATTTTTTGCCGATTGATATAAAAATAGGTCAACTATCATCTAACATTCAGTAATTCTAACAACAGTTCATATGCGCAGTATCTGCTGTGCTTTCTTTATGCAATGTTTTATCTTATCTGTATTGCAACAGAAAATCAGAAATTGAATTTTATAAATTCAAAATTTTCTTGATAGCATTTCATAAAAATGGGCAGTAAAAGTCACAAGATATCTATTCACTTTCAAACCAATTAAAGACAAACACAAATAATGATATTTTAAGGCAAGAAAATACAAGTTAAGGCTCGCATCAAAGAAAAAAATACAGTTTTCACGAAGTTTTTAGAACCATATTTAACTTACCGAGAATGGCGAAAGTTTTAAATTAAAATAAATTACTCTGGATACGACTTGGTTTAATTTAACTAAATGAACACTAGGCAGTGTATTTGTTCAGTGGAATACGATGTTTGTGCCACAGGAAACTGTACTTCTAATTGCTTCAAATCACACGACACGTTCAAATGTTAGTCGCTGAAATTTATCTTCTCCGTTAAAAATTTTAAAAAACCGGTTCCTCTTTTCCAAAATTAGAAAATGGGCTAAACGTTTACTTTAATGATTTTACTCTGGAAAGAGCTCACTTTCGGGAAAGGAGAACAATAAAGAAAAAAGACTGGGGAACTTCAGCATTTTTTAAAACACGTGAAAACCATCCGTATTTGTAGAAAAAAATCATTCTAGTTTCAAATATGAAAGTGAAATTTCACATAAAAATTTATTTATTTAAATATTGAGAGCGAAAGATGCACTGAAATAGCAGGAATCATGATGCAATCCGAAATGCACTCTCATTGGCCGAGTAGATTTTGACGTCACAGTTGCCTTCCTTCGCATACTTCTCTTTCGCTACTTTTGTGCCCTGCTTTGAAGCAAGGCGTTTGTAACAGCTAACATTTTAAAAGTGAAGTTTTTAGCTTTTCTACTATTCAACGTTCAATTTCACAATGGATATTGGTTTTGTACAAGGTTAATCGTTTAATTTGCCAAGGATTGATTCTGCAATGATGGCAATGTATTTCAAGAAAAATTCCGATTTTATGATGGCTGAGATACGAGGAATAAAAGCACAACGGTAAGATTTCTCCTTTTTTGTCTTATAATTTCCTTTTTTCCCCTCCGATTTTAAGATTTTCATCTATTACAAACTTAAGGCTAAACAGTATCCTTTTTCAAAAAAAAAATTTTTGGAGGCAGTATTAATAAAATGTAATCAATGACTTTTTTTCAGATTATGATATTAAATAGAATCTGATTTTTAAAAAGTCATTTTAGCAAGAACTATTATTTTAAACTTTTAAAAAATTCACATTTTTGAAGTTTTTTTAAGGTTTTATAAAATACTTAATTTTTAATATTTTTTTAGTTATTTTAAGTTTCTTGGATTATTGGAAACAAAAGTAACCATGAGATTTAAGATCTGATTATTTTTTTGAAGTTTAATAATTATTTTTGTAACAGCCTGAAAAGTTTTATTTTAAAAAATAGCCTTTTGTTTAGACTGAAAAAAACTTGAACATTTTAAAAATATTAACTTTGGCAATTTCTAAAAGAAATAACTAGAATCTCGGGCCAAAATCCATAATAATTCTTATAGTATATATAATAATCAATAAAAATAAAAGTTTGAGAAAAATGCATTTAAACTTTGTAAACGCAATAAACAAAAACTAATATTGCTTGCAGAGCTCTAATTTTCTAAATCTCTAATAAGTAAAATCCTGATCGTTTACTTATTTTATTACAAGGGAAGTAACACAAATGTTTTGTCAGTACATGTGTTTGAAATTATTCAGTTCCGACAAAGAAACTGGGCACAAAAGGCCGGCTCTTAAATTATCTCATAAGAAAAGTTGTTTTTACCTTCCCTTGAATGCATTCCATAACCGGAACAAAGCTCTATACTATACAGAAAAGGCTTCGCCTTAGGAGAAACGGATAGGTTTTTGAAACCATCAAGCAGCAATAAATTGCAGAGAGGCCCTCGGACATTCCGAGATGGCTCTGCGGTTTCTGCTGCACAAGAAAGAACGAAAAGATAAGAACCTGATTTTGCATGATGTATTAAATTTCGTATGCCTACAGAAAAAAAGAACAGGAATATATTTATTTCAGAAGTTCCGTTCAAAATAACTTCAGGTACGGCATTTTTTTAAAAACACACGTGTTTCTTTTAAAAATTAATTTTATTTTATATAGTTTTAATTTACTACGCTTTATTTTACTATATAAATTATTTCCTTTGTACAAGTATTAATTTTAAAATACTAGTTTATACTAATTAATATAAAATCTGGGAAAGATAACATATAAAGAAATACACTAAAAAATTAAAAATAATAAAACTGTAACAACTTTCGTAAATTGCAAAAAAAAGAAAAGAAAAGGTACGAACAAAGTATCTGTACGTAGTAAGTCTTCTTTACTACAACGTAGGCTTTTTTCATTATGTTAGTTAATTTTTGAATTATATAAAAAAAACTATATAAATTTATAATAATATTCAAACCAGACCAAATCTAGGAATTTAAGTGCTGTCATCAACAAACTCGAGATGCACGATGAGATAAATTTATCCCACCTTCTCTCAACTATAATAATTAATGAGCAAAATAACTTTTTGAAGACTAATTTTGATTTTAATACATTCATTGAATATAGAGAATTTATTTTGCATCAAAAATTAATTCTGCGAATTATTTTGTTGAGCTACAAATGAAAACGAATTTCATTATCAAAAAAGTCGTGAATTTAAACTCATTTTTAAGATATTCTTGTTAATTTTCAATAGTACTGTAATTTTTTTCAAAATATAAGAAACATTCGAATATCCATTGAAAAAATTTATGCAATAAAATAACAAGAGCAAGTTTTTTAAAAAAACAGATTCTTAAAGAAGGGGGATCTTCTATCTTTTTAGCCTTTGAGGGGCAATGGCCCCTCAAAGGGTAAAAAAATAAATTCCATGTAATCAAATGGGGAAAAAACTAATTAAATTTAACTATTTGCTTTAAAATATCTTAATTTTTTTGCAGCTAACCTCACCTTATACTTTTTTAAAAAACAAAAAAGATATCGAAATCTGAATTTACTGTGCTTCATGATATACAATTTTAATAGGTATAATGTAGATTAATAACTCACATCGAAATGATCTCCACAGACATGACGAATGCTGCTTGCTGATAATTCCGGATTGAGCTTCGGATCTCTCTTCATCGCTTTACACCACTTTTTGCGAATAATATAATTTTTTGGCACATTGATAAATAATTTATCGGGTGCCGTTACAGTTGTATTACTACATTTAAGAACAATGCAATACTTGTATCTATCCGATATTATTTTATCTGATGCGATAGTCGGAAAATACAGTCAAACTTGAATAATTCGAAGTTGAAGGGACCAGAGAAAAAGTTCGAAATATCCAAAAATTCGAATTACATATATTCTATCAAACAGAAGAGATAAATAAAAAATATTAACTCCGCGATCAAAGATTTAACACATAAACTTTATCCAAGAATACTGCTGCATTTTTTTTTCATTAAATCGGACATTTTTTACTGGCTTAATTATTCATTACTGAAGACGTAGAAATTGAATGCAAGTTCAGTTCATAAACATTTCTTTATTAAAAACATGGATGAGATTAATAAGATGCACCACACAGGCGCTCACGCAGACAAGTACACATACACTAGAACTGAACAAAGTTTCGCAGAGGAAGAGAGTTAAATACAAGCGAGCGAAACGACAGCGCCAATCAGCAATGCTGAATCTGCATAAACTGCTATCGTTCGCCAACGCTTGCATCCAACAATTACTTTTTAAAAAAGGCATATATTCTTAATTGCTTCTGTGAATGCAATCTGAAAATGCAAACAGGCTTTGGATGACCAATCAATAGTGAATGCAGTAGGGAGGGGAAAGGGTAACATTAGAGGGTGGATAGAAAAATCCTCGGAAATCAACGCATAGTGACGTTCCAACCCTCGCTTTTCTTTTCCTTAGAAAGACCGTTAAAATAAATAATGCACCTTAGCTGAGAAAAGTCTCAGGAACAATTTTTACCGTAATATTTTAAGGGAAATCGTACGAAAAATTCGAATTATCCACGAGTTTTGAAAATTATTTTAATACAAAATTCTAGGGACCGAGCAAAAATTTCGAATTATCCAGAATTTCGAATTAAGCAAGTTCAAATTATACACGATTTTTGAAAATTATTTTAATACAAAATTCTAGGGACCGAGCAAAAATTTCGAATTAAACAAGTTCGAATTATCCAGAATTTAGAATTAAACAAGTTCGAATTATCCAGAATTGACTGTATAGAAAAAAAGAGAATCTCTATAGAGAGCGAACGGGAAGGAAGCGTGTGTCTCCCCTGTCAGGCAACTTTGACGTCAAACGCGTTTCGCGTCAAAATGGATCGTTTTTCCCGCGAATTCTGAGAGGCGAACTTTGATTGCAAATTAAAAAAAAACTGTCTAGAATTTTTTTTAATGTTATTGTTCGTTTAGAAGCATTTTAAATTGATTTAAAAATTTTTTTAAAAAATGCTGAAGTTCCCCATTGCAGTTTTTGTGTTGCATTTGTTCCTGTTCGAATTCAGTATATTTCTATGTGATGATAAATAAGATGATACATTTTCGAAGATAAATTGTTTTAAGAAAAGTTTATCCTTTCATAAATTTGTTTTTTTCCCTTTCATAAATTTGTTCTAGAACAAGATTCTACAAGATTCTTTTTGTTAATCCTGCTCTCTATAATTTTTCAGTTTTTCAAATGTACGAGGTTGCGTTTAAAAGAGAAAGGTCAAATTATTGAAATATCGTACACAAAATCACAATTCCGTACAAACCCTCTGACTGTTGATTTTAACACGTAGGTCTACGTTCCTCCCAATGGGGTCTCAGGAAGAAATTTGATTCACGAGCCAAAACACCGCAAAAAACGCTTTATTGGAGATCCTCTATATCTCGGTGACTACATATGTTAGAAACATAACTAATGTCTTATTTTAGAGATAAAGAGTAGAAACTTCGAGAAACAAGAGTCACGTGAGTAAAGTAGTCATACGCCAAAGCCTCCCGTATTTTTTTAAAAATCGCTGCTTATATGCAGCATTTGCAAACATGTTCAATACGGTTGAACTAAGCGAATTGTTATTTATAGGCAGGATTTTATTAGTATAATATGATTCAACGCTGTAATAGTACTAAGTGAACACAACAGCTTGCGAAAATCTCAGAATGCAGCAGAAAATAGACTTGCCTCCAACCCGCGGATAAGCAGTCAGAGAGTTAAATCACAACCAGCGGGAGTGGCCTCCCCTAAACTTTCTCGTATACTTTTCAAAGATTTGTCATTTCCCTTCCCCCTACGTGGATAAAAAGTTCGAACCAACTGTAACAAAGAATGCAATGACTATCAGAAGGTTTTTCATTGTAGATTATAGTGATAGTAAAATATTGCGGTGAAGAATCATATTCAAAAAGATGCGTATGTATTAAAACTTCGCAATATTTATTTTTTTTATCAAACTCTAGCAATGCAAGTTCCGCGTGCGGAGAAGAAAACAGGAGAATAGCTTGGTCGCTGAATAGCTTGCGCATGCGCAGAGATTGCTTCCAATACGCAAGTAAAACGAGACGCCCTAAATGTTTGCTTCCTTACAAAATCTCGCCGCCAGAATTGGTTTTTGGCAAACTGCCAAGCTTTCGGAGTATCCCTTCTTCGCACAGGCATTTACGCATGCGCATGGAGTTGAACAAGTATGCTATTATACAGACCGACAGACAGTCAGCCCGTAGACAGATTTGGCCCAAAATTTTATACGGACCTACATTTATGACGATAAAACTGTGTACCAAATTTTATCCATCTGGCTTTTCAAGTTTTTGAGTTATAGCGTTCGCATGACCTCGAATATACAAACAGACAGACTTCCCTTTGACGGATTTTATCCCAAATTTGATAGAAACCTACCAATTATGTTTAAAGACCACATACCGAATTTCATCCCCGAAGCTCTAATAGTTTTCGAGTTATCGTGTTCACAGACACACACACAGACAGACATAATTCCTACATTGTATTTTTCGGACTCAGGGAAGTCTAAAACGTGGAGATTCGCCAAAATCTCGAGTTCGAATTTTTTGACGATTACAATACTTTCTCTTTGTATACTTCGTATACGAGAAAGTAAAAAGCAATAGAGATTAAATAGCATTGTAGCCGCTCTTGTAACATGAACCATAACTAACTGTGCCTGACGTCAGAGTCAGCGCCCTCTGAAGACTGGTAACGACATTAAGTTAGTTGAGATCAGGCGATCGCACGTGATGCCTAACAAGAAGTATGCTCTTGTTTAATTTTGTATCAATTCTGAAAGTTTTATCTGTACGTAACGTAACTCGTGAATAAATAACTGTTACACTACCTTGGTTTATTCACTGAACCCTTAAACCCCCCCCCCCCCCCACAACATCCATTTATTAAAAACAATCCTAAGAAAAGTTTCTAAAGGACTTGATAATAAAATAAGCATAACAATATTATATATCGTTCAAAAGAGAATGGGCAGAAACTTGCAACTATAAGTATACCATTTCACTTATTTAATGAGATTAAAATTTATTTAGAGGCAAATTGATAAAAAAAATTCATAAATGCGTTAGTTATGAGCTGTAACAGGCATTTAAAATATTTATTTTAAAATATTTATCTTTTATTTCCTTAATTATAATGAATAATTCTTCAATTAATTATTTGTGGCAATGAATTGTGTGCGTAAACAACAATGTTTTAAAGAATATTTACGATTAAATACAGTCTTTTTTGTGTATTTCGGTAATATGCAAAAAGTAAATCAGTTCATAAAAGATGTGCCAAAAGGATCCATGTTTCGGAGGAAAAAAATTTACATGAATATAAATGTAAACCAAACGAACAAAAATAATGTTATGTATCCATTATGTTATATAAATAATGTTTTTATATACGACTATTATTTAATGGATCAGACAAATAGATTCTTTTAACTGTCCACCAGCAGGAACCTTTAAAATATCATACGTGTAAGATGAATAATAAAATAGAAGCTACAAATTGCTAATGAGTAGAAATGTTTAATTGTGAAATTAATTAATTTTGCCGCTCTAAGAAAATAGAAGGCCAATTGTGAGGAAGAACTTTAAGGCTCTAAACTAGTCAACAAAGACCAAAATGGGCATATATAAGTATTCATAATTTTTAGATACATCCAGATTTGTATAAATAATTCCCAAATTCTAAATTAGTCTACGAATCCATGAACCGATTTATGATCTGTGAATCGGTTTATGGATGAGATAATATCAGACCTTACGTGGGCGTTTTTGTGCCCGAAATCCTTATCGAATCGTTATCGAAATTATTGATGGTAAAAAAAATATGGAATAGTTCATAGTTTGAAAGGAAATATTTGTATAGATTTGAATCTGTTTCTAATCTTCTCCCACTTTAGCTCCTATGTAAATTAAATGACCACTCTAACTGCATCTCTCAACTTCAAAAATCGGAAGCAACCACGTGGTCAGTACACAACACCATTGTGGTTTCGAAATTAATTCTCATTTAACCCTCCGTTGGTCATAATCATAATAATCCTTAAATGGTCGCAATGTATCTCGATAATATAAAATCCATTTTATGATTCATCCGATTTTGATAAGCTTTCCTTTTTAACCTTTGTAAATACCTATTATACCTATTATTGTATGATACCTATTATTGCATTTCCAATAACCGTTGTAAATAACTATTAAACCTATTATCGTATAATACCTATGTATTTCCAATAACCTTTGTAAATACCTATTATACCTATTATTGTATAATACCTATTATTGTACTTCCAATAACCTTTGTAAATATCTATTATACCTATTATTGTATAATACCTATTATTGTATTTCCAATAACCTTTGTAAATATCTATTATACCTATTATTGTATATACCTATTATTGTATTTCCAATAACCTTTGTAAATACAATAATTAGTCCTAATGAGAATGTAAATGAGCATTTTGTAAGAAAATTACAATTGTAATTTTCTTACAGAAGAATTACTTGTTGTGAGACACGTATGAATAGTGTGAATATAGTTAACAGATGCAGATTGCATGCGTATCTATTGAATATTGCGACTGACGGAGAGAGTTAAGCAACTAGTATACAACGAACATAACATACAGGAACAAGTTCCATACGTCATTAGCAGTCGCTATGATCATCTCAAAACAATGCAAACATCTCTACTAATAACAAAGGTGTGTGCGTGCGTGCGTGCGTGTGTGTGTGTGTGTGTGTGTGTGAGCAACGGGATTTGGCACAACTATACTTTGAAGAGTGGGAATGTTCACCTCGGAGCCCTTTTTTCGAAAATTTTAATTACAATTTCAACAAATATAAATTAAGCAATATTTTGCCATTTTTCCTTAATAGCTTCTCAAAATATTACAGCACAAAAATCATTTTTACGCCAGATGTAAATATGAAAAATTACCTTTCCAATTATATCAATTAAGTTACCGTACAATGTTTTCTCGACTTTTAATAAATTTTTAAAATTATTTTTGGCATAATTTACAACAATACTCTTCATTGTTGCAACGCAACTCAAACCGTTTACATTATTTAAACAAATATTTAATTGCATATTTCTCTTTCATTGTTGTAATCTGAGATGGGATCCTAATACATTTTGCTTTCAAATTTTATTTCATCAAGATTTTTGCGAAATCTGTAAACCAAGCTCTCCGATATATTGTTTTGCTCTGATTAAGAAATATATCCATTAAGGTTAATGGTTATGGATGCTATGTTTTCATTCTTTAAAGAAATGAGCATGTTTTAATCATGTTAACATGCCGCTGGCCATAAAATGTGCCGCGTCATTTTAATGTTGAAATGTTGAAATCAAATGCATATTTTACAAGAGGAATAAGAAAGTGAAGATAGTACCAACAGCATGGAATTAGAGATTACATGGCATGGTCGGTTATTTGACTCCATTAGGAATATTTGTGTAGACAATGAACAGAAGGTGTCCAAGGTCGCTAATTGAACATGGGTTAAATAATTGCCAGAATCTGAAGTTCAAAATTACGTTGTTAAGAGAATCATGAATATAAAATGATGCAAGATTCAATTGAAATCATATTCCCGGCGAGCAAGCGGTCGCCGAAGGCGGCTAGTAACTAATAAGCTGCTTCTGCAGCACATAAAATCCACCACAATGGCTACACTGGGCGTCTCATGGAACATGAAATCTATCCCGACCTTCGAAACAGGGCAGAGGTTCGAATCGTCACTGTGACCTCATATCAGTGGGAATGATGCCAAATCCGAGAAATTAATTTGTTTCCGATGGGCTCGCTTTAAGTACCCGCTTCAGAACAAATCGAATAACTTAATTATCTCTGTGTTCGTTAGCTGTTGTGCTGAGATGTTATGTTGGATGTGGAGAAACATTAATGAAGTTGTCCTGGTTTATCTGAGAAGTTACCCGAAAGACTATTCATAATTAGATTACCTTTCCTTTTTATTCTGCGGCTATGCTAACATTTTAATTTATTATATAGCACGACTATCGAATCGAGTTACCCAAGCTATAGGCACGAAGTGAGTCAGTTATTATAGAAACCCTATGAGTCACTATTTTTCGGAAACCTATCTTTTCACACCAATCGATTCTTTGGAGATAGACAAACAGTATGAGAGAATTCCATACTGTGAGTCATCCTATACTGAATAGATCAGTTTAGTGAATATTGTACGTTCGGACTCAAAAACAATTGAAGGGAACCTATTGAGCTCCCAAGTGCTTTGGCCTACACATAAGAATTTCTTGCAATAAACAAACATACACGAAAAAAATTAGATCAAATAAATGATGAGGAAAAATAGATGAAAACCAGCGGGAGTGGTCTCCCCTTAACTTTCTCGTATACTCCTAACACATGTAGATAAAAACAAATATGCTAAAGGCATTAAAACGAACAAGAACCCCAAACGCAGTGGGAAAAAAAGCGAAACGTCATACCACGATTTCCGAAGGTCGTCCAACTCGGAAGTAGAATTAGAAGCCGGCGTAATTACCAATAGGGTTGGGTGTAAGATAAAGAAAACGAAAAATTGCAATTTGAACGCCTTTTTTTTAACCGATTTATACAACAATTGGACACAAATCTACCATTAAGGTAAGAAGGCCACGTACCAAATTTCATTTATCAAAGTAATGTTTGAAAGAAGTTATTGCGTTCAAAAGTATGCGATTATACAGACAGACAACCCTTTGGTGGATTTGGCCCAAAATTTGATACAAACCTACATTCCTGATGATAAAAATGTGTACCAAATATTATCCACCTAGCTATTTAAGTTTGTGAGTTATCGCGTTCACATGAACACCCACATGCAGACAGACTTCCCGTGGACGGATTTTGTCCAACATTTGATAGAAACCTACAAATTATGCGCAAAGACCACAAACCAATCCCTGTCATCCCTGTAGCTTTAATAGTTTTAGAGTTATCGTGTTCACGGACTCACAGACAGACGTAATTCCGAAACTGTGTTTTTTACTTTCTAGTATACGAAGTATACAAAAAGAAAGTATTGTAATCGTCAAAAAATTCGAACTCGAGATTTTGACGAATCTCCACGTTTTAGACCTTCCTGAGTTTTGGAATTATGTCTGTCTGTATGTCTGTGTGTGTGTCTGTGAACACTATAACTCGAAAACTGTTAGAGATAAACTGATGAAATTTGGTATGTGAACTTGAAACATAATTTGTAGGTTTCTATCAACTTTTGGACAAATTCCGTCAACGGGAAGTCTGTCTGTCTGTATGTTCGAGGTCATGCGAACGCTATAACTCAAAAACTTGAAAAGCTAGATGGATAAAATTTTATACACAGTTTTATCGTCATGAATGTAGGTCCGTATAAGATTTTGGGCCAAATCCGTGAACGGGTTGACTGTCTGTCGGTCTGAATAATAGCATACTTGTTCAACTCCATGCGCATGCGTAAATGCCTGTGCAAAGAAGGGATACTCCGAAAACTTGGCAGTTTGCCAAAAACCAATTCTTGCGGCTAGATTTTGTAAGGTAGCAAACATTTAGGGCGTCTCGTTTTACTTGCGTATTGGAAGCAATCTCTGCGCATGCGCAAGCTATTCAGCGAGCAAGCTATTCTCCTGTTTTCTTCTCCGCACGCGGAACTTGCATTGCTAGAGTTTGATAAAAAAAAAATATTGCGAAGTTTTAATACATACGTATCTTTTTGAATATGATTCTTCACCTCAATATTTTACTATCACTATAATCAACAACTAGCTGCATGACCCGGCGTTGCACGGGCAATCTTGAACAATGGGATATTCCCGGGCGGAGAGAAGTGAGATCACGTGAGGCCTTCGGATCCATATTTGTTCATATGCCCGGCTCCGTTTTTTTTCAACAAATATTGTCACTTACTTTCTCCAAGAAATGTAAATATTCTTTCAAATCTAGTCTTTTTATTACTAATTTTCATATGCCCGCCTCCGATTTATTTTTTTTACATATATTGTCTAACGTAAACGTTACGTTCCCCCCAAAACGTATTCTCTTTTCTTTGTTCTTCTGTTTCTTCGGCCCTTCTCTGCTGGCTACGTTGTCCCATTACTGCCAATCGTCTGTTTCTTTGTTCTTCTGTTTCCTTGGCTCTTCTCTCCTGCCCACGTTGTACCATGTCTGACAATCGGCTATTTCTTTGTTCTTCTGTTTCTTCCGCTGTTCTGTCCTGGCCACGTTGTGCCATATTTGACAATCGGCGGCTTCTTTCTTCTTCAGTTTCAACAACTCTCCTTTCACGTTTTCTAATTGCCTCCCGTCTACTGGCAACATCCCCTGTAATTCCTCTTTTTCTTTTAGGCATCGCAAAAAGCGAGAATTGAACAAAGCAAAAATAGTAACTTCCAAATATCAGCTTAAAATAGAAGCTTCCACAAATATTTAAAATTGATCAAATCAATGAATAATGATTAAAATCACTAACATAACTAATCTATATCTTTCGGCACATAACTTTACAGAAACAAAACACCACTTTTAATTTCGTTAAAATGATTTTGTTGGACGCTATATCACGGGATAAAAAAAAAGAATTTATACACTTTCAACAATACACTTTTTATTTCTGTCAGCGTCACTTTTTTATTGTTGTGAACAATGTTCCTTAAAGTAAACGACTTCAACAATAAAATAAATTTTGAATTGCGCTGTAACAATGAAAAGTATTGTTATAAAGTATCCCAAACAATGAAAAGCATTGTTGTCAGTTAGTTTTTAATTAATATATTTTTCACTAATTAAAATTTCGAAATTTAAATGGCCGAAATGGCTTCCCTGGATTATTCCCCATCTTTTGGTACCTTCCGCGCGCTTCTCCGTTCGGCGGTTACCTTCTGATAGTCATTGCATTCTGGGTTACAGTTGGTTCGAACTTTTTATCAACGCAGGGGGAAGGGAAATGACACATGTTTGAAAAGTATACGAGAAAGTTTAGGGGAGGCCACTCCCGCTGGTTGGAATCAGGACGTGGAGATTCATCAAAATCTCGAGTTCGAATTTTTTTGACGATTACAATACTTTTCTTCGTATACTTCGTATACGAGAAAGTAAAAATAGACACGCAGAAATTGTTAAACTCCATTCCAGATGAAATTAAAGTTTTTCACAAAAGCATCATTAACTGGTCAGCTAAGACATCCAGTGTTCTGGATCAAGACTATTAAAAAATAAATTATCATACCTTAATTATTAAAACCTGGTATCTTCAATTTGTCTTCATAAATAAAGAAGTTCTTTTTAGTTCTAAATAGTAGTTTTACTGTAATTTCATCTTCGCAGCTAACATTTTTAATTCGTAAGTTGCTGCGTCACAGCGGACTAGTGGTAAGGTCTCGAATTCGTAGCCACAGGGTTACAGGACCGAAAACCAATTCCACTGAAGACCTGCGGCTATTGGGTATCCTACGCTAAATCGTACGTAGGGGGCCAAACGCTCTTCCGCTGGTGTTCTGCGGAAGCTTGGAGAGGGGTGCCAGCTGAGGTGTCATCCTCGGCATCTGACCTCGGTTCAAAATTACGAGGTCCGTCCCATCTAGCCCTCGAGTTGCTTCAAAATGGGACGTTAATAGAATTAAACTAAATTAATTCGTAAGCTGCAGAAATCTTATAAGTCATTGCAATTTAACAAATAATAATTAATTATCGGATATGAATCACCTGCAGGAGTAAATAATCTTAACTAATTAGGCCTACAAGGGAGGCCTTATCGAAAATAATTTTTTACAGTGATAGGTACAGTTAGTGGGGAAACAGTTTTCTTTTATTTCTCAAAATTTAAACTTCGTTGACCTCCGGATTTCTGAAATAACTGATTCAAGTCTAAAGAATATAAGTTAGAAAATTACAAAATCAGTAGGTCTGTTAAAAGAAAATGTATTCAGAAATTAAAATGTCTCAATACACTTTTATTTGCTGTTAGATATTTCTCACAGCGAAAAACATACGAACTAAGAGCAACTGCTTACAACTTACACAACATAATCATTTCGAATTAGTTTTGATTAGAATAATGAGAAAATGAACCGATTTTGTAGTTGTATTTCATTGAAAGTAGTAATAATGCTTTTCTTGCTGAGTTTGAAAGCTCTAAAATCGAAAGGTTTATGAAAATGTCGCTAATGGTATCTCGAGCATGACTTTTTTGAATATTTAGTTGGATATACAACCAGCGGGAGTGGTCTCTCCTAAACTTTCTCGTATACTTTCCCAAAAAGGTGCTGTTTCCCCTCCCCCTGTGTGGATAAAAAATTCGAACCTACACTGTAGAAAATATCCGTTTTTTCCCGGACTTTTTCCGTATATTTGACGGTTTAAAGCTGTTTTGTTGACAAAACGGTTTTTCACCGTTTTCCTCTCCAGCCATAAATGATTTAATACCGTCAGTTCAAATTCTATTTTTCGTCATACGGTATTGCTTTCCGTACGATAACTTTCCCTTTTCTTAAATGTAATTTTATTGCATTCATTTCATGTTTTTAATAGGGTTCCATCTCCGTAACCTTAAAACACGCGTTCTGGCAATAGTTGATTTTTACACCACTAGGTGGCGCCACTAGATCTATAGTGACTTTAAAACTCAAATAGATTATTTTTACTTTATTTTATGTAGTCTCCGGTGGTCTAGTGGTTAGAGCGACTACCTTTTATTTCTATGAACGCGGTTTCGATCCCCGGCTCGGAGGAGTTAGAAGTTTTGTCATTATCTTGCATCGAAATCGTCCAAGTAAGTTCAATTAAAAATTATATTAATTAAACTAATTGAAATTAATAATTAAGCCTTGATTAATTAATATTCCTAATTGATAATACACATCAGCACATTTCAACTCAACTCGAACAGAAGGAGAAAAACAACTCAACTCAGTCGATGACGTCACTTACTTCGATGACTTAATTTTTTACGGAGGAAACTTGATTTCATACGGTAAAAAACCGTTTACTTAGTAACTTTTACGGTTTTGCACAACCAACCCAGCTGCCAGTTTAAAACCGTAAATTTTACGGGATTTTTTTTACAGTGTACTGTAACCCAGAATCCAATGACCATCAGAAGGTTTTTCATTGTCGATTATAGTGATTGTAAGATATTTAGGTAAAGAATCAAATTCAAAGCCACACACTTCCACTCTTGCCGGCTCAAGGACAAAGTGACGTAATCCTTCCACGCGTACAGAGATTGCTACCAGTACGCATGCGTATGGAGAATCGGATCAGAAAAATTAATTTATGCAATTTGAAAGTTTTCTTTTAACCGATTGAAACAAAATTTGGGCATCTGTAATTAATGTTAGCAACCGTCATACCAATTTTTATTTATCTAAGCCAAAGGGTTTATAATTTTTACAAGTATGCAAATATACAGTCCGACAGACAGTCAACCTTTCGACGGATTTGGTCCAAAATTTGATGCGGGCCTACGTTCATGATGATAAAACTGTGTACCAAATTTTATCCATCTAACTGTTCAAGTTTTTCAGTTATAGCGTTCACAGGAACGAAGACAGACAGACTTCCCGTAGACGGGTTTTGTCCAAAATTTGATAGAAACCTACAAATTATGTGTCAAGATCACATACCAAATTTCATCCCCGTAGCTCTAATAGTTTTCGAGTTATCGTGTTCACAGACATATAGACACACAGACAGACATAATTCCCAAATTGTGTTTTTCGGACTCAGGAAGCTCTAAAACGTGGAGATTCGTCAAAATCTCGAGTTCGAATTTTTTGACGATTATAATACTTTCTCTTTGTATACTTCGTATATGAGAAAGTAAAAATCATAGAAGAAATAATACAATTAATTTTAAGTTTAAAAACTTACCTGTTATTTTCCAGTTTTAAAGTCAGCTATTAATGTAAATTAATTTCCAATAGTTAAATATTTTTTCTGATGCTTTGAACAAAAATATAACATAATGATATAATATTCAGTTCAAATCTTCCTTGTTACTTTTAAATGCAAGTATTTAAATTAATAATCTTTAATTTTCTCCATTTCCATTGAAGATTCTCATTATCTTTCTCCCATTGACGAAGGGTTCAAGTTTTCTGATTGATATCTAGTCACTTTTAATATTCTGTTGACAAATTATTGGGTATTTCAATATTGGTAGTTTTAATTAATGTGTTACTTATTAAAGAAACTTTTTAAAGCGAACTTCCCATTTTGGGAACTGTAGTTCCGTGTTTTTCCTACAAATGATTTATTTAAGTTGGTTTTGGTTTCGAAGTCAAATAAAAAAGCAAAGAGAATATAAATAATATTAATAAATAATATTTATAAAAAAATAAATGTTAAAAAATAAATAATAATTAAAATATTCAAAATAGATAATTAAAAAGTGATTAAATTTAAATATTTAAAACATGCATCTAATAAAAATAATGAATAGAAACTGAAAAATTTAGTAACTACTTACATTTGATATCATAGAAATAAGAGACAATAACAGTTTCTTAAAACGCGGAGAAAGAAAAATCAGAATTTTACTTTTTTTATCGATTAATCCTTTTCCAGTATAGTTGTGGTTGAATAAGCTGCACAGTTATTTATCAAACTATGGTAAATTTTAATTGTAAATATGGAAAATTCAGAATTTACGGTTTTTTTTAACGGTTAATCCTTTTCAGTATAGTTGTGGTTGAATAAGCTGCACATAACGTTATTTATCAACTATATTCAAACTATGGTAAATTTTAATTTTAAATATGGTAATTCAAATCTCTTATTGGACTCCAACAGGGAAGTGAAACGAAACTAATGCATTTATTTTAAGTAAATAGTTAAACAGAAGCATGGTAAGAGGAGCTACACTAATATTTAACGAAACGGAACATTTTCTTTCCAGTTCAAAGAATTAGAATAAGAAGAAAATAAACATATTCCTTTAAAATCCTTTTCCTGCTCTTTACGCTTTGTAGCATCTCTTCCAGATGTTCAAATGCAATTCCGATTCGAAAGTGCTGAGTTAATTTTTGACTTTTTTTTTCTATTCCGTACCGACGAGTTGATCCGAATTGCAGATCGGAGCCTGCATTTCATGTAATAAAATAAGAGAAATTAAGTCATGTGACACAACGACGAATCAATTATCTTCACCGAAAGGGGAAAAATAACAGACGATTTATAAATATTCAAATGACTTCTGTGTGAAAACATTATGCAAGCATCAAGCTGGAACAAAAAAAATTCATGCATTGTACTCTTCAATCTTTAAAGTTAAGTTTCTAAAAAGCAATTCGTGAAATTTTGATTAATCCAATGGAGAGCTAAACTTATTGTTTCCCCTTAAAAATTTGATAATTGCGTTTTTTGCATCGGCTAAATATTCCATTATTCATTGAACAGGAATGTGCTATTGGAGACAGTGGCTTTTGAATGCAATTAATTTGAACGATAGATGAATTAGAACGCTTTTTGTTTATTTACATTTTCGTTGAAAGAAGAACCAGCTTCAAAATTAAATTTCGCTGTGCCGTATGAATGATTTTCGTGTTTGCTTAAATATCTGGTTACCGACACATACCAGCAAAATATCTAAAGACTACTGGTCAAAATATGTTCAAGCTAATATATGTATTCCGGAACCGGAACAATTTTAATTGTTTTTTTAATATGGGCGCAATTTGGCTTTCAATACAAATAATTTCTTTTATCTCAGTAAATCAAACGCAATGGTTGTAGTTACAGTCGTTTGCCATGTCTTTTCGAAACACAATCAATTATTTTTACAACTTATAATAGCAATTTGTTCCTTGTTTTTTATTAAGATTACTTCTCTATCACTGTAGGTTAAAAAAAGTTCCAGGTGCGCCAAATTTACAACCTTCTCCTATTAACAATATCCTATCCAAGATCTTTATTCAGGTTGGGTTCAAGCTTATTTGAACCAAATGACCCGCTACAGCGAAGTAGAATGATAAAGTAATCTATTGCAACTCACAATTTTCAAAAAACTATATTATTTTAAAATATTTGAATTCAAGATTTATTTTCAGAATTTAAATGTAGATTATAAAAACTAATTTTAAAACATTTAATAACATTAATATAGTATTTATAAAACTTTTGATAACATTTAAAATTATTTAATGCAATAAATCAAGTTTCAATAAAATTATATCTAGAATTTTTTTTTTCAAAATAGAAAACTTTTTCAGATATAAATTGAAATGTTGTTTCACTTTAACTGGAAAAACATTATTCAGTTTTAAATGTACTTTACTTTAACATTTATTGCTTCGCAAATCCTTTTGTCCTTTCTTTTAATATATTCCCTATGAATTATGGAAACGCTAAAACCAACATGTTAAAATTGTCCTTTTCGATAAAAAAAATTATAATATATATTGTCATAAATTATTTAGATCTGAAAGAAAGCAAAATTCACAGTTTTTACTTTCTCGTATACGAAGAGAAATACGAGAGATACAAAGAGAAAGTATTGTAATCGTCAAAAAATTCGAACTCGAGATTTTGACGAATCTCCACGTTTTACACCTCCCTGAGTCCGAAAAACACAATTTGGGAATTATGTCTGTGTGTGTGTGTGTCTGTGAACACGATAACTCGAAAACTATTAGAGCTACAGGGATGAAATTTGGTATGTGGTCTTTAAACATAATTTGTAGGTTTCTATCAAATTTTGGATAAAATCCGTCAACGGGAAGTCTGTCTATCTGTATGTCCGAAGTCATGCGAACACTATTACTCAAAAACTTGAATAGCTAGATGGATAAAATTTTATACACAGTTTTATCGTCATGAATGTAGGTACGTGTAAAATTTTGGGCCAAATCCGTCAAAGGGTTGACTGTCTGTCGGTCTGTATAATCGCATACTTGTTCAGTTTTGAAACTAACTCTCTGCGCATGCCTACTAGTGGCAATGCCTGTGCAAGGAAGGGACGCTCCTAAACTTGGCAGTTTGCCAAAAACAAATTCTGGAGTGATTTTGTAAGGAAGCAAACATTTAGGGAGTCTCGCCAGGTCGCATATTTACAAACCCTACCCTCATAGAACTGAGGCAGGAAATCGGACAATATGATTGGCTCGCTTCGCCGAGAGCCAATGACGTCGTTCTTTGCTCTCGTATTGAAATTATAACAAAACAAGCGATTGAATGTGGACTTTGAATTAGTTTAGGTTTCCGTTGCTTGGACTTCGCGAATTTTGTTCTACGATACGCACCTACGTAGCAATTTTATTTAGTCTAGCGATTATCCTTTTTTTCGTTTTATTATTATTGGCCTTAATAATAATAATTAATAATTTTACTATTATTTGGCGTTAATTATAATTAGATTAGTTGACTTTGAAACATCAAATGAACTATTTTCACTGGAATGACGTCAAAAAAAAAAAACCCAACAGCATTAACCTGTTAGTTAATACCCTTCAAACAAAGTTGTTATCATTAGACTTTTCATTAGTATAATTTCTTACAGTGTGGGGTGTTTTATTTTTTATGATATTTTAAATAATAATTTCATTTTTAAAAATATTACAACCCGCGGGAGAATGTTTTCTGTGGGAAAACGGAGAAAAGTAGGACGACTCTTGTTTTGTTATGATTGCCATACGCTACGTGCGAGAGCTGAAAACGACGTCACTGCCCCTCGTAGCCAATGGTATTGGCCGATTTCCTGCCTCAGTTCTATCAGGGTAGGGTTTGTAAATATGCCGCCAGGTCCTGTTGCGCAAAAGAATGAGCAGAGGATTTGAATTTGTTTTGATCCTTCAAACCACGCGTGGTTCCAACTTTGGTTTACTTGCGACGGAAGTTTATTTGACGTCTTTTATTATTCTAGTTTTCTCTACATGTGTTAGGAGTATACGAGAAAGTTTAGGGGAGACCACTCCCGCTGGTTTCACTTCCGATTAATCCAATATATAGCATTTAGTTTCCGTCAAATATCATCTATTTGCTTGACGAGTAATTATAGCAAAACTATACTTATCCTCGAGTTCAAAATATTTCGTTTAAACAATCCTTTCCAAATGTATCCTTCTTTCTAAATGAAAGATTATCGCTGTCTTTCGTCATTTTACTTTCTTCTGTATCGTATTTCCGATTAAGGTTCTAGCGGTTTTCTTTTAACTCGTCGACCAACAAATCTTAACAAAACTGCTCCAGCAGTGCCCTTGATGCAAGTGTTTTTGTGGTTTTCTCTGTTTTTACTGTTTTCTTTTATTCTTTTAGAAGGAAAACTTAAACTGGACTGGTGAAGTATCTGTATTTGAATGTCATCCAGACTTTGGATATTTTTTGTCTCCCATTTTGAGAAAATAACTTAACACGAAAAGACACAAGTAAAATAATAATGAGTAATGTAAATAACAAAATTCTAATAATAAATATTTATTAATTATTTTTATTTTTGTTTATTTCCTTATTTGATTTTTTTGTATATGTGTTTATTTTTTATATATAATTATTTCCAGCAGTCTAGTGTTTGTACTTTTTCATTCAAAAACCAACTGGATTCTTTCTACGTAACACTTCTTAAACCATTTATTTGCAGTTCGTTGATTCGCTGTCAAAGGAAGATCGAAATATTGTTGAAGAAAATCTCACGAATCGCTGAAAATTTATTCATTTCCACACGAAAATCTCCTGAAATATCCATTTTTCTTTACAGGGTATTTATCACAGTTGTGCATGGAGTCATTTTATTTTCTCGTATAGGAAGTATACAAAGAGAAAGTAATGTAATCGTCAAAAAAAATTCGAACTCGAGATTTTGACGACTTTCCACGTTTTTGATCTCCCTGAGTCCGAAAAACACAATTTTGGAATTATGTCTGTCTGTCTGTGTGTCTTTCTGTGAACACGATAACTCGAAAACTATTAGAGCTGCAGGGATGAAATTTAGTATGTGATCTCGACATTTAATTTGTAGGTTTGTATCAAATTTTGGACAAAATCCGTCTACTTGGAAGTCTGTCTGTCTGTCTGTTAGCGTTCATGTGAACACTGTAACTCAAAAACTTGAATAGCTAGGTGGATAAAATTTGGTACACATTTTTATCATCAGGAATGTAGGTTTGTATCTAATTTTGGACTAAATCCGAAGAAGTGTTGACTGTCTGTATAATCGCATACTTTTGAACGCAATAACTTCTTTAAAAAATTACTTTGATGAATGAAATTTGGTATGTGGCCTTCTTACCTTAATGGTAGATTTGTGTCCAATTTTTGAGTCAATCGGTTAAAAAAAGGCGTTCAAATTGCAAATTTCGTTTTCTTTATCTTATACCCAGCCCTATTGGTAATCGCGCGGCTTCCAGTTCCACTTCCGCGTTGGATGACCTTCGGAAAACGCGATATGACGTTTCGCTTTTTTTTTTTTTCCTCCACTGCGTTAGGGGTTCCTCTTCGTTTCACTGCCTTTTAGCTTATTTTTTTCTCTACATGTGTTAGGAGTATACGAGAAAGATAAGGGAAGGTCACTCCCGCCGTTTTAAATTATAAAGCAAAAGTAAAGGCTCTAAGTATAGTGATGAACTCACCATTTTTTGATGGATTAAATTCGTTTTTAGTTTTTGCATCCATTCGAGAAAACATACAGTCCTTTCAGAGTCGGACCGAGGAAGTTTCGTACGTTGAAAGTTCACAAGCCCCCCCCCCCGCTGACATATTTTGAAAAACGAAAATGAATTGCGTTGATTTATTTCATAAAATCAAAATTTTCCTTCCAGGACATAATATTACAATACTTATTTAAAAATACTTCATTTGAATTGTATCCAAATTTTGCTTGTGTCCTAAAATTATATTGACCTTGCCAATTACCGTCGCATCTGCAGAAATATCTTTCTCGTAATTGAAAATAATAAAAAAAAATACTTGATATCCAACATTAGTTAAGAACGACTGATTTGCTGAGCCATTTTGTCTGTCGAATCCGTATTAAACAAAAATCTAAATCAAGATATTATCAACTAATCGGCTATAAAACAAGTAAGAACATGAAACAAAAATCTCCTATTGTAAACTTATTCTAGCAAGTCTAATACCAAATCGTATTCATGAAGCGATCGTTTCTGTTGTCTGATTTATTTACGACTTTTTATGCGATTGAAATATTAACTTTATAAAAATAATTCAATTATTTATCATTTTCATATATTCCTTTGGTTCTTATTATACCAAATTGTGTAATGTAATAAATACCAAAAAGTAATCTATTATTCTGTTGTACGAAATTTTTTTCAAGGCCCCGCAAGTCAACATTGGACCAAACCCCGCTTTTGTTCGGGCCGGCTCTGATTTCTTTATTGTTTCTGGACCTGAACTATCTCTTAAGCCGGCCATTCACTTGAAGTATAGCTATACCATTTGTCCTGAGCCCGGTTTTTTTTCACCCATTTTAATCGAAAAATGCAGGCACGCCATTCACTTGTATTTAAAAAGACGCAAATTCTGAACGAAGGTGGGGGGCGATCTCCTTTCTCTCTCTACAGCTGCTTGTCAATCGCTCTTCGATTTCCCCCAGTCAGCAGATTTTAATTGATGCTACCCTCGAAGCGAGGCTTCAATCTAAGCAAAAATTCGTTCTTTTCGGTAGCCTCTTTCAGGTCAGTCACGGAGGTGTGACAATACACTCTCCGTTCGGTCGGCATCAGTCACCAGTGATTGGCAATACCCTTTTCTTTCAGGCTGCATCAGTCGCTATTAACTGGCGATGTACAATTTTGAAAATTGTATCTTCGATTTATAAATTTTGAATGATTTGGAAATCATAAAGGAATGTGCCTAAATATTACATGTTACCAAAAAAATTTATACATAAAATGTCTTCTTTTGTCTGTTCGACGTCGCCATTATATCGATGAAATGGCGACGTCGAACAGACAAAAGAAGAGATTTTATATGTAAATTTTTTTGGCAACATGTAATATTTAGGCATATTCTTTTATGATTTCCAAAAAATAATGAAACCGAATATTATGAACCGAAATTTATGATGAAACCGAATATCGAGAGGTAAAAGATAGGACTCTAGAAAAGGTTTGGAGTTTTACGTGTTAATTTTTTCCACGGATAATTAATTCCCTTGTGTAAAATTATTTTACAACAAATTTGTTTATAAATTGTTAGGCTTAACTACACATATAGTCTACAGAAAAGATGAAAATCTCACAAGAAGGCGAAAGTGCAAGGCAGAAGGGTGAAAGTGCGCTTCCCCACAACAGAAAATAGATCTCAATTTCTTTTTCATGGCGTCTGTGATTATAAAATAAAGACATTAAAATACAGAATAAAAGTTTTCCAAATCAAAAACCTAATATCGTAATTGTGTCATTTTAATTTATTCTGCTTTTTTGAAAACAACCTACCATGAATCGAGTTTGGCTATCGATGAAATGGCGACGTCGAACAGACAAAAGAAGACATTTTATATATAAATATTTTTGATAACGTGTAATATTTAGACACATTCTTTTATGATTTCCAAAAAATGATGAAACCGTATTGTTACAAAGCTATAAATTTGTTTCCCTGAGATGCTAATATTGTCGACAAACTTGGCGATAAATTTGGCGACCTTGGCGATAAATTTGGCGACCTTGGCGACAAATTTGGCGACCATTTTGGCGACTTGGCGACAAAGTTGGCGACAAGTGGAATTCTCTAGAAGGACCTCGAACTTTCAACATATTTCTACTGATTTCGTGTACTTTCTAGAGATTATTTCACTTCCTGTGTAATGAAGTCACTTCCTGTTGAAAAGTGTAAAAGGCAAGCTCTCAAGCCAAGAAGAGTTAGTTGGAATTTGACCTGCAAGCAAGCTGGTGAGTTAACAAGAAACCTTTGAGCATTGTGTTGAGATTTATTGGTAGTCTCTGTTGTGAATTTTTACTAGTGCTGTGTTAATACTTGTGCTACGTTTCTTTGCTTGGAAATATTTGTAAAATAAAGAGCTTTATTTTTGTAATCCTGCTTATTGGACTGCATTCACGTACACTCACAAGACGAATTTGTCACAGTATATTGTATATAGTTTTACTTTGAAATGCAATTATGGCACTGCGAACAAGACTTCAGCCAGAGAAGTGAACTGACGAGATCGAGTTGAACGTGACTAAAAATAAATGCGCAGTTGTGAAATAATTCAATTCAGCTTTCAAGTTTCGAATTCTTCCTTGTTTTGTTTTAGATGCCGACGTCGCTTTTGTTATGTTAATAAAGATGTTGTTTACAGACATCGAGTTGGTCATTTGCATAATTAATTAGCAGACCAGCACAAGTGGTGACCCGGAAGCGATTTGAACACGCAACCTCCCGATTCTTCCTTGCACTTGATTAGCAGACCAGCACAGCAATCTTTCTTGAATTGATGAATATTTACTTGAAAATATGTTCTAAATTTTTAAAAAAGCATGATACTGTTGAGTTACTTGCTGAACACCGCTTACTATGAGTTCGTTAAATTCATTATGCATTTCTTCAAAATCAAAATGCGAACTGTAATTGTGTCATTTTAATGAACTCTGCTTTTTTAAAAAAACAACTACCGTAAATCGAGTGCTAAGTTATTATTGTTTTCAGACACTTAACTGATATTTCAAAAAATTCCGTAAGCAACTCTTGCGCTTCATTCCCAGTAAGATCACGCGATTTCCAAAACAAAAATTTCATCTCTGCATTAGAAAAAGAATCGTCATAAATTTCTGCGGAAGATAGATGATGTTTGCCACTTTCAATGAAAGCAAACATTTAGAAGAAACGCTTAATAATTTAATCTTCAATATAAATGGATAACCGGAAAACTCACGTGAAATCACGAAACGAATAAAAACCAGTGATTTTAGAAGCATTAAGTGTTTTTATCTTTAATCTGAAAAATGCATATTTATATTCTTAAATATATATAATCCATACCTACACTTATAAATATATAATCTTTTATATGGTTGTCTTGAGTCTAAAAAATATTTATAACTGCATATTTACGCTTCATAACAAATTTCTAAAATGGTGTTTGTAAGAAAATTTAATCAAGAATGAAAATTTTAAATTATCCATGATACTACTACTTCTTTGTGGTGGATATTCATTAAGAATTTAACTTCACTAGCATATAATTAAAGCTCTTAAATAATATTTAACCACAGCAATAGACAAATAAAGCATAAAATGTTTACTATAAAAGCACAAAATGTAAATATATTTTAGTCTTTCATACATCCTTTAATTTTGTTTTCAGCTAGGTTTTAAGTCAAATTCTTGATATGAATTATGAATATTTAGCATTTCTAGAGAAAAAGGGTAGTTTACTTGTTTCAACCAAACAAATTCGACGGGAGGCTGTCTCTGCGAAACGGCCGCTAGGATTGAGGGGCGTAGACTTACTTACCTTACTCAACTGTGACTTTCTGTGACTAAAGTAGCTCTATGTGACTATTAACTCTATAGTCTATAGTGACTATTAGTCTTGCAACTTGACTGTGACTAAACCGTAATTACAAATTCTAACATTATATTTGTAATCTTCAATGCCTACCTTTCTCTGTTAAATGAAACTAAAACCAACTCTCTATGTTATTTGGTTACGGAGCTATAAGCGTTTAACTTTAGCACGAAATTAGACGTAATTCAATAATTCTTGAGTAATGTTTCGCGTTAACCTCAGATCGATGATTAAATTGCCTTAGTCTGCATGCCTGCGCATCGGTCGCTGTGACGTCAACAAAATGTTTAGTGATCTTAACCAACTTTGCAGCTCGACTGTGACTAAACCGTTATTCCAAATTCTAAAATTCTTTTTTCCAATCTTCAATGTCAAACTTTCTCTGTTAAATGAAACTAAAACCTACTCTCTATGTTACTTGGTTGCGGAGCTATAAGCGTTTAAAAATACCACGAAAAGCGTCATAATTTTTTCCTTTCCCGACACACCATTAGACCACTATGGAGAGACGTAAGTCTACTTCAAAATTAAAAAGTCCTAACAAAATTTTTATCATATTTTCATGCAATGTCGAAAGTTGTGAGCGTAAGTGTAAAAGCTGTAAAGCAGAAAGAGTTAAATTTTAAGATAACAGCAATTTACAGAAACGCATTATAACAACTAATCGACCATTTAACATCCACATTTTAACACCATTCTCTAATCAGGATAAGATGAGTCTATTCTCTCGGCGAAAATTCTACAAAATTCCATCTTTCTAATCAAATCTGAAGCAACCGTACGAAACTTTAAAGCACGTTCTTCCAGAAAACTCATTTTCCACTTTTAAAATTCCATGAACTTAAGAGATATTTAAACTGGAGTCTTTCCAAAATATTTCCTGTTGTCTAGGAAAACATAGATCCCACGAGATGACAAAATCGAATAAACTCGAAATTTTACAGCAGAAATATTCTTTAGAACTTGTATAAATTAACAACAACCGAATTATACCCCTAAGCTCTCAGCGTTTTACTTTATATCTCCGAATAATTTATTCCGTTTTGCCAAATTTATGGTGATATGCTCGGGTTGTTATCGTATTTATGCTTCACAGCTAAATTCAAGTAGCTTAATTTCAGATCGTAAATAATTTTCATAGTGGATTTTAAGTTCTTTAAGACATTTTGCAACAACATCTATGTGTGTGAAATAGAAAGATAAATCTCATTGGATCGGAAACTTCTGTTCCAGTTTATTTGAGATAACAATTTTTGAGATTGTCAATTGGTAGTCATTCACATTAATTCTAAGGATTTGAAAAATTAAGCACACAAAACCATGGTAGAAAAGAAACAAATAATCTGAGGGACAAAAATTTGAAGCGAATTGGAACGCTTTACATTCTATTATGTTCCTTATGTATATCAAATTTTATTAAAGTTCTAGAATATCGATATGTTACCGCTAAATTCCAGAAATAAGATGATGTGCAGATAATCTAAATAATCAGCAGAATAGCTAGACCGACTAATCAAAGTGTAAAAAAATTGCACTTTTACCTAGTTAATCTGCAAATTGCATAGGGGCCGTTCAAATATTACGTAAGCACCCAAGGGGGGGGGGGGGGCGTTTTACCCGCTTTCCCCCCCCCCCCCCCCCCCCCATGAGTGATGCTTACGTAAGACATTAAAATCACTTTATTTCCGAAAATCTCTTGTAACTTGCACAAATGATTTAATTTTAAAAAAATTAAATTTAAAAAAAAGTTAAATTTGGCAAAAGAAAATTAAACTTGATATTTGTAAGCTTAAACTTGAAATTGTAAGGAAATTAAACTTACATTTTTTTTCATTTTAAGCCGAGTTAGAGTTTTTAATTTGAATTAAGTCCTAAAATTTTTAAAATTAGATTATTACTGTCATACGTTTTGTAAAAAAAAGAACGGGGGGGGGGTTGCAGTTTGCTTACGTAATTATAAGAGGGGAGTTTGCGATTTGCTTATTTTTGCTGACAAGGAGGGAGGGGGGTCAAAAAATACCAAAAACATGCTTACGTAATATTTGAACGACCCCATAGATAACCAACGATTGACTACTAAACACTCGTTAAAGTGAAAAAGAGATTTTTGCTCGGAAAACAGCAACGTGTTTGTATGCTTAAATTATTACTCAGATAAACAGGTACTACCATGAGCTACGAAGTGAAAAGCAACCTATTCTTTATTCCATAAAGTAATCATAAAGATTTCACCGTCCGGAAAATAGCACACGGTTAAAAGTTGCTGACGGTCACCATGAAGCCTCCATCCGTACGAAACTATTGTAGGTGTTTTAATACTGAGGGAGTTATGTTACTTTCCCTACGGAATATGCAGCGCTATCAGTTAAGTCCAAATACTTTTCGAACGAAGCGGTTAGGTTAGGTTATATTAACGTCCCGTTTTGAAGCAACACGAGGACTATTTATCGAACGAAGCCAGTTCCATTTTATATGTAACGCTATATTATCGCAGAATATGGATTATCAGAAATGCATTTTCTTCCTTGACTAATCAAGAAGGTTAATTAGAAAGTGAAAATCGTCGGTTTTGGCAAGCAGTTTCCTATGCTAAGCAAAAGGTTTAATTTTTTATTTAATATTTCGTTGCAAAGATGTGTGAATTTTAAAAAAAATCTTTCAATCAATCACACTAATTTTATTCTCAACTGATTAACATTTATTTTATTGTATAGAAAGTTGTTTTCGGCGAAAACAGAGTCTATTAAATACAAACAACCATTACTCATGAACTATATCAAATTGTGTAAATGTAGGGCGACAAAGCAAAACATCCTTGATTTTTCGTTCGGAAGAATACGAATAAAAAAATAATCCTATAAACTCTGCTATCAACTAATCGAAGCTTTCTCTTCCCGAAACAAATCCTAAAATTCCAATTCATAAAGTCTTCGTCAAATGGGATTAATCCGTCATAAACGAAAAACGACGACATAGACATTTGTTTATGGCCATTTGAACTTGTTGGATGAATAAAATCCTTTTACTACTTTCAACTACAGGGTGTCCTAGAAAGATCTTTATTATTCTAAAAATGAATAACAAAATTACGAAAAGGTGAAATCAAATGCAGTTTGGGGCGAAAAAATGAAGAAATCTTCTAACAGTTTTTTCTCGTATCAAGAGTCTGCGGTAGATGGCGCTAATTACTTGGCAGCTTGTAATGAAAAACGAAAATGGCGTCAGATGAGGAGAAAGCGCAGTGTGTATTATGGTTAGGGGAAATAAAATCACCGAAAATCGTGCAAACGAAGTTTCACCTGATGTACCATAAAAATTCACCAAATGCGCTTTCGATTTATACATGGATGTAAAAGTTTAAAGACACATGAAATGTTAAAAGACAATTCGCGGAAAATTGAGTACAGACTGGACATTCTTCGTGTTACTAAAGAAGCTCATGTTTAGATACACTGAATGTACTGTGAAGATGATTGTTGAATTCTCCATTGTTTTGCAGCAAACTGCATTTCATTTCACCTTTTTGCATAATTTGTTTAGAATAATAAATACCCTTCTTGGACTCACTCTATATCAAACAAAAAAATTTAATACAAGAACGAATGTACACTCTTACCTTTTTAGGATAATTTCAAAAAGTATGCTCTGTTTCAGTAAATGCGCAAGCAATCGATGTTTTCAAGGTAAAATTTGCTTATAAAAATTGACACTCTTCGACCCACAAATTTGTCTTCCACCTTGCTTACAGAAATAAATTTTTATTATTGGAATGGAATAAATACCAATTTTGCCACAACAAATGTTTTAGACACTTTTTTTTTTATATTGTATTCCCATTTTAACGTAGGACTACGTTCCTCCCATTGGGGTCTCAGAAAGGAATTTGATTCCAAAACGCCACAAAAAACCGTTGTACGGGAGATCCTCTATATCTCAGTAACTACATATGTTAAAAACATACTAATGTCTTATTTTAGAGATAAAGAGTAACAACAGAAGTTACAAAAAACCAGCGGGAGTGACCTCCCGAAACTTTCTCGCATACGACCAGTAATGTGGGGTGAGTAAACACCCAGTAGGTAAATATTCTTGGGGTATTCACCCAAGGCCTATTTATTTTGAGATAAAAATTATGAATGGTGATTTACAATGAAACATATAAAATTCATAAATTCCTGAAACTTAATATTTTACAAAATGAATTGCGTATGTTCTCAATTTTTACGCGCGCTGAGCTACCACAACTTTATTTAACGTTTTTGAGTAAGAAATCTTACTACAGATATCACGGGAGAATATCAGACGAAGTTTCGATTCGGGTTGCCATAATTTCCGAAGCGCGTGTTTGCGGCTCGCTACAATTTCCTTCGTAGACCGCCAAAGTCAACGGCCAACCATACTAACTTAAGTAAAACAAGTACAGACAGTCAACCCTTTGTTGGATTTCGCCCAAAATTTTATACGGACCTACATTCATGATGGCAATAACCAATGACAATAATAATAATTGTAATTACTTAGATCTAGTAATTAAAATCATAGATTCAGGCGTTTCGGTTGGTATCTATGACAAGAGAGATGACTTTAATTTTAGAGATATTTCTCTTTGTCATTATCATAGCAATCTCCATCTAAAAGTCATTAAAAATACCATCCACTATCAAAAGAATCAAAAATATCTGCAACAACCATTCTGCTATTGTCAAAGCCATTGATAATTTAAATATTAATTTAAAGCTAAACGGCTACCCAGTACACTACTTTATTATTAAGAATTAAAAATTTCCTCTCAATTTCTCCATTGCACTGATAGTGGCTTTGATACTCATTCCACACCCTCTTACATTTTTAATGGCTCACCTGCAATTTTATCTGAACAAAACAATGAATACAAAGAATGACAATAATAAAATACTTAAAAAAATGGAAAATAAAAATTAATAAAATGCATGAAAACGTCAAAAAAAATTTATAAAAAATCAAAAATAAAATTAAAAAAACCTCAAAAATCTTTATGAAAAATGTACAAAAAAAATTTCAGATCTTTAGTTAGTGTTTCCCTCACTAGATGGAGATAAGTGCAAGCATCTATTTGTCTTGTTTACATTTTAACACACGCTTGGCGTCCTTTGTTCCACATATGTTATAAGAGGTAAAATTTTAAGCTTTATTTTCTTACTTTCTTCAAAAGAATGTCTTTAATTTCTTCTTTGTGGATAAATGTTTTTCCTTTCCATTACATCCCGGAATAGGTTCAGGCCATAAGAGGACATTAAATAATGTCAGACCTTAAAGTCCTTTTCCTCTACAGAATACTTATTCCATTTTCTGCATGGATGTCTCTGTAACTACATATGGTAAAAACATAATTAATGTCTTATTTTAGAGATAAAGGATAACAACAGAAGTTACAAAAAAAATTGAAAATCGAATTGTAGTTCAGCGACTACTGAGTCGCAAAGTTGGGCAAAAACACGCATGAATTGGTGACGCGATCCTCCATATCTCGGTAACTACATACATTAAAAACATAACTAATGTCTTATTTTAAAGATAAATGCTAACAACAGAAGTTACAAAAAAAATTGAAAACCGGAATTGTAGTTCAGCGACTACTGTGTCGCAAAGTTGGGCAAAAATGCGCATGAATTGGTGACGCGATCCTCTATATCTCGGTAACTACATACATTAAAAACATAACTAATGTCTTATTTTAGAGATAAAGGGTAACAACAGAAATTACAAAAAAATGTGAAAATCGGAAAAGAGTCACGAGAGTAAAATAGTCCTACGCCTTTAACATCAGCTTCTATTTGAAAAAGACAGCCTTCAGTCATTTTTTTCCCATCCCGCCAGCAGTCGTACCATAGTCTTTATTTGTATGTCCTAAGAACAAATCACAGGTCGCAGTCACCCATTTTAAATTTCTTATAGTATAGAAAGAAAGTAAATTTTTTCTTCAATTTTATACACTTCAGGAAACACACGAGACGCTTTCATCCACCTCGTCTTACAGTCATAGCCATCGAATTTTTATACAGTGTGCCCGAGAAAGATCTTTATTATTCTGAACATTAATAGACAGTTTTCGGCAAAAGAATGAAGAAATACAGCAGGTTTTTCACAGTACCTTTCAATGTAGTGAGCTCCTTTAGTAGCACAAAGAATGTATCGTCTATACTCGATTTCCCGCCAAATGTTATTTTAAAATTTGCGAGGCAATAGTGAGGATTCCTACCTGTATCCCTTCTTTCAAAACGGATATATCAAAAATAGATGTTTGTAGTCCTTTTCAGGTGTTGCGTACAGGACGGGTCCTGTGAGGTGGAGCACAGCCCTGCTGAAATAAAACATTTCGGCTGTAAGTGTTCCTATTGTGGAAAAATGTACAACTCAAGACGCGTCAACTCAGCTTAGTCGTCTTCTTCACGAAGAAGAATGGACCCCGATTACAGCGTCATGTAAGAGGCCATACCTAGCATTAACCCCCTAACTGGTTTGTTTTCTGAATTATCTAATCAGACAACACCTTCTATTTTGGGAATGCATCGCCATTTTAATTCAATTCAGAACCTAAAAGACAGTTGAAATGTTTATAGATTAGAAGTAATTTTTTGTATCGTATAACGTCTGTGAATGGCTTTGATTTAGTTTTTTAATTTAAAGATCAAATAATTCGATGCGCGTACGGGCAAACCCGTTAAGATATTAAGACTCGTTCGACTGAAATGCTTTTGTTTTTAGAGCCCCATATCCTAATTTTAAAGCGACGATACTTTCCAGACATATTTGATGTACCCACGTAGCGTTACATTTGAAAGTACTGTAGTTTAGTTTAGTTATACAGAGTTCCCACTTATATCCGTTACACCCCCTTAACTTCTAAATGGTGACAGCTTAGGCCATAAAGTTGGTGTCTAAGTATAGTAAAAAGGCTATGCGCTATTCGATGATACAACTTACAACGCCATCTATCGGCAAATTTTGGAATTAGCGGTCCTATCTCGTAAACGGTGAAAGATACGAGAAAAAAGTCAATTAGAAAGTTGTAGAACGCTCTCGATTTACGAAAAGATACCTTGCGCACATTAATACTGAACACAGAATGCAAAAAATGAACATTTGTTTGGTCACTATTTCGAAAATTGTCATGTCATAAGGATTGGAAGAAAGAAACTGAGACATGTCCCTGCTTTCTGGATCATTTATTATATTGCTCAAAATGCTCTCCGTTAGCTACTATACGCATTTGCACTCTGGACTGGATTTCTCGCTTCCCTCGCGTTTCACAATGCCATAGTATTGAAAATCACGATCAAACAGATGATCATTTTCTCCGCGCTTTTGTGCATGCGCCGGGCGGAGTTATTTTCATCAAAATAAGGAAAAAGTGAAGAATGGAAGAGTGATGCCTATGGCGTCGTAAAACGCGAGAGAAGCGAGAAAAGACCTTCTTATGGGGACACATAAAAAGGCAGGTATATGCGACCCTTCAGCCAACATTGCAGGATCTTCGACGACGCATTACTGATGCTTGTGCCTCCGTAACACCTGCCATGTTGCACAATGTGCAGCGAGAAATCCAGTTCAGAGTGCAAATGTGTATAGTGGCTAACAGAGAGCATTTTGAGTAATATAAATAAATGATCCAGAAGATAGGGACGTGTCTCAGTGCTTTTCTTCCGCTCTTTATGACATGACAAAACAAATGTTCATTTTTTGCATTCTATTTTGAGTATTAATGTGCTGAAGGTATCTTTTCGTACTAAATCGAGAGTGCTCTACAAATTTCCAATCGACTTTTTTCTCTTATCTTTCACCGTTTACGAGATAGGACCGCTAATTACAACATTTGCCGATAGATGGCGTTGCAAGCCGTCTCATAGAGTAGCGCATAGCCTTTTTACCATACCTAGACACCAATTTTATGGCCTAAGCTGTCACCGTTCAGAAGTAAAGGGGGTATAACGGATATAAGTGGGAACCCTGTATATTAACGTCACGTTTTGAAGCAACACTAGGGCTATTTTGGGACTGACCTCGTAATTTTGAACCGCGGTCAGATGACGAGGACGACACCCGAGCTGGCACCCCCTCTCCAAATTTCCGCACCACACCAACGGGAAGATTTTTGGCCACTACGTATGATTAAAAGTCCAACAGGCCCCATACACGGTGGATCTTCAGTGGAATCGGGTCTCGAGCCTGGAGACCTCCGGCCCCAAACCCGAGACCTTAGGCCACCGCGGCCTTGAAAGTGCTGTAAAAACTTTTCTTCATTCTTTTGCCGTAAACTTGATTCATTTCACCGTTTCGCATTCCTATCAATTTTAGAATAATAAAAAAAATATAGGACCCCTTGTTCTTCAACTATTTTTCTTCGAAATATTAAAACTAATCCAAGGTAAGAAATATGCACTTTAAGCCTTTGGTCTAGTCTAACAATTTAATTTAATAGTTAGTTCTGCAAATGGGGCAAACCGAGGATATTAGACTATCGAGACTGTTAGAAGGTGCTAAATAATGTGGTTAACTGAACCTACACAAGAATCCAATTTTTCAAATGGGCAGATGTTAATGAAAAGTTCTTAAATTTTGAGAGCAACCTGCTTACGTCCTTTTAAGATTTACAAGTCCTGATGTTCGTCAATTTTTTTAAAGGAATCCTATGGTTACGTTGCCATAGAACTGGTATAGGTATAGGTTTTCAGAATTGTTTTCGAGAGAATTCCTTAGTGTAACAAAAGCTGCCCATGCAGAAGTGGTGTCCGAAAGTGTTAAGTGTTTAAAAGAACGAGTTTTAAAAAAAATTCAGAAGGCACTTATTAGTGTACTAAAAAGTATATTTTAATCAATTTCGACTTTTAATTTATATTTCGTTATTATAGATATTGAAGCTTGAAATCAGTTTTTCCCAAAATCACTACCAGGTGACGCCACTGGTCTAGTTTATCATTCGTTATTCAATTAAAGTTCCGACAGTACTAAATTAGTGCACCGTCATCAAGATTACACAAGTTAAAAGTCAATTAGAAAATTCCACCTTTACAAATATGAAACGAGTCAAGTGATGCAAAAGTATAGAAGAACTAACCTTCTTATGCTTGACAACTGAAGTCGATTTAACCTTCCAGCGGGCGCGCTTACGCAAATTTTACGACATACCGTGCATCGTATTATATATATCGTGTTTTACAAAAATAAACGCAACTTGTAGAGGTTGCAATTCACTGCCTTCTCCTTTCTATGGTAGGTGGCGCTACTGGAGCCATCCTTTTTCCCATGATGCCTCTCTCTCATTCTAGTCTGTATACTTGTCTTGTGTTGTCTGTTTTCGTTGTTTTCTTTAATGTTCTGTGTTGTGGAACATAGCCTAATAAAAAATGGTTCCTAAAATTGAATGGATTCTTCAGCGGCACTCCACATAAACTTGAGTCTCGTCCCTCTACAAACTTTTATTTATGTTATCTGTATTCATTAACCTAATAGTAAACACAGATTTTATAAATAAAATTGCACTTAAATATATAAAGTAACGATATAAATATGCAATACAATGCACAATTCAAGTATCTCTTGCAAACGAGCCCCCGCTGGAAGGTTAATGAAAACTTTTATTTCCGATTTACCTACCCCTAGAAATTGAGATAAATAATTTGGTTCATTTTTGTAAATATTTCGTATATAATGTAAATTAATTGAGCAAAATATTAAGCGGTTGCTGAAACAGAAATGCTTCATCTGTTTGTTAGTTTGTTGTGGGTTTTATGGCACAACAGCCATACTAGGCTCCAGATATTTCATTTTAAATGTTTTTATAATTACAAATCAGTTAAACCAAAAAAATTTACAGGCATTTGAAAGCCATAATAAACCAAAAAATATTAAATTCAAATAGAATCATAAAGCTATATCTTTAAATACTGGAATGAATTGAAAAAGAATGGAGTGCCGCACTAGAATGATTCAGTCTGAGCATTAAAATCGGGACATTCTGTAAGAAAATGTCGGACAGAAAATCGATTTTATATGCAGAACACATAGGAAGTTCCGCATAAACGATTGATGATCCGATAGCTACACTGGCCATCTATTTAACTCTATCGATACGGGAACGTCCTAAACGTCTCTTCAAGCAAAAGACGATGGCCGTCCGAAACGTCTGAAGCTGCGAAATTTCCACCACCCCTTTCGCTAAGTGCCATTAATTTCTCACCCTCTGGGCAATTTCTTCGTCAGAGTTGCTCGCCCAGATGGGTTGGGGGAAAAGGAGGGCTTTCTTAGAATTCGGACAATGCCAGCTGTCATTGTGGTTTCCGAAGAGGGGAGGGGAATTTCCCATATCTTTGAAAGAGGAACTCTGACGTTCCCGTATTTTGAGGTCCCTCCATTCCAATGTTCTTGGGAATCAGAAGGGTTAACAAAAAAAAGCACGCAGCAATGTTTCACTTTGTAAAGAAAGGTTGCAATACCCAATTTGTGTATGCGTGGTGCATGATTTTTACAGAAGAAAATTACACACAGAAGCACAACGAGATCACTTTAATTTCAACAATAAAATCTAAGTTTAGTTTACACATTAAATATAAAAGCAACGTATCGCAATGTGCGCGCATGTTACAGAAAGACCTCGAGATGCATTTAAAATGGTAGAAACAAAAAACAAGTTAAAATTCTGAACCGGAAACAATGAAAGCTATACAAGAACTACTGGACTTGGAGCCTCTGTCCTGCGGTCAGGAAGTGCGCCCTGGCGTGCGGTCATTGAAATGGTCATCTTCGACCGACCTTCGGACAGTAGTGACCAGCGATGCTTGGTCTCCAGCACTAAGACTATTTGGCACATGTGCCGGATTGGTCAAGGCGTTGATGCACGGCATCTACATTTGACGCGTTGAAAATTGTGAGCTTGTTGGAGAGTAAGGGGGCGTGCCGCTCACACTGCAACCCCCACAAGGAGGGGCGTGGTTTCTGGATTGTGTTTTCGTCTGCACAGCACCCTGAAATGAAAACAAATTTATTAAATTCAAGATAAATGCATACCAAAATATTGAAAGTTTAATTTTACAGTTAAGATTTATTCTGCATGCATATATTCGATAATATTCTTTTTTCACCCATGAAGTATACCTTTAACACGTTGGCTGCTGCCGACTCCGTTTCATACGCGTCTGCGATTCGCTCCCAATTAGACGACTTTCTCCGTTGCAGTTTAGTAGATAGATTCGGAATTTCTATCAATTAGACGACTCCTCCTGTACTATCGTGCACAGGCGTGAGACTACCCACGCTGTTCGACTCCCGTCTGTGATTCTCTCCCAATTAGATGACTGTTAGTAGATAGTACAGGAGGAGTCATCCAATTAGATAGAAATTCCGAATCTATCGGGCACAGGCGTGAGACATCGCAACGTACGTGTTAATGAGATTTTTTCTATTTTGATGGGATTACTTGGCTCCTATTTGGATCTTCAAGTTCGGCCGTAAAATATTCCAAGACCACATATATGAATAATTATTTTTTCGCGATGTTCGCAGTTTCCCGAGTCGACATACAAGTAGAAAACGAAACTTGGACATGCGTTAAAATTTTGTCAACGTTTCAAATCGGGAACTAAAATTTTAGATAATATCTTGAAAGTAAAAAATAAATCGAACCGATATTATCGATATTAACACTTCTTTGAGGGTAATGTAAATCACAGTCGTACTGCGAAAGATCCTAATAAAAGATGTGTTAAGGAAAGGATCAACATTTTGAGGGCACAAAAACAATAACACGACGCCGTTGATATTGTTGAAGAAACGAGAATTAATAAACTTGTCAAAACACAAAATGAGCTCAGAAAAAAAAAAAAAACGACACTCCCAAAACTAAAATTTCAGATAATATCTTAAAAGTTTCAAGATCAAGATATACAAATGCATGCATCGCAATGAAGCTTTACGTCATAATTATAGTCCAAATATAAGCGAGACTATTTGTTAATACCCTGGAGTTCAGTACCTCATACAATTAGCCACAATACGAGAGGGATAACCATCATGCCTAATTGGTTGCAGCGTAGGCTGGATCTTCCAAAGGAGATTTAATTTCCCGGTAATGGCATTACCTTAAAACCAATTTTCCCAGGGTTGATATCTACGACGTCCCCATTGTTTACCGTTCCCTAGAGGGAGAAATTCAGTTAACTACGACACGTGGCGTTCTCTTCAATGTCCAGAAAATCATTTGCCATAGATTCTCTATTATCGGAAAAGTTGGGTTGGTTTAACCCTTTGCACTCGAGATGTTACTCTCGTCACTATTCTGGAATGTGCATTTTGACGTTTAATTTCGATGGTTAAAAAAATACCTACAGAGTTGCCTGAAGTCATAGAATAATTTCAGAAAAAATCATACAATTATACTTTTTACGTCTCGAAGTAATAAAATGATCCCTCTTAATTAGTGAATAATTATGTATCTAATTACCCTCCGAAGGGTTAATTTCATACAACTAAGCATTCGAAAAATTTTAATTATGGATTTAATGAGGATAAATGTTATATAAATAGAGATTCTTTTCAGAAAAAAAATTTATTCCATCAAAATAGCGAAGAGATTTAACGCCGACCGTCTGTTAGTCGTAATCATTTTCCATCTTTAAATTGTCACAATATATCTACAGGGTATAATATCCATTCTGCAATATGTTTATCCGGTTTTGAAAATTTTTCCTTTATAATAATTAGTCCCAATGAGAATGTAAATGAGTGTTCTGCAATAAAAATTTAAATTGTAATGATCTAAAAACAGATAATTGATGCCGCTTGCATGCCTATCTACTACTTGCATACTGCTACTAACAGAGGGATAAAGAAATGACTATGTAAAAAAAGTATTTTATCAGCTATCTCAATCACTTAATAAAAAAATTCTCAATCTGAGCAGTGGGATGCAGAAAAATTCCCATTTAAATAAAATTATGGGAATACGAGTACCCTTAATAAACAAAGCAAGTAAATTAGCGTATGGAGTTAATCAGAACTGTACAAGATTTGCGGGGTAAATATTCTATGCACATGGAGTTTTTTGCATTCAATAAATTAATTCAAAAAATCAACGGTAGGAGGTGCTAAAAAGAGCTGTATGCCTATCGACTTATTTATAGACCTCTAGGCCCCTAACAATTCAATCGTATGATTTTTCTTTGCGAATATCGCTTCAAAAATCTGAAAAAATGTTATAGCCCCGCCCCGTCTTTGAGGGAAGCAGGAGTGCTCTCTACAAAGTTCATGAATGGAGTAATAACACACTTTGCAAATCTATTAAAGTCTTTCCTGGTCGATTCCTTTGGGAAGAAACATCTTTAGAAAGGACTGAAAGCAACTGTAGCTATCAACAACTTTCAGCACAAAAGTTGTTTATTATGATAAGACGATAATTCGTTTAAATTGAATTTTCTTTCTTCAATCGTAAGGGAGATATGGAGAAATTAACATTTTACTCCCACCACCATTTCCACTGTAAGTTAGATAGCCCATCTACGGACTTGTCCGAGGTCCCCCCTGCAACACATCCCTCGACCCGTTTAAATCTAATTAAAATAACTCAAGTTATCGAGTTCACAAGTAGTGGCGGCTCGTCAGCTCAAAAACAAGCAGTGCTTCAAAAGTTGTATAGACCCAAGTTGTAGGAAATTTTGTGCCGATTATTTTGGTATGTAATGACGATTTACTAAAAATTGATAGTTTGAGTTATAAGCAAAAAAACTGGGGGGGGGGGATTTACGTTTTCTTGGTTATAATTAAAATCCCAACCGAAATTATTGGTGGCAAACCTCCGATTTGAAATCAGCATCCGAAAAAACATAAAGAAAAAAAAATGACAACTCCTCCAGTCTTGGATTTTAAAAAACTACTGAACTACCGAGAAAAAGCGAAAAAAAACAAATGAGGAAGTCGCGCCAATCGTGAGCTGCTCCGGAGTGCAATTCAAATGAATGCAATTTCAAGCGGAGAAAGGGCTGCTTTTTTACGGCTCATTGCGTTAATTTCATATCCGAGAAGGGGCAAAATTTTCTGCAGCTCTGGTTTGTCTCGTAATTCTCGATTGATTTTACATTTGTTATTAGTTTTTTACATTTTCGTTGATTAATGAATTCTCAAAGTGGAAAAGTAAGCCAATTAGAATAAAAAGGAAAATATCTTAAAATAATTTCAGTTTGGACTGCAGCTCTTATGGACGAGCCGCCACTGTTCAGAAGATACATGGGCAAAGCGTGAAAATCTGCGAAAAACTTTCCTCAGTCGTGTCATAAGAACCATTGCAATAGGTAGTATTCCTAAAAGGAATCTTCCTAAAGCTCCATTGTAAATAGCATCCAATTCGTATCGGAAAACAATTGACATCTGCTGCTAAATTGTAATTAATCGATATTAATTGCCATTATACTTTTCAGGATCATATCTGCACCTATTCAACCGGCAGCAATGATGAAATGCATAGATTTCTCCGTTCTGTCAACTTGGGTGGTCACTTATTGGAAAAACGATTAATTCTCAACTCCATATGCTGCATCTTCGTAATACGTTATTTTAGTGTTTCCCAAGAAGAAAATTTCCCGATAAACTCAACTGAAAAAGTTTCCGATAAACTTTAACTTCTCTTCACATAAGCAGGATTTTAAACTTTCAACGCTCACGATCATTCGCGCTGTATTATTCAAAGAGTTAAATGCAGCTTCTGCAATGTCGAGTTATATAATTCAAACGCTGCATAGAAGAGAACATCGCAGCTAGATTCCATCCTGAATATTTCAAGAGATATCTTCACTACACAGCTTGGCACACAGATGCCCAAGCTTTCGATGTCATTTATAAAACTCGACGTACGGCAGCTTCCTGTGAAACATGTTTCGCCCCCGGAGACGGGGAGGAAACCGGGAATCCTTTCCTGAGACCACCGCTGCTCCTTGTGGTAACTAGGAGTTGTGAAGGAGCTGTCGGTGTTTGTGTACGAATGCAGTAATTAATTATTCTTTGTGAATCATTAAATAGGCGGCAGGCTTTCCTTTAACACAAAGAGAAGACAAAGTTTCGAGTTGATTTAAAACTTATTTACTTCGCAGGTAAAGAATGTTCGTAATGAAAATGGAGCACGGTGTCGAAACAGCAAGATTTTTTAGTTTCTGAATATGCTATCAATTTAAAAACGAAAAGAATGCTAATGAAAAGAAAGAATGCTATGGCATACTCGCATTCACCTTGGATTAGTTTTGAATCAATCGCTACTGACGAAATATCCTTCGAAGTAGGAAGGATAGTAGCAGAGAAAAAATGTTTTCATTGCAGGAAAGGAAATATCAACTTTAGCATTCTTCGTTTTTATAGTGTTTTCGAAATAAGTCTGCATTTCTATAAAAATTGAAGTATTGTTTTTTTTGCGGCCCACAAACTTAAACCTCGTTTATTTGGCCCGTGCTAGTAGTCGATTTTGACACCTGGTTTAACCCCTTGTACTGAAACGAGTCAGTCTCGTGCATCGAATTAGATATTTAAATACGTATACAAGTTAAAGTAACAATTTAATTAAAAGACAAAAATATCTCTTGGACATGCTTCAGTATCTCATGTCGCCTTTCGGTTTTCATATGGATGGGAACAGCAATAGGTGTCTAAAATAAATTGAGGCATATAATTAGGAGTTTAAAATTCTCTAAGCGCCTCGCACGTATTTTTCCGTTTTTCATACCGAGTTCAAAAGCAGATAATTCATGTTTATATGTATAATTTATTAAACTACCTTGTATAAAATATTTTTAGAACCTCAGATTTGATGAAACGCAAACAAAATCCAATTCTCTTTAAAAGCAAATTTTTAAGACTTTAAAGTAAGTGCATCAAAATAGCAAACCGTTCAGAGGGTTAATTAAATTGCAGTTCAAGAGGTTAATTATGGAATATCAATCAATAATTATGAATTTTCGGTACGCATTTGCGAACTACATACAAGCGTGTAGCATGCCTTGTAAAACAAACTCTTATCTGGAGTACAACCACTACCTAAGTGCATTAGAAAGAATGCAGAATACAATTTTTTCTGTAAAAATATACAAACACAACTTCATCGCAAATTGCACATTTAGAAGATGGTTCCTCATTATATAACAGCTTAAATTGTCAGTGAAAAATGTATATAAAATAAGGTAACCGCGACGTATAAATGTCGCCATTGTATACATAATTATGCAATTCCTGTCCAAATTGGCAATTGCATATTTTTTAGAACATCCATGCACGCATCCTTTTAATAAGGATGGGGAGAAAGCTTTAGAATTAATGCCAAATCTTACTGAAGGTCAAAACAATATGGTCACAGCTTTATCAAGGTGGACCCAGGGGAATTTCATTAGCTAATGGGCAGTGAGCAATAACGGCTGATGGCCGATAAGAGGTAGTCGGTAATGGCCTCCAAATGCACGCAAAAGCTCGCCAGGTGTCACAGCAAGACATGTCTTATGATAAACTATATCCATTTGCAAGAATCTGTTTCTGCAAATAGATCTAGCACTTTTTTTTAGCATCACACACTGTTAATGTCATCAGTTATTGTCTCAAACCTTTCATATTAATTTGAAATTTGGTGCAATTAAGATGGCATTTTAGTAATTCAATATTGAAAAACGGTGCGATCTATAAAAACAACGTTCGGCTGTAAATGAGGAATTGAGTATAATTAAGAAGTATTTTTTTAGCCAAAGTACTTTTTTATAAAATCATTTTAGTTTTAATTATCATTGCTTTTAAATTCATTTTATTATCTTTTGAATTAAGTAGTTTAAGATATACGACCCTGTTTCAGAAATGTCCATTTCAGTGGCAGTAGAAATTTGCAATACTTCAGTTGAAAAATTCCAAAAATGTTTCATCTTTATTCCTGTGGTAATTAGAAGAAGAAAAACTAAAAAAGCAAATTAAATTATTCTTGCTTTTCAGAAAGGGGTCTTTAATTGAGAGGGGTCTTTAATGAATTTTCTGCTTGAAACTAATTGCTCTGGTTTTATGGAAAAAATTCTCACCTTAAAAAGTGAACGATATTCAATGAGGTCTGTTGCCGTCTTAATGTTCATTCACATGGCAATAATTCAAAATCTAAACTTTACATTTTGGATTCAACATTTAATGGGAATTTAAAAATATTGCATTGCAATAATAAAGATTGCGTTTTTCCCACACTGATATTTCATCGAATCACGGCATATTTAATCCCTTTGTATGTCCGATACGAATCCTTTTATGCAATGTCTATTCAAAGCTGTAATGTATCCATTAATAATCTTAAAGATAAAAAACGAGTGGAAATATTTAAAAGTCTAATAAACCTTCGTGTTATTGTATGAATTTGAATAAAAAGTTTCCTAAAAAATGAATATCACCCCATTAGGAGGTAAACAAAATGCGTCCAAGATAAAAATTTTAGTTTGATGCGAATAAGTTAACCAGAAATATATCTCTTATTTGCTTAAAATCATCTTAAAGTCATATTAAAATTGTTTCGATTGAAGGGCGTTTGATTAGTAGTGATTTGTGAAAGACTTAATATTGACAACGACTTAATATTGACAACGACTTAAAGATATGTAAAATTGTCAATAATTTCGTATCTATTGCAACAAGCAAAACCATGCATCACTAACTTTACCTAAAAAAGTAAATACATCTTGCATATTTAAAAAGAAAAAAGTTCAGACTGAATAATAGACTTTTCAGCTCAATTTTAAATTCGTGTCTTATATGGTTCTACAAGAGAACAACTGTCAAAGGCAAATTGTATATTAAGTTCAAAGAATTTTCATACAAACGTAAAATCATTCTGAAAGTTTCCATTGTATAAAAATTGGCAAAATACTATTCATTCTCTTTTGTTTTGGTTTAGGGCAATTGGAAAAAAAAATGTTCATATATGTAGGATATTACCAATAAGAATAATTTAAACGCCGCGTAAATAAGATTGTGAAAGCTAGATTATTTTTGCGATAGATGGAGCCAAGAGTCCTGCTGATGATACGTCACGAACAGCGCCCTCTTTTTCCCCACAAAACCAGCGAGCACGCTCAGAGAGACGCAGCATGTTTGTTTAACTCAAGTTAAAACATGAAACGGAGAGTTGTAAATAAAAAAAGATCTCCTTACTTGAGACCCCCAACAAAGAGGATGACTGCCACAACTATACTGGTGATGGGATCTATGGTCCACGCTGACGGGTGATAGAAGTACAAAATATCGCTCACAGCCAGCATCATCGCCAGAATGGCGCTCAACGATGTGTTGATCGCTGCAAGAAGACAGAGTGACGTTAAATCTTACGAAAATGACCAAACGAAGAATCTTTAAGTGTAAAACATGCGATGAAAGGTGCTTTATTATTTTCAGAAGTGACGTAGAAAGTTACCTTCAAGTATTAATGATTGACTTTTCATCCTTTTACCCAGCATATATTTGACACAGCCCAGTACTGAATTCATTACTCCACCGACGCCAGCGAGGATGAAGACATACATCAGCTGAAAGGGAAAAATAACATTAGCGTTTCTATTTACATATGTTAAACATACGTTTTATTACAGATCAAATTTGATATCGAACATAAAACTTTAAATTTTAGGGAAAATACTAATGATAAAATTATTCTTTATGCAGTTCTGTCACTATCAATGTATGTATAAATTCCCGTAGCCTCCACACTTAAGATTAAAAACACGAAAAAATTATCTCGGAGTAAAACTTCTGGAGTTATGAAATAATTTGTCGCTGGCAACGTATGGAATTATTGAATGTACGTATTCCTAGTACGTTATTTATAGAAAAAACATCTGGATTTTAACGTACTGAAATTCCCAGCACGTTATTTTATAGAAAACATCTGGATTTAAACATAGTGAAAGCCGGTGTTGATGGGCACAAGGTGCGAGTAGCCAGCTGAAATTTATACCACTAAATCCTACTTGGAAAAAAAATGTGTAAAACGAAGCAAAATGGTGGTATAGAAATAGAAAAATAGTTAGAATATATTAAGTTCCATTTAAGTATGACAATCGATCCCATCAATAAACATAAAACGCAATATGAAGAAATAACTTCGAGGCAATCAGAGGCGAATCCGGGGGGATATAGGGCTGTAGCCCCGCCAGAGCTAAGCCATAATTCTTTTTATTTAAAATCATCACAAATGTTTGTTCTTAATTTCTTTTTTTTAAACAACGTGTCAACATCGTTTTCTAGCTTGACAGGCTCGAAAATTTTCCTACTTTTCTAATCATTCCGCTTGTACTTGTAGGGTTGACGCGGTCGAAGACATGTTTCGGCTAGTTATTTCATTGTATTTATTAAATTATAAAGAACACAACACTTTCCAGGATTATTGTCAGGTGAATAGACTTTAAAGCCAAGCAGTGGAAAATCGTTCAAAAGTGGTAGTCTTCGAATCCATTGCTGAACTATACGTGTTAAAAAGTAGCAAATGAATTATAAAAATGTGGGCTTTCAATAACGATGCATTTTACAGACATAGTTCAGCTACAGTGTGGGCTAGTGTTCCTTAAACGTCGAGAGACTATCGATATCAGTGGCGAATCCAGGGGGGGGGGCTATCGGGCTCCCCCCCCCCCCCCAGAGCCAAGCCAGAATTCTTGATATTATTTAAAATCATTAAAACTGTTTTTTCTTAATTTACCTCTTTAAAAAAAATAATAAAAACGTTTCAACATTGCTTTCTGGCTTGGACAGGCTCGAAAATTTTCCTATTCTTGTAGTCATTCCACTTGTAGCTTTGACGCGATCGAAGACATTTTTGGCTAGTTATTTCATTGTAATTTTTATTAAATTATAGAAAGTATTGTATTGTTCTTCATGATTCTTATTGTCAGGTGAGTCAAGTCTCTAAAGTTAAAGAGTTTTGGTTTACTTTAGCCTTGAGGTTTGACACTCGTCACGACGATACAAAATTTTTATGACCTCAGCCCCCCCCCCCAGACCCGAATCCTAGATTCGCTACTGATCGATATTAAGCCAAGTCGATAGTATCGGGTTTTCGGAACTATCTACCGAAACAATCGATTGTTTTCTTCTGGGCAATACTATCGATAGGTGCATTTTCAGTCGATAGTTTTCAAACTGTCAACTGGAGTTACCGATAGCATAAAAACAATAGACTGAAACGACTGGAACTATCGAAAGTTTCTAAACTATCGACTGGAAATGCGCCTATCGATAGTATTGCCCGATAAAAAAAACAATCGATAGTTTTGAAACTATCGATAGTTAATGCGATAGTTTGGGAAACGTATTGGATGCACTAGCGATAGTTGATCTATCGATGTTTAAGGAACACTAGTGTGAACAAGTTAGAACTGGCTCGCCATCAACAGATAATGGTGGGTATTTATCCAATACGAAGTGGGGAAAGAACCGTCTAATTTCAGTTTTTCTGAAGCAAGAAATAAATTGCTCTAAAGACCGTGGGAATTTCCTCTACAATCTCAAATACAGTCTTGAACACTCAGACACACGCAGGTTTCTTTTAATGGTGGGAAACATCCTAGCCTACTCGAAACTGAAATCCTCCAAACATGAATATGCTACTCCTGAATGTTTCTGCAAATTCTGCATTCACGATTGTTCAGAATTAAACGACGATTATAAACGAGCTTTTGGTTGGACATTATGATTATGTTACTAGCATAAAAGGCTACACATTCTAAAGAGTCTTGTATTTTTCAACTCAAAATCAAAACTACGCAATTCTTTCGATTTGCATGTTAATGTTGTATGTAAACTTGAAGTGTAAAATTTAAAGAATTGTAATTACACAAAATCTTTTAAACCTATCCACAATTCCTATTTCAGCATTATAAAAAAGAAGGGTGGTACTAAATGGACTTTAAACTTGATTTCCTTTTCCACATAAAAATTTCAGAAAACTACAAAACTAGTTCACACCTTTTCACAAGATTCTTTTCTTGCAAGAAAAACGTTTTCCCAGAACGATATTCCAATTCCATGCAAGGGCAAAATTTCAAGTAACGGGTAGGTGTACACGAGGGCAATATTTATGGTTGAAATACCAATCGCCCTATTTGCAGTAACACATCTATTTATTAGCACTATGTCGACAGAAACTGATGATGCAATATTTACAGGTGCTATGGTTACAGGTTTGGTTATGAAATCAGAAATGGTATCCAGTGTCGGAGAGTTCACAGTTCTATCACATCGTACAAATGCATAAGATAAGGCTTAGGCTTGACCACCTCGTGCGGTCAGTTGCAGGACATTAAGATCTGGAATCTCCTCTTCGGCAGTTGAAGTTTCTTACGCGAGAACTTGCCTTTCCCATCGGATCTCGCCTTTTGTCTGACCACCGAGTCGTAGCGACAGCCGTTCCGGTATGCGAGTCGCTGCGCCATCTATCGGCAACGGGCACAAATCCCACACATTTCCATTATGCTACATTATTGCACTTGGACTGAAACAAAATTCACGACATTTCTCCCACCATTACGATTTTGAATAACTCGGAAGTTACATTAAACAATTTGGTAAATTTCGGTTTATAAACGCAAAAAGATTACTCAAGTAGCTCGAAGTGGATGACTTAAAGATTGCAGAACACTTTTTGATAGTATGCAATCTGCATTCACTGAAATTCGATTTATAGTTTCCTAATCCCGGCCTAACATTTATTCCTATTCTGTGAACCTCCATGTATGAATTTTTCCACAAGGAAAAATTTTCGGAGTTTCAACAGGGAAGATTAATTCTTAATTTCAAAAGTATGGGCTCCATTTCAAATCGATTCATATTCACTTCTTTACGTGCGGCTGCACCAATTCGAAGACGCTTAACATTAACAGACAAGAGTATGCGAAGTAATCTATGTAGCTTAACAGTACAAACTCTTGGGTTATAGAAGTTTAGCTACAGAAAAAATATCTACCAGGCTTTTAACTTACTTGCTGTGGAATATGATGAACAGCTAAGTCATGTGTCGACTTTGCCATGATACCAATAGATGATAAACAAAACAGTATTCCCAAGCAAATGCAGGCCCTGGAAAAAAACTTGCATTAGATAGCGTCACTAAAAGCCAGGTAAATGATGCAATTTGGAAAGTATCCAATATGGATATATTGCACACATGTTTTAGGAACTAAATTAGTCGTTTCTGTACCTATAATTACCTCCTGACATTTTATTAGTCAAATAACCTGCATGTCTAAATTGCATTAAGTTACATGCATCTTAAAATCCATGCTTAGATTTGTGTAATTTATTTCAGTAAGCATTCAAAAAATAAAATCTGAAGCAAAAACATATTTGAAAAGGTAATAATTAAAAATTTAAAAGAGGCAGTTTAAAATATTTTTCCTTCCCAAGGCGATTTAATTTGAATGTTAAATTACAAAACCATAATTGTTTGGTTTGTTTTGGTTTAATGGCACAAGGGTTAATTTTGCCATACTGCGCCAAACGCTTGTTGTTTCCAAATCACAAAAAAAATTTAAAGAGGTTGCAACTGAAAAAATTAAATGAATTTAAAAAGTTGAGTTTCCCTTAAAAAAGAAAAAAACATCGACACAAGAATTGGCCCCAAGATGTCAAATCAATATGCGCTCCAAAGTGAGCTTGTTTTGGGGTATAAAAGTTTACATTGACATAAAATATGCTCAACACTCAAAATGCATTTGCATCCGCTACATATAGGGTCTGGGCAAAAGTGTAGAAGGTGGCGATGAGTCAACCCTTTGAACGGCAAAAATATTTCAGCTGAATGCTTTGAAAACGGCCTCTCTGGAGCTAAATGGTGAACGCAAATATTTCGGAGCCGGTTTTCGGGTAATAAACAGAGAGCAACTTTCTACGCTGGAGCCGGTTTAAGAGAAATAATCGGAGAACGACTTTCTACATTCCAGCCGGTTGATGGGTTAAAAAAGCGTGTCCTACTTTTAGTCTTGTCAAAATGACATCGTGTTTCCCCAATAGCGAGGTTTCCAAAAACCTTTGAAGGCTGTATTTTATAATTTTATTGTTTGGCAAAGAATCTGGGACGGACAGACACACTCGATGTTGAGATAGCTCAACTGCCTGCAAGCTGTCAATCAAAGGCACAAACGCTTCTGGAGATGTATTAGTAGTTTGCGTCCTTATCCGCACTCGCATTTCCTGCAATTCTACATGTCCAGGAAGTCAACACAATCAGTTCAGAACACTCATGAACAGAATTTGATTGATATTTGAGTGTATGAGGAAGATCAAACATTTGATCACTAAAGGATGTTCACTATATTTAGCACTTTGTAAGGCATTAACGCCACTCCGAGAATCTGTATATATAATGGCTTTTTAAAAAAATTCAATGTAGTAATTTTCAAAAGCCCCAAATAGATTGCAGCCAGTTCAGATGTGTAAACAGAGCAGAAAGGGTGGCTATAGAAACTCTGAAAAAAATTTCCGACTAAACTTGCAACATTTCCCTGATTTACGACTACTAATTATATTAGTTTCCCTACTTTGAATCACTGTATGTGTCCAATATACATTAAAAAACACTTACCAGTTATTTAATACGAAAAAAATATTTATGAAATTTAATTTTAAAAAAAAAAACGGAATGAACATACTAAAAAGTCTTAAAACAGTATATTACATTTTTTATATGTAAAATAATACTGGACATTTTAACAAAATACTTTGCTTCTAAAACTGCATAAGAATTCCAAGAAACATTAAAACTACTTTTTGCAACACAAGTTAAATTATATTAAAAGCGAAAAGTTACGATCTTTACTCAAAACAGATCAATAACTAATTAGTGTTCTTTGCATGAGTACCAGAATAACATGTTGCAGCATAAATATAAAAAGTGTAATCATACGTTCCTAATATATATTTTAGCAAAGATTTAAACAAGAGAAACTGCCGAATTATTACTTCAAGTCTTTATTCTTTAACAAATCATAAGAAATTAATTGCTCTAATCAAAAACTTATGCTTTTATAAATGGATGCGAGTTTTTTAATTCCATTAATTATTGCAAATAATGCTCGACATAAGATACTAATTTATAGGCAACTCGAGTAACTGAATTTTCCCCGATTTTTAGATATTTTTACGAATTTCCGATTTTTCCCAGATCGATAAAATTCCGACTTTTCCCTGATATCCAGGTTTTGTCGCCACCCTGGTGGAGTGTCTGAACGATTGTGAATTCTGGAAAAACAGAAGCCGAACTGACATAATTATCAAATTTCGAACCGTCGGTGTATGTAGGAACATAATCAGAGTAGCGTTGCCTGTGGTCATAGAAATGCTGCTGAAATACTATGTCCGATGTACTTGGCTTAAAGAAGTGTAAAAAATCGTTAATAAAATCAAGTTGTGTCCCCTGCCAAGGAGGAGGACCTTGAACATTTGAGACGATTGGAAATTCTTCAATTTCAAAGCATCAAGATTTCCCCAATTTTGAAGCCAAATGTTGGGGTAAAAGATAGTCTAATTGAAAATAAAGACCCAAAAATAGGGTTTATAGCCTTATGTTGAGGATGAGACTCGTCGTTCTGAATTTTATAAAAGTACGAAAGAGACGGTCTGTGGCTTCGTAGTTCCAAACATGGTTCACCTCTTATGACAAGAAGGCTAAGAATTGGAGTAGTTCTAAATGCCCCAGTAGCTAAACGAAGTCCTTGATGATGGACCGAATCTAACATTTTTAAAGTGGAATTGGCAGCTGAGACAGCCATATACCGGCGCACCATAGTCCAGATTCGAGCGAACAAGAGATCTATAGATTCTCATCAACGAAACCTTGTCCGCACCCCAAGAGGTGATCGACAAGACTTTCATGATGTTTAGGGTCTGAATGCATTTTGATTTTAAACGTTTGACATGTGAACGTGGTTTTGTGTCAAATATAATTCCTAAAAAAAATCAATCTCCTGCACAATAGGAATAGTTGACCCATTAAATTGAAATTCTGGGTATGGATGTAATCCCCGCCTTCTACAAAAATGGACACGGACTGTTTTTTGTGGCGAGAAAATAAAACCATTTTTAACACCACATAACACCCAGTCAGTTATGTTATTAATGACTATAGGTAATTGCACTTTGAGTAAAGCCCATGTCTTCACCATCGCGATGAATATGCATGTCATCTACAAAGCGCGTACTATTGACATATGCAGGAAGTTGACAAAATGCCATTAATTTTGATGATGAACAGTAAGACACTTGGAACGCTTCCTTGAGGGACGCCTTGATTAAAATTACCCGATAAAATTTTACCAATGCGAATTTGGAAAATTCTTGTCTGCAGAAAGTTAATAAAAAGTGGAAAGTTTCCTTTTAAACCAATGTCGGGCAAATGCTTTGCTTATCAATTTGATCGTATGCTTTTTCGATGTCGGAAAAATATCGACATAAGGCGTTTTTTGAGCAAGAAGGCTTCTCGAATGACTTTCCAGCTTCAATAAATTGTCTATGGTACCTCACCTTCTAAGAAATCCATTTTGAGAAAGGGCAAACACTTTGCGATTCAAGTTCCGACACAAATTTTGCATCACTAACCATCAAAAATTCATCACTTGTCAAGCGAGTGATCGCACTGTATAATTAAGTGATGAACGAGCCGAGACTTTAATGTCACCAAATTTCGCTATGAGTGGATAAACGTTTCTCCGATTGCTTAAGTGAATGATTCAACAAGTAAATCTCCTGATCTCGGTTTTTTATAGATTGTACATTTCCTGCTTAATTGTGCATGTTTTGAATTAAAAGACACGTTTTTCAACTTTCCATCTTCATTATCAATAACAAGGAATTTCGGCAAACTTTTAGACAATTCATTCGCTTTCATGTTCAGTGTGGCATGGGAGTCGGTTTGTTTAACAAAAGAACCCATACGATACATGGCAAGAATTCAGTCCCCGACGGCACCGTCCGCCACAGAGCCCCACAAGGGAAGGCAGCCACCGGCTCTGGGCTAACCCAGCCTCGGCGCTTACCTTTTATACTAGCCAGGACCTATACGCTTGGGGGGGGTGGCATTCCCGGGAACAAGTGACCACCCTTAACGACAAGCCCAAGAAAGCGACTCCCTCGCTTGATCCCCATCAGACTAATCACCGAGATTACAAGCTACCAGCCAATTAATACACCAGGGACCAACAGTGGACCACTCGTCCAAGGGGCTGTTACACACGGCCAACACGTGGGGTTTTCGCTGTCCATGAGAAGCAAGAAGCAAGCAGAGTGGCAACAACTTCTCATGACGAGCCTCTCGCTTGACGTCGAGGGAAGGAAGCAGAAAAGCGAAAAATAGAAGCTGAAGGGGAAGCCTGAAGGGAGACCAGATTGCTAGGGTCGTGAACCTCGCCACACCTGAAGATGTGCGCCCCCGAAGGGTACAAAACTACGAACTTTTTCAATGATACTTAAAAATGTTAGGAAGGTATCGTGTACCCTTAAATTGCAAAGCGACAAAAATATAGAAGTACTTACACATTTTCTTTGAAATCTGAGTGAGTTGATGTCGATCCGTAGAATCTCCAAACCACCAAGGTTGCTGCAAGCACATCCAGCAGACAATCCAGCTAATAAAAATCACAAAAGAAAATCCACTTTAGTCACTGGAAGTTTACACAGATCGTTTAAAAAATGCAAAGAATATAAATATAACCTAACACACACCCAATGCACTTACATAGATATCGCTCAAGTCCGTGCCCATGAATTGCCTACCACAAAACAGACCACAAACGACGAAATTTTTTACCTTCGCTTTGTTTATTACATACCACTAATGGTGTTTAATGTTACCCTCTAGAGTAGAGACAAGTTGCCTCCGCTGCATTGACGGCTCCGAGGACATCCATTCTTCGGAATAATTTGGACAGCAACTCTTTGGATGTCTTCAGAAAACCTGTTGAAGGTTCACTGAGTTGGGTTAAGTTTTACGAAACACGAGAAAGTGATTAGAAGAAAGCACACGACATGCACCTTTTAGAAAGTCCAAACACATTTTTGAACAGAACCAATTTTTTAAAACCAAAATACGATACTGAAATGCAAAACAAAACCAATTTTGTTCCATTGTGATGTCAGCCAAACTAAACCCCCTGTTTGCTATGTTAACGACACTCGTGTACGCTGCACGTCTTACAAAATAGAGATGGTTACCTGGAGAGCCTAGAGAAATACTGTACCGATTTGTTTGATATCTTGAAACCATCATTATCAATGGAACATGCATCAAGATTATGGATATATAAACTATATGTACAGGAATTGCACTTACAGCAAACGCATATCCAGCTGAACTGTCTGTAACTGCGGCACAAACTGAAAGAGAAGAAATGGAATTAATAAAGCACAATAAAACACAAAAATAGAAGTTTATTAGAGAAATTAATGAAAGAGATGGGAAAATTATAGAAATTCTTTATACTGTGAAGGGATAAAAAGCGCCTATTATTTACTACAGTCGACGCTCGCTATAACGACCCTCTGCGTCCCACAGCAAAAGGTCTTTATAACGAGTGGTCGCTATAGTGGATATAATTAAAAACTGTACACATGCACTCTCAGCGATATAAATAGGCGATTTTTAAAGAGATTCCAACTAAATATTCAACTTATTTTTCATCATTGGTATTAAAAATAAAATTTTATCAATTAAAAATATATTTCTAAAACATATTTTAAAGTAGAAAATAAAGGATGTTATATACTTAAAAACATTTATTTTCTAAAGAAAAAAAATCAATAATGTTGTTTCGTCTTTTCTGCATATGTGCTTTTTGTAAAACATAATTTTCCATTTTCGGTTAAAGATGATAAATAATGTTCTGCCTTTCAAAAAAACATTTTAAAGTCTCAATAGAACTTTAAAAATTTTTTTCATTCTAGGCTATTCTAATTTCCGCGTTGTGGCGAGTGGCAATTCTCCACCCTTACTCCGTATACCAGAAAGTAAAAAAATGTAATGTTTTTGCTCGTTCATTAACGCTGCCGCAATGGTCTTTAAAATCATTCAGATCCTCATACAATTATGTATAACACTTTTAAACATTATCCTCAGGGACTATACTAGCTTTTTAGAGCTGCATTTCCCAAATTTTAACAGCAGAGTATGATTGGAGCCAGCTCCAGCTTCCTCATAACACCAATATGAGGACTTGAACCATCAGATATACGAAACGCATGTTTAACACATAATGGTTTAGATGTTTACAAGATACAATTGTAAACTCGGAAATGTATTCAGAATAAATAAAATGCATTTCTCCCTTGCCATTTTTGTAACAATTGTTTGTTAATATTTTAAAATCCCTCGAGACTGATATGCTAATCAAATTCCTGAGTTATAAACATCGACATTTGAAGACAAGTCTGTCTATGTCAAATCGGTAAAGAATTAAAAAATGAACATTTCGCCACATTAGGGGGGGGGGGAATTGAGAGGTTAAACCCATTTACCTAAAGTACTTTTAACCCCACATTAGTCGCAATCGTCTTCACCCTTAAATTTTTGCAATGTATCTCATGAATACAAAATATATTCCGATAGGTTCATCAGGTTGATATTTTCCCCTTTGTAACTGTAACAGTCCTAATGAAATTGTAGTTGAAAGGAAAGTCGGAACCGTAAGTCCGTTAACACCAACCCTGTTACTTCGATGTACCCTTTCTCAAAATCTGTTACAGATTTACGTTTGAAATTTTTTATACAAGTACAGTACATCTTTCTCATTATACTAAAATGATTTTTTTTAATTCAAAAATTTATTTTTTACAAATTTTTTGCGACAAAACAAAAACAATGTTGAATTGGTCACTTCGATGTACTTTTTCTCAAAATCTGTTACAGATACACGTTTGAAGTTTCTTTATAGAAGTAAAGTACACCTTTCTCATTATACTGAAACGAGCTTTTGGTTAAATTTCAATTTTTTACAAATTTACAAAATATTTAATTAGTGAAATTTTACCCTATTTTGATACAGAAATTATAAAAAATAAAGTCGAGTTTTTTTAAGAACGCTCATTTCAGTATAATGAAACAGGTGTACCTAACTTGTATAAAAAATTTAAAACATGCATCTATAACAGATTGAGAAAAGGTACATAGAAATGGCCAAATTTACATTTTTGTTTTGGCACAAAAAATTTGCAAAACATTTTTGAATTTTTAAAAAAAACTCATTTTAGTATAATGAGAAAGACGTTTTAAACTTTTTATACAAGTAAAGTACATGAATCTATAACGGATTTTTAAGAAAAGATGCATTGAAGTAGCAGGGTTAGGGTCAACGGACTTCGGGTTCGAACTCCCCTTAAAGAGAACAAACAGAAAAGAACCAACTTAATCCGATATGCGCATCCATTAGATACAGAGACTAACGGAGGGTTAAATGTATAACATTGGATTTTTAAGCTAAAAGTCCACTAACAGACGAATGATATTTGAAACTAAAATTTAATACTAGAAACATAACCCGAGTTTTCCATCACCTAGGAGCCCGAAATAGCTCACGTTTAACCTAATGGGAATTCTTTTGAATTTAATGAAGATAGCTTATCAGAAATATCGTAAAAGTCGAGTCGAGTGCCCTGGAGCATGGTATTCGTAATTGAATGCGGGAATCTTGCAGTTTGATGATCTGTATATAAATTTAGAATTTGAACGATTAATAAAATTAAAAAAACGCAAGGTATAAGCTTTTATTCATGCGAAAAAATGAAGGCAAAAGTTGAAAATTTTTCTGATTACAATAAAATACATGGTTCGAATAAAAGCGTGGGCTCCTTTACCTTCTAGGAATATTTCATTTGTTTAAAGAAATATACACAAAAATATAAGGTACTATAGAAGGCGCCCACGTTTTTATTCGAACCATGCATTTTATTGTAATCAGAAAAATTTTCAACTTTTGCGTTCATTTTTTCGCATGAATAAAAGCTTATACCTTGCATTTTTTAAATTTATTTTTCTACTTTTTAGTGACGGCCGACACGAATACACACGACATGTTAGGCATAGTAAACCAAATTCAATTATTGAATTATCCAATATGAAACTCATTAAAATTATTATATACCCATGTACAATTACATTTTTAAATGATTTAATGACATTAACTTTTTGAAATATAAATCCATAATATATTACGCGATAGCGTACAATTATTATCACAGCAAATTAAATTATTTCGTTCATTGTAAAGTTTTTGAACAATTTACAAATGCTTAAATTTATGTAGTCTCAATATTTGAAACAAATTTCGAATACTTGCCATCAAATTGAACATTTGACGCAAAGGAAGTAAAAAAATTCTACTTCTGATTGTTGGCGAATTCTAATAGAAAGTAAACCCAAGACGCGTAGAAACACGGACTATTACGTCAATCATCGGTGCAGAGCCGGAAGTATAGCGTATTCTCCGTTAACTTCGTGGTGTTGTTACAACCCTACGTAACGTGAGGTTACCACCATCCAAACTTTATCGCCTAAATATAGGGCTAAAATTTTAATATCATTTTTTTAGGTTTAAAATAGGCATAGATTGCAAATTCTTTTGCATAATATTGTATTGTCACCGTGACCCCACCACTGTGCTAAATTGCAAAGCTGTAGCTCGACTGGAAGTGGATAAGAAATCGATCAAGATTTGAGGACATGACAGACAAGTTGAATAAAAGCTTATAAAAAGATGCTAAACTTCACACAGTGTTGGGTCAATAATCTATTCTTTACACTCTTTTAAATTCCGACTATTTTCACGATTCGTTAACACGCTCTCTGCGGTTGAGTACAAAAAGAAATGATAACTGTGCTCGCTCTAGACAATTTAAATATAAAAGAAAAAAAAGTGAATATTCCGCGAGACATTTAGCATGTTCAAATTATCTAAACCGGTATGCAAATCAAATTCTTGAATGAATCAATTTGATCTAGAGTAAGGCGGGAAAGAACGAGTTTATACGTTTCCTGACGTCAATGTGTTAATAAGGAAGATAGTACGATAATTTCTGACGAAGCACAAAAAAAAAATTTTTAAGCAATAACATTTTCGTTAAATTAAAAATACAACCTGAAATTTCAGAATTTTTTTCATACGCCTGCATACATTTGCAAGAATGCTGTTGACGAAAACGATAGCACAAAATAGGGTTAGGAATTGACCAATTTCAGTTGTAGGAATTAACCCTTACAGGCCCAGTGTTGCCTTTAAGCAACATACCCAATTTTGTCACCTAAAATTCCGAGAATAAGACCGAAGCTCTAATGATTGTTGTTACCAATAGAATACATACTAAATTTTTATTAAATCAATTTACAGCATTCAGATGGCAGCCTAAGCGCTGATAAAAAAAAAGTAAAAATATTTTTTTTCACTTGAGGCTGCATCTTGGTTTTCTACGCTTGGGAATGCCATATTTTATTCTACGAGGTTGAAGGAAATTCCTTATTTGTATTTATTAAAATTAATCTGTTTGATATGGTAGAATTTTATCAGGGAATTTTTTTTCCAGAAATAAAGCCTAGTGTTGTCAGTTGTTAACAAATGTTTTTAGCCATAAACCATACTTAAAACAATAGAATTTTTTTTAAAGTATCTTTCCCATGTTTCATTCAGGAAATGAAAGTCAAAAACATTTGAAAATCAATATTTAAGAAATCGAGCTTTTAAGGGTTCACATCCAATCAATCATCAATAAAAACTTAGTTAGTTAGTAAAAAAATAGTTTAAATAAAACTCACCAAAAGCTGCGGTTCCTAAGAAGATGTCAAACACCACCGTGATGATGCAGGTGAGGAGAGCATACATTCTGAGGCGCTCATCCTCATCGGCCATTTGCATGGACATCTCTTTCAAAGTCACCGACACTCCTTCTGCAAGAGAAAGCTCCAATTCAGACGGCATTTTTGACCACAACTATCTACAAGACACTCCAAAATTCAAATAACGATCGGGAGGTTCTTACACCCAAGGAAAAAGCTCGCGTTAAATATATTCGAATCATGTATGCACAGCTGATACTAGCGATTCACACCAAGTAGGGAGGGAAGCATTTCTGGAAGCCTCTTAGTCATGGATGGATATGCAAAAAACGAATGCAAATATTTTGGTTGCGGCATTTATCACGAGGATGAGTCGACTGAAGCAGTTAAAGTTACGTTCGAGTGCTGAAATATATTTAAATTGTAGAGTACATGAAAGTTATTGGTTTGGGTAGATATGGTTGGGACTCTTGCACTCATTTACAGTAGAATAAATCTCTGATCTCCCTATTAGCTCTCTTATTAACCCTTCGAGCGACGCAAACGTCTTTTTCCGTTTTTCATGTTCAGTTCAAAAGCGGCATTTATATTTTATTAGACAACTATGGATAAAATATTCTTAAGATTTCAGAGATATAATTAAATACACAGATCAATTCCTTTACTTTAAAAGCTAAGTTTTCTAACATGATACCTAAAAGTTCAAAAAAATTGGGCCCCTCTTAGGGTTAAACCGTAGTAGAACAACAAAGCCCTACAAAAATAATAGAAGAAAAGCGGAAGAGCAATTTACGAAGTGATAACTTAGGAATTGGGTAAAAAAACAAGCCGTATATTATAATAAAGAAAACAGTCTTAACCCAAAGTTTATACGATTATTTAATGATATGATTATAATTACATTTATATTAAAGAAAAACGATTACTGAACCAAATATTAATTTTCCCAATATTATTCATTCCAGTTATTTAATATACCAAGGTTTTATATCATAGGGCATACAATTTCTTTAATCTTAATTATGAAATACGATTAAAGTATTTCATTTTTTTAAATTAAAGAAATTGGATTTTAGCTCAAAAATTATCCTATCTTCCGAATTTTATATTGCATGGCCGAAGACGTTATTGAAAAGAAAAATCTTCAACTATAGACGAAGCGGAACTAGTATCGGAGAGGAAGTTGTGAAATTAATATATTTAATGCGATTTAACAGAAATTTAAAGTTTGTGTACTTTTTCTACTCCAAAATATGCTGTATTCAACTGATGTTTTCAAATACAATCTTTTTTCTTGACATGATTTTACATTTTTCTGGCGCAGTATGGTCAACTTCATGGCTCTTGCGCCAAAACTCCCAACACAACCAACAACCATCAAATACAATCTTGTTCATATTTATAAATAATACGGACTTCATTCAAGAAGTATGCTTAACCCTTTGCGGACAAGTACGGCGCATAATGCGAGCCCTAGTTCACCGATCTTGAGAAGTAGGAAATCCAGGTAACGAAGAGGACAACGGCTAAAATTCGGACACAAATGTGTATATTGTCCATCCATTCAAACCCCCTAATCTTATTACTATACACTATGAAAAATAAAGTTTTATATAATTAAATAAGCACAGAGTTTGGAAAAAATTGGATGGCGTATAAAGTGCGCCAACCTGATCCGAGTGTTCTAAAAAGTTACCCGTCCAAAAAGGGTTAAATAGACAACTCGAAAAAAATTCATGGACGTCAGTTCAATTTTCCGAACTCTGAGCTTTATCTAATCACAAAACCATTTTGTAAAATTAGAGTTCAAACTATCGATTACATAATAGTTAAAAAGACAAAACTCGCTCTTGCAACGCAGGTAAACAATATTTGAAGAGCATCTGAAGCGATAAGTTGACAAACCTTCCAACGTTCTACCTTCAAAGATAAACTGGTTTTCGAGAACAATTTGGAGTAGGTGCTCAACTTTTCGACCTAAATCAATGACAATGCTCCCAATAGCTGGAAGGAAGGGTTCTCTAAAAGTGATGTGAACACACAGAAAAAAAACCCTTTAAAAGTTTGTTTGCTGTAAATTGTTTATTCTGAAGATATTTTTAAGTCGATTCAAATTCTAAAGTGCTCCGATTCCACGAGGAGATTTTTTTATAAGAGCTTGTGCAATAAGAACGAGATTGTTGCAGTGACATATCCATTAAATCGATTTTGAAATAAGTACCGAAGTAGTACTGGAGTTCCATAAGGAAATTATTTTAGACTTATTTTTCTTACAGAAGTATTTTAAGAACTTTATTGGAAGCTTGGGAATGCAACTGATATGTTATAGAGAGCAACGATATTCTTTAGATTTTTAGTGAACTTTTCAATCGATATAAATCGTCGGATAAAATATCAATTATCTGATATAAAGAAAATCTTATCAATTTCGAATAAATTAAAAAACTGTTTAATCTACAATATTGGTAAAATTTCTCCATTTTAAACAAAAATATGTGATGTGTAATGTTTTTTTGTAATGCAGCCTTCGATTTCTGCATTTCAAAAACGCATTCACATCTTGAACAAGATCAGAAATATTTAGAAGTAAAAAAGAAGCAGAAAAGAATGAATTAAACACTAATAAAGTTAGATACAATGGCGGCTCGAAAGCTCAGAAACAAGTAGTGCTGCAAAAGTTGTATAGACCCAAGTTGTAATAAATATTGTGCCGATTATTTTGATATATAATGATGTTATACAAAAAAGTCGATAGTTTGAGTTATACGCAAAAAACTGGGGGGAAAATTTCTCATGTTTTTTAGCTCTAACTAAAATTCCAACAAAAGTTATTGGTGGCAAACCTCGGATTCGTAATCAGCACCCCAAAAACATAAGGAAGCAAAAAATTACAACTCCTCCAGAATTGGATTTTAAAAAACTACATAACCACTGAACTACTGAGAAAAAGCGAAAAAAGCCAAGTGAAAAAGTGGCGCCAAGCGAGAGCTGGGGAAAGTGCAGCTCAAATGAATGCAATTTCAAGCGGAGAAAGGGTTGTTTCCTCCCCCTTCGCTTTGCTTATTGCATTAATTTCGGAACTTCAGGAGGGACAAAACTTGCTGCAGCTTTAGTCCGTCTCTCAATTCTTGATCGATTTTCAGTTTTCCTTTCACGTTTTCTCCTCCATTTTGTTAATCACTGAATTCTTAAAGTGGAAAAGTAAGCCAATTAGAATAAAAACGAAAATACAATCTTTTAAATAATTTCAGGGGAAACTGCAGCTCTTATGGACGAGCCGCCACTGTCTAGATACCTAAAAAATCCACTACAATTAGAGAAGATTGCATATACTAAGCAAAGCAGGCCTTAAGGTATACATTGGGCGTCTAAGGAGCTTTCTTATGGAAATGGCGAAATGTATATTAATGAGAATCCTTATTAATTCATTACAAGTCTTCCTTTTCCCATACAGTCAGACATAATTGATAAAGTTTCTCCTCTTCTTGGAGGAAAAAATAACCATTTAATTCCAAAAGAAAATTAAAGTTTCTTAAAAAGTTATGACTAAGAAAAACTTTGTTTCTGCTCTTTTAATACTAAATTCTCACCAAAGATTCAAAAGGCATGCCGAAATAAATAATTCCATTACACTTAAATAACTGGAAACTGTTCGAATCAACATTCGTCACTATTTTCCTAAGAAGTTCGAAAAAGCAAAAGCAACTAAAAAAAGTTAGATAATTTCAGAATTAACAAAATTAGATGAAATTTTTACATCAGATTATACTTTATATTATTCGTACTATAAAATTTCCATTAAACTATTTATACTATAAATAAGCAAGTTTGGCTTCATGAAGCAGCGAGTTATTTGGATAATACTCATCATTTTTCAAAATCTAAAGAATAGAAGCTATGATAAAGAAAATTCAAAGCTCGTATAATTTTGAATAATTATGAAGGTTATTAGATGAACAATTTCATTTAAAAGTTGAGATATTCTATTCAATTTGATCCCTACAAGTCCTATTTTGAAATTTTGGCATAGGTTTTGGGGATTACGGTTAAAGAGCAGGATCACTTTTTATTCAAAAGTTCTACTTTTAGAAGTTTCAAATTGGCGTCCCAAATTGTTTTGGGGAGAGAATCCAAGTTTTAATCTATAGTATTTCAGTTTTTTTTTTTTTTATCAGTTAGGAAACCAAGTACCAAAAATTGTAATTTAATCAAAGCACCAATAATTTTTAATCTTACTCAATTGAGATGGGTGTTCACTATAGGGTGTGCGAATAAAAAAATATTGAGCCTATAAAGAACATAAAGATGAAAATTCCAATCTATATTTACTACCTACAGATTCCAATTGGATTGATTTCATATTCTGTAAAGTGTTCTCAATTCAAAAAATTATTTATCAGAAAGAGTGTCACAAGATCTTTGTTGTCCTTTATGCAAGAAAACACTTAATAAAACGACACGTTGCTGTCTATTGTTTCCGTTCATTTTCTTCTTTAATCTACTTCAAACACTAAATTCGCCAAAAATTATATTGCACAATATTTCCCGGATCTTGAAAAACACGAGGAAAAATACTTCAGATTTATCAAAGATTTGACAAAAAACAATGCTTTTAGATCAGTTTTAACAACAGTTTTCTTCACGAACTGATAAAGAGACAAGAAAAAGCGATAACGCCCCTTTACGTATAAATGCAGTATCGCCCGTTGCACGAATTTGCATTAAGCAAGATATCACGTTTGGTTGAATCATTTAATCAAATACGCGCGAATCCATTCTTACGGTTGAATGAAAATTTACACAGCTTGAAGCGTGAGGCAACCCAATGTTAATGACATTTGGGAAAGGCGCTCAACTATACTTTCATATTTAAAATCTCCAGGATAATCTAGGTGCAAACTTGTTGCATCAAATTACGAAATGAACTTCAATTTATCGCGATGATGACAGTTTCAGAAATTTACGTTTTCAATATTTAATGTTTGTCGATTTAAATATTTCAGGTGTGCGAGTAACGATACTTTAATACATGAAAAATAACCTCACAATGGAGCAGCAGATAGAATTTTGCATTTGAAACCATTTTCTCACAATAAGAATGTTTCGAAGAAAACAAATTCGTACTTTTTGTAATCTTAATAACAAAAGCACATTGTATACCAATTTTACTTTTAGTTCCAATTGAATTTCAGAAATTAAACGAACGGTAGCTGGAAATGCATTAATTGGTAAATTTTAGCAGAAATAGAATGTGAATTTTATTCATTCACCTTATACTATCGGGACAAATATAGTTTCATCTGGGTTATCATTATACTAGAATCTAATACTGTTGTCTTGCAGTTTCAACTTTGGCCTATGTAAAACTTTCAGAATTCCCATACATATTTCTCTCAATCTTTGGATTCGACATGTAAATGCATTCCTATTTGTGGGATAAATTTTCAACCAGCGGCAACTTTCATTATCTTCATTCGCAGAAGATTGTAGATATCTTCGTGAATAACTACGGTTATATTTTCATTTCACTGACAGAAAAGTTATTAAAATTGTGTGCATCGAGGTCTCAACTAGTATTACTTTAAAGCAACTCCATCTTATTTGGCATTATTGTCAATTGCACATTTTAGAACCAATATCATTTCTCCTAGTATTGCTGTGTGATCCTGGCCCGCTTCGCTAGCTTGTAGGTAGATAAAAGGTAATTAACTTGCAGGTCTTTTTGATATGAAATCCTAGAAATAGAAGAAATTGCACATTAAATATGCTTCGAGATCTTTCCGTCTCATTCTCTGCTTATCTCATTTAAAAGTGTGTTAACAACCTTTTATGATTTAAGATTAAGAAAATCAACCCCTTCGGTAGTCGCGATATCCAGTAGATACTGTAATATTCGTAACGAATAAAAATATATATTTGTAGAATTATTAAAAAATATTTTAAGAAAATAAATTAGATAAAAAAATCGTTTGGTCATAGAAGAAATTAATTTTAAAATATCGTTTGGCATAATTCTTTTCTAAAGATTATAAAAATGGTGTGGCAACGATATATTTTGTCTTTTTGCTAACGTTGCCTAGCAACGGAAAATAATAAATTGAACTTGGAATTCGATGCAAGAGTGATGTAACGTTTGTGATGCAAGTGTGTGTTTTACATGTGCTGTGGTAGACGTCCAATAAATATATTATTTTTGATAAAGAAAGATTTACAATTCTTCATGTTATGCTGAAATACAATACTCAAGAAGTCTGCATCCATTAGCTAACCCTTTACAATTTGAAATTTTCTTACAGAATAATCATTTAAATTATCATTAAAAAAATTATAACAAATAAAAATTATCAAAACCGAATGAACATATAGATTTTATATTCGTAAGACACACTGCAACTAATTAAGAATGAAAATCATGACTAACGGAGGATTAAAAAGGTCTCCATAGTTGAATAACAAACTCGCACCTCCAACGATGGCTGTACGTCTCAAAATACCATAACTATCAGTCAAAAATACACGGCCAAATTTTATTTTTAAAAATCTAAACATAAGGCAATATTTCGCACCTATAATTGAGTATCTGCTAGAAAAAGAAATAGCCACAGAATAAAGAATTAAAATATTACACAAACAGAACTGAAAACAACAGAATGCGCTCATGTGCACGCAAGAGGCTCGAAGATTTGTTTTCCTTAACCATTTCTTCAAGAGCAAAACACATTCTTGGTACTGGCTGAAAGAAAGGTATGTAGAGGTAATAAGTAGTTTAGACTGATTTTTTAAGAGGGAAGAAAGTTTCAGAGTTTGTTAACTAAATTAAAGATAAAAACTCGTAGAAAATTTAACGAACTGTTCGATTTCAAACTTATTCCACAAAATATCTCATGGTTGTGCTGTTCCACAAGACCGATTCGCAAATTCACCTTTATTCTTTACATGCATAGTTTTCTTATTCAAATTCTTTGAATGATTCAGCAAGATGTATTTTTATGTGAAGATCCCCAAATAAAAGTAAATCGTTTTTAAGAAAGTATATGAAGATCTTCGTCAAATCAGAATTTTCCTGTTACGCATTCTATCTTTTTCTATTGCGTGGCGATTAATGCAAATCAAAAGTGAGCAAGAAATATAAAGAGAAAAAAATCTTTCAACAAGCAGAATTCATCTGAATCTGGATGTGCATCGGAACTTTCGTCTGAAAATTTAAGCTGGAATTGTTTTTATTTGCTAGCCTGCGAGTGAAATTTATGTAAAACTTCAAGAGTTGAAACATTTCGGTAAAGCAAGTCTCGAAAGGTAAAGAACAGACAAACCAACGAAAAATAGCTTTTAATGCTGCACACCGATATTAAATACGAAACTATTATATTGAAGAATTCGTGAAAAAGGCAAAATTTCCATTCTTTAATGAATTTATCTGCGACTGAAATCTCTATAGAATCCTAGTTAAGCTATGCTGAAATAATGCGTAGACGAGATTGGCAACATATGGATTACCTCTTACTTCTAAGAAATGATAGTTGTTTACACGCAGGGCCAAGTCTATATCAGACTAATACAACAGACTAGTTCGTCTGTCTAAAAAAATCCACCAGTCTGGTACGCTCAGACAGCTAATTTCATTGTAGATTGCATGAATTATTAACTCCAGCAGACAGTTCGAGATTTTAAGCAACTCAAAACCGATTTATGCATCCGATTACTCATCAAAAGACTAATATGTGTACGATATAGTTCAACTGGCTGGCACAACTCGAAAGATTTGAGTTGTGACAATTCCGAGCATTCTAAAATAGTCTTTGCAGCACAACAGGCCTCCTATGAAGCCTTTTAGCAATGCTTGCTGCTTAATCTAGCAATTAAGCGTGCGATTCCTGCATTTCAATATAAACGAAATCCTTAAACACATTTATCCCAAAACTTAAGTGGACATCCGTCTGTTAAACGTCGCAAACTTTCGATTTTATGGAGAAAAAATATTATTCCCCCGTCTTTTCTGAACAATTTAAAACAACCCGAGTTAAAAAATTTCCATAATCAAGAAAGTTATGAAGGAAAATGTATCAGCTATTCAACGTAAACATCGAATATGGCCATATCTTTAAAGAGCTGTATCTAAAAATGTGTTTTTTTTATATTGCGCACACGATATCTCAAGAACTATTGAATATTTTTACATAAAATTTTTACTAAATATGTATTGTGCCACGTTCTGCAAATTAAACCACAGTTTTGTACATATTTTCTCCAAAGATTTTTTGGGGTTAGAAATGTTGAAATTTTAACATTTTAAATTGGTATAGAAGATAGAAATTAAACTTAAATCTTAATAAATTGAGGTTCAGTTTCTTAAACAGACTGTTTGGATTACTGAGATACCCAAAATATTGTGTTTAGACCAATATTTTATCCGTAATCATGCGCGCAAGGTGACTACCTCATTTTTTCTCCAAAAATTATACCCATATTTATTACTCTCTCAAATAAATACATATCAATATTAAGATTTGAAAATGTGTGTACAATAACAGAAAGAACAGATATTTTTCTAGAAAAAAGTTAGTTTTTGAAATGTTTGTTTTAGATATAACGTATCGAATTTGACAGTTCTCCCCCATTCTTTGGAGATTTAAAGGGCATATGCCCCCTTAATTTTTTAAATTGCGGCAGCAATGATGCACTTGAACGATATGCAACCAACTGATAGCTGCAAAATATTTTCATAATATTGTTGAAGAAAGATCGTTAATAAGAGACCAGAAAGGAACACCGAAGACATTTATCATTAAGTGGAAGAAAAGTAAATCAATTTTGTGCAGATTACTTTAACAACTTATCACATTGATGCGCTATTTGTTTAGCAGTTGCCAAGGCACCAAATTTTTGTTTATCTAAATTTAAAACGTCTCAACAGGTGTGACCCAATTTTAACAGATACGAAGTGATTTAATCCTTTTACGCACAACATTCGATCTTCAGAAAATGATAACTCGTTAAGATTTTAGAAATCGAGAGTGTAGAGTAAATTGACTCGGATGCATTAGACGAATTTTGAACTCCTTATATCTTTCTCGAGATAACTGCAGACGCACTGAGGAACAAGTTTTCTTATCAGAAAAGGTAGGGCACGAAAGACGTCGGTCATTGTCTCGAGTACGATTCAATAAATTCTTCCGAGTTTCTTCAGTCCGAGAAAATCCGCGCAATTCTTATCGAATTTCTTTTGCAATTTTGGGCTGATATCTGGTGTAATGAGGCGCGAAACGCATATTTACGGATCCTAGTATGGTTTGGATTGATGTCGCCTTTCATTGGCTCTCAGCGTCACGCGACTTGCCAGGCTTCTAAATGACGTCAAAGCGCTTTAACCCAAGTTTATGTTCATAGCAGTGGCGAATCCAGGATTCGGGTCTGGAGGGAGCTGAGGTCATAAAAATTTTGTATCGTAGTGACGAATGTCAAACCTCATGGCTTATATAAACCAAAACACTTTAATTTTACAGGCTTTCCTCTCCTGACAATAAGAATAATAAAGAAAACTACAATACTTTCGATAATTTAATAAAAAATACAATGAAATAGCTGACCAAAAAATGTTTTCGACCGCGCCAACGGTACAAGTGCAAGTGGAATGACTAGAAAAGTAGGACAATTTTCGAACCTGTCAAGTCAGAAAACAATGTTGTCACGATTTTATTACTATTCTTTTAAAATGAAAATTAAGATCAAACAGTTTAGTGATTTTAAATTAAATCAATTTTGGTTTAGCTCTGGGGGGGGGCTGCAGCCCGATAGCCCCTCCCCTGGATTCGCCACTGGTTCATAGCATGCACAAATTCTGTAGGTTCGTCCTTTGTTTTATTCTAAAGATGAATTCATCATTCCCTTTAGGAATATCCAAATAATCGTAATGAAAGGTAATTTTAGTTTCTCCATGATGCAATAGCCAAGACAAAAATCGAAATCTAACCTCATCGCGCTCCTATGACATCATTCAGAAGCAAGAGAAGTCGCGTGACGCTGAGAGCCAATGAAAAGCGACCTCAATCCAAACCATAGTAGGATCCGTAAATATGGGCGCGAGACATTTCCGACATACGGATTTTCAGCTCTGAAGCAAATTAACCCTCTCCTACCGAGAGAGGCGGTCCCGTCGGTCCAAAAATTTCCCCTCAACAACAACGAAGGCCGGTCCGAGAAGGCTGCTTTTGAGGGTAGGAGAGAATCCGAGATCGCTTAGGGGATGGACGCAGTAGGGGGTCCAATTATCCTTACCAACCAAAGATCATTTCCGTGAGCCTTAAGGTATCCGACTGGTTTAAAAAATAGTGATGAAATTATCAAAATTTATGACTTAATTTTGTAGCCCGTTTAATCAGCTGTCTAAAACTGTCTCACTTTTTACTCTACGTGAATTACAAATGGAGTTACAGCCGTTTTATTACCGAACTGTAAGCATTATTTTATGTTGCATGAAAACTTTAAATGCGTTTTCTGAGAAATGATATTTTTGAGGAAAACTGTCCACCGTAACAATGATTTCTCAAAAAGTTATTCAAGTATTGATATGAAATTTTCCGAGATAGTTTTTATAGGACATCAAGCATATTAAGGAAAGCAAAGGTCAATTTTAAAATCAAGTATTTTTAAGCGCTTAGATATAAACAAAAAGCATTTTTTTTTTATGAAAAATTAACCAGTTTAGTAACTACGTACAGCTTCATCTCAAAACTATTTTGAAGTACAAGAAATATTTTAGAGCATAACACAGATAACTCATAAAAATGTACTCCTACAAGGATTTATGTATATTTAGAATACGATTTTGTCTATAGCTGTTAGCGTAAGGCAAATATTTTAGTCGTTTTTCTTCAAAATTTCTCAGTTCTTTAAAAATATTTTGAAAGACTAATTTTACAATATTTTCATAGTTTTAAAACGTATGCAGTTGAAAAATAACATTAAAAAATATATACAAGTTATTTTTCAAAAAAATGTCTCCGAACACAGTCGGATACCTTAAGGGAATGTTATAGTAGGGGGTGGTGTGGTGGGGGAAATGACCACCTAAGTTGGTAGAGTCCAGTTCATGTAGTTTCCTCCCAAAAAGCCACGTTTTAAAGGATGTGAAAGAAAAAAGTCGCCTCGATATTAGAGAGTTAAAAAGGATTTGAGAACCTATTGACGAAGCCTATCCATTTCCCGCTAAACAGGCATTTTATAACTTCTGGCCTGGCCTCGCAATTCAGGCTAAATGAAGTTCAGTAACACCCAATACAAGATACCAATAAAAGACCATTAGATACAGCAAGTCTCTCGGTTCGCTTAGTTTCTTGCGGCAAGAGGCAATTTTTGCTGTTGAGCATCAGTTTTCTTTAAATTCCTTTAAGGATTATTATACTAAAATTCAAGTATGCCTAAAAGAAAGTTCAACAAGATTTGAACAAATAGAAAGCCTTGAATGAATTTTATCATTTTGAGGAGATATTGAGGTCAATCTAGTCTTTCCATTTTAAGTGCAAAACTAATTAGAAAAAAACCAATTTCAATTTGATATCCATCCTAGCTTTCTGAAACCGGCCATTCACTTGAAGTATAGCCATGCCATTTGTCCCAAGCCCGGTTTTTTTTCACCTATTTTAATCGAAAAATACAGACACGCCATTCAATTGTATTTAAAAGGACGCTAACTCTGAACGAAGGTGAGGGGGAGCGATCTTCTTTCCCTCTCTACAGCTGCGTGTCAGTCGCTCCTCGATTTTCCCCAGTGAGCAGATTTTAATTTATGCTACCCTAGAAGCGACGCTTCAATCTACGCAAGGCATTGTTCTTTTCGCTAGTCTCTTTCAGGGTCCCTCTGAAGCGAGACTTTCAACTCCGTTTTCGCTCAGATTTCAATCCAGACGGAATTTAACCACCACAAGCAATTTGGATTTCCATAGAGTTTTATCGCTTTTTCCTTCTCGCGTTCCAAAATATCCAGTTTATCTGTGAAGTGAACGGCCAGCTTAAGAAACAATCAGCCATTTATGACAATCGAGGCCTTTCCATCCTCGACTTCCGTATTAAAAATATTAGCCTTCCAGCAAGCACACGTATGGAGGAGATACTCGTATCGTGCATCTTATTGCATATTTATATCGTGTTTTACAAAAATGCTACTTTTATTTATGTAATCTGTATTTATTGGCTTCATACTAAACAAAGATTATATCAATAAAAATTGCACTTAAATTTATAAAAACGAAACAATTTTGTAATACGATGCACAATATAAGCATCTGCCTACGCGCGCTTGCTGGAAGGTTAAAAAAGGCGATATCTTTACTTTGTAAGAATTTAAATGAAATGTAGTTGGTATAAATATCTTAAAAAGCGATTTAGATCTAAACAAAGACAATTTTCGTGCCTTGCAAATTGGTTATTTTCGTCACGTTCATGGCTTTTAGCATTGGATCATATCTAACAAAATCCGCCGCAATATTGCTACGATATCGTCACGATACTTTACAACATTCAGAATACTAAACAGCGTAAAAATATCGTGGAATATCCGTGTGATAATAGGGTAATTCATTCAATATTTCCCAAACCCATATTCATTTAACGTTTCCTAAACTTCATTAAAAAAATCCAATCTTATATAAGCTCAGCAGACAACATCGCTGCATCAGCTCGCGAAAATCCACTTCTTTAACTCTGCGAACCCTATCCCGTCTCAAACCGCCCCATTCGACAAAGGCTTGGGCTCGGGCGGTTTCGAGTGCATTTTAAGGGAAAAAATTGGTCCCTTTCTTTGTTGATAATTAATCGCCCAATTTCGGGTGCCGTTCTTCTAGAAATTCTGCAAAGAAGGGAGGATTTCCAATCTTTTTTCGTGTACGAAAATTTACTTCAATTTTTGAGGCTCTGGAGTTTCAATCTAGCCGGGTTCAGAGAGTTAACCGTTAATATCCACCACAGATTTCTTTCTCATAGCACTCCAAATAAAATATTAAGGAATGCAATCCATTTTGGAAGGGGGGGGAGGGAATTGATCTGTTCTGGAATAAATTTCAAATTTCTTGTTCCGACTTTTAAAGTGAATAAATTCTCATGCTTGAACATGCTGTGCATTTAATCATTGAAAACCATTTTACATGCACTTATTCACCATCTTCATAAATTTCATAAATTAGAATAAATTCTTGTATTTGATTTAAAAATACAATTACTAAAATATCCATCCCTGCCCTAGTTTTTCCCCTATCAATTCCATAAAATTTTGCAATAGAATCATCTTCACCGACTTATGGGGCGAAATACTACAATATAATTATTAAGGAGTTTTTTAAATTATAATTTATTCAGATTGCTTAGTTTATTGATTATACATTTATTAAAACTTAAATATTAAAAATAAATCTTTAGTGCCATTTTAGTTTAAAACTTCTTTCAGCATTCATTTTTGGAACGCCGTTATCTTTAATTCCAATTTCTGGATAGATCATTTTTTATTTTGCAACCATCAGATTTGAATTAACCAAGTTTTATTGCCTTAGTTCCCGAAAGAAATAGACGAAAACGATTAATTTTTTGCATCGAAACGGCTTTTTCCCAAACGATATAGTAATAATGGTAAAGTGCCATTTTTCTTTAATTTTCAAGTTAAAAGTTCTTTCTAAGAACAAACTGAAATCTGATATAACTCGAAATTTAGATTACCTTCATTATAGTTATTCGGGATAATGAAATGCCGATTGACGCAAATACATTACATACAACCATGCATAACAAATTTTACTTCAGCCTAGAGATGAAATTCGATATGCACGGCTCCTAAATCAGTCGAATTGTATGTTAAAAGCCACCTAGATATTATCCCCTTCAGCACGAGCGCCGCATATGTGCGTTTCAGTTTGACTCATCTCAGGGCCGAGCGCCGCATCCTTGCGTTACGGCGAAATTGCTGTGGGCCGAGAGCCGCACATATGCGTTTGGCTTTTGGAACAAAATGTTTGCTATCCGATGGCGTCACTGTTCCATATTTCTTTCAAAAGATTGGTCCCGCACATTAGTATTTCTCTCTCCGAGGTCAGATTGCAGTCGGCCACGTGCCTGAATCATTCCATTAGAATTATTTGATTTTTGAGATATAAACAGAAACACGTGCTGGCGAGTGTAAATAAAAGCACGTGATAAAGAACTCTGACTCATTTTGGAGTGATTGTTTATAGTTTCTCCTCTCGCTTGGGTTGGGATTTTATGGGAGATATTCTGTCAAAGGTTTTTATGCCTCTGTTTTATTTGAGTTATTGCTAAAAGAACGCGTTAACTTTCCGAGGAGGAAATATGTAAATTTTTAAATGACAAATCTATGGATTTTTCCGTAGAGAGTGATAAAGCAATAAATTATTTGAGTTCTTTAGATAGATATGAATCTTCAAATTCTAAATTAGAAGAGGATAGTACTAATATATCGATTCCAATTCCGTCATGTCAGTAGAGTCCTAAAATAGATTTTTCAGAAGGCTTTGAAGAGTTAATTATTACAATTTTCTTGAAGTATTTTTATAATATTGAATGTAAATATTTATTTTTCCCTATATTTTCGATTTTTGCATCAGTAATCTAGCGTTTATTTAGGAACTTTCAATTATAGGGAAATACACTATATATATTTTTTTTATTATTCAAAATCAAGTATTTTAATTAAACTTATTTTATGATTTAGAATATAATATCGTTTACCGCATATTTAAAAATGGTTTCATTTCTACGTAAAGGACACTTTTATGCATTATTATGCAACATGTAATTTTGACGATATTTAATGCGCGTTAGGCTTAGCGGGAGAAAATGCGTCGGCCGGTGGGCACACACTGCGTTTGCCAGCTCTCGTCCTGTGGGCACACACTGCGTTTGCCAGCTCTCGTCCTGTGGGCACACAC
>BGPR01000840.1:249948-269250 GCA_013235015.1 Araneus ventricosus | reverse complement strand
GTGGGCACACACTGCGTTTGCTAGCTCTCGTCCTGTGGGCACGCTTCCTCCAGCGGGGGTCCGTCCCGAAGGGGTTCAAGGTCGATAGACTGAACAAGCCATCGTGATCAAATATTTATGTTAAACATTTAAGAGAACAAAAATAAATCTATAATTCTGATAGTTTAGTTAATGGGTTTATTTGCGTTGAATCTTTAAATAAAACCATATTCATTATGCTAAATCATCACTTATTGATAGTTAAAGCTTATTATATAGTAAAATATCGAACTTCCACAAAAAAAATGCCCTAAATGTTTAGAATGCAGTTGGCTAACTATGAAAATGGTCGGAAGATATTTAAGAATGCTCCACCTTTGGATTCCATACTACCAAAATTTAATACTACAATTATGAATGCAGATGTGCTTATTCGAACAAAAGATATCTTGCGAGTGTTATTTGTCTTTGAGATTTACAATATAAAGGATAAGCAGTCTACCACAAGGGCTTATCTAGTTTTCAGTTATTAGAACTACGTAAAAATGGGCATTCACGAGAGGATATTTCTAAATGAAGACCCTGGCCGCTTCTTTGTACAGACTTTACTAAGAGGTGAATAATGGAACTTAATAAATTCTTCTATATTATTTCGTAAAATTTCACAAAATGATTAAAAGCCAATAATAAAGCTTCCTTTCTTTTACTGAAGCACAAAAACTTTAAATACACACGATAGTTAATTCATTAAGAACAGGGTTTTCATTGGGTCTAGAACAGCGGTTCAAAACCCATGGGCATCGGCCAAGGGGCCGTTCAAATATTACGTAAGCATGTTTTAGGTATTTTTGGGGGGGGGGGGGGGGGGGGGGGGGGGGGGGGGGGGGGAAGTTCATTTTATGTTTTCTGTTCTTCTCTTTTTTTTAGCTATTTTGTTCATTCCTATAATGTAAAGAATTGCTTATTTACATAACACAACCAAGATAATTCCACTGTTATTATGGTTGTATGATACATCAAAGAATGCATTATGTCGCGTATGGCCTTCAAATAAATAGTAATGTGTATTCTCTACTAATAATAAAGAAGAATGTGTGTGTATATTCTCTACAGTGCAGACTATTAGACTTGGAGCTACTAGATTTGGCAGAAAACATTTTGAAGGATGGAATATGCACCTCGTAGAATTTTTTCTTGAAGTTTAATTAAATTTTAATTAATTAAAAATTGGGCGAAATTTCGGCGTTTTTTTTCTTAATAAATTGAAAATATTACAACACAAAAAAAAAATATTTTTTTACAATCCATCTGAAAGCGCAAAAAATTACCTTCCAATGATATCAATTGTTGTTTTAAGTTACACAATGTTTTATTTGAATTTTAATAAATTTTAAAAATATTTTTGTATAATTTACAATATCGTTTCTTTCATTGTTGCAACGTACTAAACCGTTTTCATTGTTTCAACAAATATTTAATTGCATATTTTTTCTTTCATTGTTGTAATCTGAAATAGGATCCCAATACATTTTACATTCATATTTCACTTCATCCAGATTTTGTGAAATCCTTGTAAACAAGTCATGAGATATTGCTTTTGCTTAGATTAAGAAGTATATCCATTAAACTGAATGGTTATGGCTACTATGTTGTTCCCTTCTCAGCATGTTTAATCCAGGCCAATATGCTGTTGGCCATAAATGTGCTACGCCATTTTAATGTTGAAATCAAAATGCATATTTTTTTGCAAGAGGAACAAGAAAGCCAAGATCGCGCCGACAACGTGCAATTAAAGGTTAAAAAATGACATGGTCAGTTATTTGACTCCATTAGGAACATTTAAATAGACAATGAAACAGAAGAGGTCCAAGGTCACACCTGGAACATGCTGGGCTAAATATCTACCACAATCTGAAGTTTAAATTGCGTTTTTAAGAGAACTAGACTAAAAAAGATGCAAGATTCAATTGAAATCATGTTACCGGACGAACAAGCTGGTTGCCGAAGGCGGCTAGTAATAAATAATAATAATTATAAAAAATGTGAATTCTCAACAAACGACGGATTTGGCCCAAACTTTTATACGGACCTGCATTCCTTATCTTAAAAACTGTGTACCAAATTTTATCTATCTAGTTTATTCAAGCTTGTGAGTTATCGCTTTCACATTAACACAGATATACAGACAGACAAACTTCTCTGTGGACGGATTTGTCCAAAATGTGGTAGAAAACCTGCAAATTATGTAAGTCAAGACCACATACCAAATTTAACTGTAGATTTAACAGTTGAGTTATCGTGTTCACAGACACACAGATGAGACGCAATTCCAAAATTAGATAAATGAGTTTTGCATGTGGCCTCTAACCTTAATCAGATTTGTACAAATTCTTGTGTCAATTGGTTGGAAAAAAAAGGCACCAAATTGCATATATTCAATACATAGGTATTAAGGACAGTAAATTGTCAAAGCCGCCAAGGGTTGTTTAAGTATGATTTTCGAAATGGCGCAGTCTACGAAGGAAATAGTAGCCATGGCAAACAAAGGATTTTCTGGAAATTATGTCTCCCCCAAATTGAAACTTTATTTTGACATCTCCAGATGGACGAGATGGAAACAGAGGTGTGGTGAAATCTCTTGTGTGTTATCTATAATAAATTTTTTATCAGAAACGTGGGTACCACATCTAAAAATCTTATTAGCTTTGTGGTGGAATTTCAGCGCATAAAAAATTTGCGAAAACATGTAATTTTATGTGCGCGGAATGCTGGCCAAATAATCTTTTTGCAAAATATCAAGTTTTTCGGATTACATAAATTTTGTATGTTTCGTTGCAAATCATCATATAATTTTTCAATAATACCTAGGTCTGGGGTAAATACCCGCGTTATGTACCCCAAGATTTTACCTAACAGCTGGGTATTTACCCACTTCATATTACTGGTCGTATGTGAGGAAGATTCGGGGAGGCCACCCCGCCGGTTTCAAATATTTAACGTATTTGCACTTTAATAAAAAAGGCATTTAAATATCAGTAATCCGCAAAAGCAATCGGTCAGCACGCGACTGATACCGCAGATGAATTTCCACGTAACAATTCCGCACCACAGTGGCGATAAGAAAAACAAATGGAAATAACGGAGAAGCGCTTATCTCAAAACAAGCATTACTTAAAAAAACAATATCATTTGCGTTGGTATTACCCAGATGACATTATTTCACGAAAGAACGAATGATCCCACTCAGTAGATAAAGAAAGGCTCAATATCATCTGTCTTAACGCTGATCGCGCGCTTCGGGGCTATCAACAAATTGGGCTCTATATGAAATTAGATGGGTACGTTCAAATATTACGTAAGCACCCAAGGGGGGGAGGGAGTTTATGGATTGGTTTATTTTTTTGCTGACAAGGGGAGGGGAGTATGAGTGATGCTTACGTAAGACATTAAAATCACTTTATTATCGAAAATCTCTTGTAATCCTTGCACAAATAATTTAATTAAAAATTAAATTTGAAAAAAAAGAATTTGGCAAAAAGAAAATTAAACTGAATTTTTCTAAAAGTTCAAAAATTAAACTTACATTTTTTTTTTTTCATTTAAGCCGAGTTAGAGTTTTTTATTTGAATTTAAGTCCTAAAAAATTTTAAAATTAGATTATTACTGTTATATGTTTTGTAAAAAAAAAAAAAAAACGGAGGGGCTGTAGTCATTTACGTAATTATAAGAGGGGTTTAAGTGATTTGCTTATTTTGCTGGACAAAGGGGAAGGGGAGTCAAAAAAATACCAAAACATGCTTTATACGTAATATTTGAACGGTCTCAACGTGCGTTTTTTGAAGCTTGCCTGGTCTGTTACTTTTGATTAACATATTTGTTTCGCTAGGGTCTACAATAATCTACTATCTTTTATGGAGTTGGAGAATAGATATATCAGTGTGTATCGTATGTAGTTTGTGATTTATCTATTTGTAACCATTATACTACTCTGTAAATATTGTATTAAAAGAGATTGATAATTAAATTACATATTATCATGAAATACTTGTTTATGATTTTAACACGACGTTGTCACGAAAAAATCTACGGCGCGGACCCTTCTGAACTGCGCCTTCTTATGTTTTTCTGCATATTTTGTAATGTGTCCACAATTTCTAGAAATCCTGTATATTAATGTATCATACCAGAACTGTGCCTAACTTGCTTTCACTCTGAAGAGTAGGGACAATTACTACCCATGAATAAATGAAAAATTGGCATGAGCAAAAAATAACTCTAAAGAAAGCATAAATAAAGATTCTATTATGTAGTTTCTTGATTACATTTATTGCAAGAACAAAGGATTAATATAATTTCAAAAAAGAAATCAGAATCTTACCAGCTAATGCATAAAAATTGTTCAAGTTTATGTTTCTTAGGCGATGAAAATCGTCAGTTACTCTCTTCTTTAATTTTTTTACTTCGTTACTATAGAAAAAATAGCCATATTACTGTAGATTATTTTTTTCTTGTCGAAGTTCAAATTGGAAAAGAGGTTTTAATTTTAAGTTTTTAAAATTATCTATATCAAAATTATCTTTCAAGCAGGAAGCGACTGGGAGTTTTGGAATTATAGAAGCTTTGTATTTAAAAAACTTTACATTTTGAGTAAATTCTATATGATTAGAGTCTGTTTTGATATTTCAAGGCTAGTTCATTAGCTGTCTTTTTTTATCTTTCCATATGATTAATCTAATTTTTGAATTTTAATTGTGAGTATCAAAAAATCATAGATTTCTAAAACGAAGCAGCTTTAGATTTATGCCCGTTTAGTAAAAACTTCAACTAACGAATGTATAAATAATGAAATATTTTATAGATCAATTGATGCACTGTCATTATATATATATATTCTCCAAAATACTTCATGACATAGCTAAATAAGAAAGTTATGTTTCAACTAAATGGTAACTATAATGTTTAGTTCTAGCTTTCGTATATATTCTGTTGTTAATATACAAAAAAAAAGTAGTCACAGAAAATGCTCAAAGTCATAGTGAAAGATCTAAAAGAACATTTATTCTGTAGTCTTCAAGCTACTGACAACTTTGACTAAATTTTGGCTTCCCTTTATGGATTCAAAATTTCCATTTGTTGTTTTCCTATTAGAAAAGAAATGAAATTTGTTTGAAGAGATATTATTTATTTTATGTAAGCTTGAGGAGTTACTAGACCATAGCAAGATCCATTTTAAAACAAACTAATAAACAAGGTGTCCGGAAAGTATATCAAAATTACTAAAAATAAGCAAGTAAAGATGTGATTAAAGGTTTTTTGTAGTCGCAAAGAAAGTATCAAAAATTTTTTATACCAATGCTTAGAACATTTAGTAAAAAAATTACAGGTAAAGAAAGTATCAAAATTTTTATACCAATGCTTAGAACATTTTTATATTCAGTAAGAAAGTATCAAATTTTTATACCAATGCTTAGAACATTTTTATATTCAGTAAAGAAAATAAAATTTTATACCAATGCTTAGAACATTTTTTTTTTAAAAATTTAGTAAAGAAAGTATCAAAATTTTATACCAATGCTTAGAACATTTTTTATATGCAGTAAGAAAGTATCGTAAATTTTTATACCAATGCTTAGAACATTTTTTTATTCATAAAGAAGTATCAAATTTCTTTTTATACCAATGCTTAGAACATTTCTATGTTCGTAACCATTAGTCGCAGGTACCATCACATCGAGCCGATAAGATATTTCCAACCAAATTATATGAAGCATTGGAAATGGACTCTTCGTTGGTCTCTGCGATTCGAATTCCTTGATTTGTAGAGATTGGAATGGCCGTTTTTTCCATACCCCATTAAAAAACCCAGAGGCGTTATGTCTTGAGTTATAACGCTTATTTGTGCCAATAGCATTTTGCCTTCTTCAATTCCATCCTTGCCGTTAATAGCTCAGGTAGAATATTGCGCACTTCCCACTCCACTGTGACAATGCTCCATGCAGCAGGTACATCCACTAAAACATGTTGATACTCCTTTATGGTCAAATAAAAAAATGAATATAGCCAAGGCCTTTTAACGATATTCTCAGTGTAAAGATAAATTTTGGAACACCCCGGTATTATTCTTAGAATTTATAAAAAAGCTTAGTTATATAAAACAGAAGTTCCTACCCAATATTATTTTTATTGTTTTTTTTTGCTTTAATTCCATTATTATTATTTTCGGTACCATATGAGTTTTTGCTTCCGTCTAGAGTTAATTTGTTTTATATTCATCCCAAAGACTTATATCCTGAAAGCGAAAAGTATACAGCTTTTTTTTTTTTCAGACTTAACAAATTTCCCAAAAAAAAATGTTAAGTGGTAAATTAATACTCTTGATCATTTTTCTCCTAGAATGTATTTAATTCTCTCTGCCCACAGGTAATGTCTCCTCCTTCCAACTATTCATTTCAAGGAGCAGTAAAATTTATGTGAAGAAATGTTCCTTTTCTGTCTGAGATTATCGTGTACATCGTTTTTTCCTACCTGCCCCAGCAGCAGAGATGCTATGATTCCACCTGCTTTACAAAGCTGGTCATTTGTGACAATATGTGCTTTCAAATTATTAACTGAACTACGTCTTTCCACAAAAGTCTTCTCCTCCCTTTCTGTTATCGATTTAAATTAAGAAAACAAAAAAAAACCAACTTACAATCTCAATGAAAATATTCAAGAGTGTAGACGCTTCATTAAATCACTTTTATTGTCTAAAGTTACGTTTAATAATATTTCTTGTCATCCTGAAAACTGTGAAAGAATTTTTCATTACCGTCTTGTCCAGAGCATTTAGCAAGTCCTCCACTCTCAGTTTCAGACTGAGAATCGGCTGTTAAAGATCTGATTTTGCCGTAACTTCCGTGCGTGCGGCTGCAGTCCTGAAGTTTGCAGACTTTATACGCTTGGTCATTCACTGAAGTATAGCCACATTGTCCTAAGCTCGGTTTTTTCTTACCCATTTTAACGGAAAATACAGGCACGCCATTCACTTGCATTTAAAAAGGACGCTAACTCTGAACCTAAAGTAGGGGGGAGCGATCTTCTTTCCTTATCTACAGCTGCTTGTCAATCGCTCTTCTCTGATTTTCCCCAGTCAGCAGATTTTAATTGATGCTACCCTCGAAGCGAGGTTTCAATCTACGCAAGACATTGTTTTTTTGCTAGCCTCTTTCAGGGTCCCTCTGATTTTTTATTCTGATTCTCAGTCCAGACGGAATCCCAACCACCACAAATATTTGGCTGATTTCCAGAGATTTTGATGGCTTTTCCTTCGCGTTCCAAAATATCCAGTTTATATGTGAAGTGAATGGCCTGTTTAAGGAGGCACAATGAGTAGACATTTTTTGCAATAGCTCAAGGGGGGTCGGAAACGTTAAGGTCGACCACTATAGGCTCTTTATCAGTAATCTTAAGTAAATGAAAAGATATAAAAAATGGTAACACAGATTTAATGGTGGGTTGGTCAGAATTTATTAATAGCACTAAACAACCCAATTGCATAAATAACAGCCCACAAAGCGTGTGTATCTCTTTTCAGACGGCAAACTTCTTTGGAAATCGGGCACTTTGAACAGTACTACAAAGGTTTGTTGTTGATGCTGCGTCCCATTTTACCATTATCACATCTGCCATGACTTGTAATGCCGTTTATTCATACAGCTTTGTTATTGTCGTAATCTTCGGGTACGTTGTTGGTCAATTGCATGTTGTTGTCGTAATTGCGTCGTTGTTGTCTTAATTGTTGCGTTGCCATCAAAATTTGTATTCCATTATATCTGCCGCACATTTTCATGTAGTGTATCCTTTTCTTTTACTTGAGGTGACCAGCTTCATTGAGAACAATTGATTTTTGACCACTTTGCTGAAAATACATTTTTTGTCTTTTTTCTAGAAGTCCGAATGTTTCCTTTCCAACTGTTCAATATTTTGTTTCTGGCAATAGAAAAAAGTTACAACGATTTTAAAATATTTCTATTTGGAGCAAAACCAACCGGAAGGAAAATCTACAGTAGTTTTCCAGAACACATTTTCATAAAATTTCCCCACCGTTAACAAGATATCTGGAAATGTAATAGCATTCAATTTTGAAATTTTACAAAACATGTTTAAAATAGTAAAAGCAATGAAAATGAGCTAAAATATTTGTTGTTCAGAGATACATTTTAATTTTACAGGTGTTTTAGAAAAATTGTTGGTGAATTATGGGAAAAATGCATATTTATTAATATATTTTACCCCTCATTTACTTGCATTTCATTTTTTTTCTTTCTTAGAATATGTCTATCTATATAGATCATCAGTCCTCTATAACTTTAAAGCGAAGAAAATGAATTTCTACATTTCGCAATTTATGTAGAGTATTAATCAGTACTAAATTTCATTAAAATTTACTACAAATTCTTATTTCTAAAAATATTATATTTTTTAAGGAAATTTTGGTATTTTTTGTGTTTGAATTGATAATACATATAAAAAAAAACAAAAAAATATTAAAATAGTAATTTTTTTGAAAATTTGTTCCGAAACGTAGGAGGTCTAATTTTACTGACAAAGATCCCCTTTGCATTTCCGACATCATGTCTCTATTGGGTGTAAATAATTTATTTCAGTATAATTGACCTACCTCACAGTTTATAAGCGACCTTTTTTGGACATCCTGTCACACACCTGTATATGTCGGGGAACAAACAACCTCATATAGATGTGGCGTAAATGTTGCAACGTGGAAGCACCTGAAATTACCACTTTTTTATTCAAGGGTAGATCAAAATTTAATTTACACTTAATAAGATAGTTTGCTGGAGGTTGAGAGCCCAGAGTTTCGTGTACATGGCTAACAAAACATTGTTGGCGCGTGAAAGTTACCATTCTCGTCATCGGAACACAGTTTAGAAGTATGATCTCGTCACTGAACAGTTTAGTATGATCCCGTCATCGGAACACAGTTTAAAAGTATGATCCTCGTCATCGGAACACAGTTTGAAAGTGCAGGATCCTCTTTCTGACGGAAATACGCTTAAAAGTATGACTTCGTCATCGAACACAGTTTAAAGTGCAGATCTTCATCGGAACACAGTTTAAAAGTATGATCCTCGTCATCGGAACACAGTTTAAAGTATGATCCTCTTATCAACACAGTTTAAAAGTATGATCCTCGTCATCGGAACACAGTTTAAAAGTATGAGACAGTTTCTGAAATAAGCATCAAGTAGCTCTAGAACGTGAGGTTAATCTTATAAATCACTCAAGCAATATATCTCCCAGATCATATACTCTAATTGGCAAATTTAAATATGTAACATTAATAAAGAAAATATCCTGGTCATTGTCATCAATTTTACAACAGCTTGCTGTGATTAAAATTTCATACGCCTGAAAGTATATAATTGTTTTTCTCATTTAGATAGGTCAAAATGTTTCTTCTCTTAAAACCGTTTCGTTTCATGAAAATTTTATTGATTGATAATCGGAAAAAGCTTTTTATGTAAGATTAATTTATTCACCCTTTAGTGATTTACCATCAAGTTAAAAAGCCTTTATAAAGCTAATTGATTGATTCAATTATAATTTTAAGTTTCAAGAGTGCACAATTGATGCGGCGACAAACTCAAGGAAAGTTGTTAGACAGACAAAATCTGGAACCGACTCTACGTTTCCATTTCACTTTATTTCTCTGATAATTGTTAATATTCCCTTGCATAACCTAGATACCATATATACACACATAAAAAAGCACTACCAATAATCATATGCATCTTATAATCCCTATAACAACTAATAAATTTCTTTATTTGTAATTTCAATATTCTTCGTTTTATTAGAAGACTTTTTACCAAGAGCTCTGCAGAAAGTACTTCTACGACGAGTATCTTCTTAAAGGGCTTGCAAAGTGTCAGGTTTCCATCGACACCTTGAGTGTTTTTCTCCTTTGAGAATTATCTGAAACTGACATACACATCAAAAGCACTACCAATTAATCATATGCATCTTGTATTCCCTATAACAAATAACAGATTTCTTTTATCTGCATCATTCTCGTTTTACGAAAACTTGACTAAGAGTTCCATAAAAAATACTTTTACTATGTGAGTATCTTCTAGCACCAGTGTCAGAACATCGACGCCTTGAGTACTTTCGTCTTTAGAATTATCTGAACTGACATACATCAAGCACTACCACTAATCATATGCATCTTGTATTCCCAATTACAAATAACCGATTTCTTTTTTTATCTGTATCATTCGTTTTACGGTAAACTTGACTCAAGAGCTCCAGCAAAAAAATACTTTACGACGAGCATCTTCAGCACAGTGTCAGAATATCGGACGTTCTAGAGTGTTTTTCGTCTTGAGTATTATCTGAAATTACCTTTTGTTTTTTCATGCGAGATTTCATAAAGAGCAAATACTACTGTAGTTCTAATTTTTTAGGTGAACTAAAAAGTGTGTTTTAATGCTTGGTATATTTGGAGAAAATTGGAATTTGGAGGAAACTTATCCACTTTTATCAGTTTTTATCAAAAGATATTTATAAACTACAGAAATATCGCATATTTATTTGGTAGCAAAATTTTAATATCTATAAATTTTAGAAAGCAAACATTCCAAAACTTAGCATTTTTTATTGGTGTTTGACCTCAAATAGCAATTCTAATAATACATTTTTTAAAAAAATTAAATAATTCTTTTTTTTATTAATAAATTGATCAGAGGGTAAATCTTTTTGGAAGGAAAGAAACTGGTTACAAAGAAGCAATTTTGTTTTTAAAGAAAAAGGGGAACTAGTATCTTTGAATCCATATCTTTCATTTTTAGATTTTGAAAATTAGAACAAAAAATAAGGGCTTGCAGAAAGTAGCTAATACATGGCTTTCATTTCGCAACAAATACCAGCTTGAATGCATTTGATGCATTTTTATGTATTTAAATACTTGAAGTTGGAAGTTTGAAAAACAAGAGAATCATTTTCCAGCATCCATTTTAACTTTCTCGCATACGAAGCATACAAAGAGAAGTACACCGTGAAAAATCTGAACTCGAAAATTTGATCGAATCACTTAGACCTTCCTGAGTCCGGAAAACACGATTTTGGAATTGTGCCTGTCTGTGAACACGATAACTCAAACCATTAGATTCCCATGGGGAGAAATCGGCATGTATTCCTTTAAGACATAATTTGTAGGTATCTCTCAAATTTTGGACAGAATCCGTCTAGTGGAAGTCCGTCTGTCCACGTTCATGAACACTATAACTCAAACCCTGAATAGCGATGGATAAAATTTGGCACAATAACATCATCATGATTGTAGGCCCGAGAAAGTTTGGACCAAATCCGTCACGGCTGACTGCCCTTTTGTCTGTATATGTTATTACCTTTTGACGTACAACTACTTTTACAAAAATTACTTCTAAATAAATGAAGTTTTGCATGTAATTCTTAACCTAAATTGTAGATTTGTGTCCAATTTTTGTGTAAACTTGTTTTAAAGAAAGGTGTTCCAAATTCGAAATTTGCCTTTTCTTGCCTTGCTAACTCCTAATGCGAAATCACTCCAGCTTCCGGATTCTATTTCTCACCATATTACATCTTGCTCACTGCCACCCTGCTCGTTTTCATCTTGATCTTCCTTTCGCTTTCATTTCCGGTTATTTATTTAGTGTAGCTTTGATGGCGCCATCTGTTGACAGTTTATAGAATCCGTATTTCATGTATGCGCGGCAAAACATATTTGCTACAAATGCTCATATTTCCCTTTAATATTCAAATTTTGGAAGTCAAATTTAATACAAATGTTTCTTTACGTATTGTCAAGTATTCTGCAAGTTTCTGTAGAATTTAAAGAAAACTCGCATGTTATAATAAAAAAAAACTTGTGGAATTTGAAATTTTCAGTTTAATAATCAATTTACTTATATTCTGATAAATATTTTATTGTTTCACTCTTAATCCTAGTGATACTCCTGAAGTTTCAGAATATGACACCAGAATCAACTCTAGCTAAACGCTAAGCCACGCTACACTATTTATAACCCCACATAAAACTAATTCATAAACAATCACGCGCATGAGTCTACACCGGTACGATAATCTCACAGGCAAAAAAATACTGATGACAAACTCTTACAGATATGATCGGTCCGTTGTGGGGTCAAACCATTTTTCGTGCATTATTAGTCTCAGTTATTAGCGATTCAAATTGACGGTATTTTTGTCACCCAAGAAAGTTCGACCGACTCTCACTGTAACGAGCGGAAAGACGTTTCTATCGTCAAATAAATAGGAACAATAGAGTTGTCCTGACGGTTTTGCTAACACGGCTCCTAAAGTTTTGTTTTCACGTTACTTTCGTTTTCCGCAACCGTTAGATGGAGCTAGATGTAGCTTGGATGTGAATTGTATTAGCAAAAATTTCGATCAGTGGTCATGCCATCTGGATCTCCAGATTTAACTCCTTCGGATTTTTTTCATGAGAGATTATGTGGAAGACTGTGTGTATAAGATACTTACATTCAATTTACATGAACTGAAGATTCGTATGACAGCTGCTATTCACCGTATAGCTCCTCCTGATACTCTGTAAATGCAAGATGTGAAACAAGATTCAAGTGGATATAACATCAAACCAATTGACATTTATTAACTCGTAAAGCATATTATTTGTTGACATTTGTTTCTAGATTTTATTTATATAATTTTGTAATGTGTCCAAATACCCTCGGACAATCTGCATACTTAGCGTCTTCCCACTTTCTGATTTCTTTTCAACGGTGATTATTTTGTGCTGTTACCGCTTGCAGTAACTAATTTATATCCTGCCCAGAAGACCTGTGAGGTCATCAAATAAAGAAATAAAAATAAAAATATGTCACGAGCAACAAAAATATCAAAAAAATGATAAGTAACTATGGACTGATAACTTATTTTATCGAAAATGTTTGATATAAGCAGCATAAAATTGAAAATCTGTTATAAAATACAAAACTGAGACATTTGGAAAACATGTTATTAATTTTCGTTTACAGCTATTATTTGCTGACATTTGTTTCTAGATTTTATTTTATATAGGCTTTGTACGTGTCCAAATACCCCGGACACTTTTACCTGTTTCTGAAGGCGTCTTCCCACCTTCTCGGATTTCTTTTTCAAACGGTGATTATTTCGTGAAACGTTACCGCTTGCAGTAACTAATTTATATCATCCTGCCCAGAAGACCAGAGGTTTGTCATAAAAGAAAATAAAAATAAAAAATATGTCACGATAAATAAAAGACAAAAAAATGATAAGTAACTATGGACCATTAAACTTATTTTATCGAAAATGTTTATAAGGCATGTGCCTGAAAATCTACAGGGTTAAAAATGTTACAAAACTGAGACATTTGAAAACATGTTATTAATTTTCGTTGCGCTATTATTTGTTGACATTTGTTTCTAGATTTTATTTTATATAATTTTAATGTGTCCAATACCCCGGAGACACTTTGCTTACTTAGCGTCTTCCCCACCCTTTCTGATTTCTTTTCAACGGTGATTATTTTGTGCTGTTACCGCTTGCAGTAACTAATTTATAACCTGCCTGTAGTCTGTGAGTTTGTCATAAAAGAAAGACAAAAAAAATAAAAAATATGTAAATCGATAAATAAAATATCAAAGAACACAAGTAACTGAACTGATAAACTTATTTTATCGAAAATGTTTATAAGGTATGCCTGAAAATCCACAGGGTTAAAATGTTTCAAAACTGAGACATTTGAAAATTTCCTATTAACACAAGATATTGTACGATATCACCATGTTTTCGATGTCTGGATGCCACACAATATCGTGAAAGTATCGTAGCAATATTGTTATGCTATCCTTGCAGATAATAGGGTTGAGACCTCAAGATGTGAAAATATTTTTTAATGCACCATATAAATGTTTTTCAGCTGATAATCGTACATTGACCTTCCTTTTGAAAAGAATTATTTTGAAACATTCTAGAACACAGTTCTAAAACTCTTTTTTCGTACAATAATTTATAGAGATAATTTGCATTACTTCTCGATATCTTGCGAAAGTTTTTTTTCCTCCATGTCGGTCATTAACTTATTTGATTACTTGAATCGCAAACCAACAATTCATCAATTTTATTTCTTTAATTCTTTCCCTGTCATCATAACAGATGACAAAATTCATACAAATAAAAAAAAACTGAATACATTTTTAAGTTAAATTAAAATGGATCTAAATCTCACACTTCTAAAAATAAAAAATAATAGCTTTATTTATTATTTGTAGATAATTATTTTAATCTAATTTACTAAATATGACGGTTGCAGCAATTTTTTCTGATCATAGTTACTGCAAAACATTAAAATCTAAATATTTCTCGAAACGATTTTATCTACTCATTTAGAGTTAAAGTATTTATGCCTAAATATTCATATTTAACTTTAAAATGCGTAGCACAAATGTGTCGTATACGTTAATTTAAAAGTTATTTTAAATTTTTATGAATTATTATTTTAAAAGTTTTAATATTTAAAAAAGCAGCAATTTTTCTTTGACAAGAATCGATTACTCAAATTGATTAGCTGAGAATATTCTTTTGATGATAAAGAATTTTATATGAAATCCTAACGAATTTTATCCCTGGTGGAACCGAATATTCAATCACTGACATAAAAAAGAATCTCCAGAAAGTTCGCTTCCCCATCTACCTGGTAAGATAAGAAACCTATAGATAACCAATTTTATTGAGTCTACGTCCCTCTTAAACAAATATCATTATCGATTCACTTTTTTCCAATTGAACTTCAGACTATGACTTCAATCATTGAGTGAGAGGAAAAGCATTGTTGCTACACGAAAGTTCTTAAGGTGGTGATGATCTAGAATTGTTCCATGTGCGCAATCACGTCGCAAAGTACAGTCGCAAAGGTTGACGACAGAACAAATGAAACGAAAACATGCCTCAAATGATCGACGTATAAAAGCTTTCGACCTTCCCCTTGATAAGAATCATTCGCAATATCTATTTACTGAGGGGAAACGTTCTGAATCATTTTTTTTAAATTCTGGACCACTCCTCAATCTTAGTTTTTAATCTTTTAAAAAATCTTCATTAACTTTAATATTTGAAGAAGAATACTGTCTGCATAACTGTTTTAAATGTTGTGTTTTCATTTTTCAAATTCACAAAAGGTGGCAACGGAGAAGGGAAGAGACAAAGTATATGTTATAAATACAATGTTGCACAGTCTACTTCATTTCAGGTTTGTGTCATTTTTTTATTTAAAAAAAAAATATCTTTTTAAATAATTATGTTCAGTGGTTTTAGTCCCATCTATATTTTAAATCTCGAGAAGTATTTTAATAAATATGCAATTGAACTTTATAGATTTTTTATTTTAATGAAACGAATAACTTGATTTGTTTTAATAAGATTTATATAATGCGTAAGTATCTCCTAGTTTAGAAATTAGATATATATTTTCATTTTTGCTTAATTATTTTCTAGATTACTCTGGTGGTGTTTTAACTATTATTTAATATACCTATGAACGCATCCGGCGATTTTTCTGTAACTACACATTGAAAATGTGAATACCTCATTGTGTACTTGGATACCAAACTGATATATTATAAGCTTACGGAAACCTTAGACAAAATAGAGAGATAATATTTGTTTCAGCAAAAATATTTTATTTAAAGACCTATCCTTGGCTAATTTTAAGGTGAACATTTAATGCTGTTACGCGGCTTTGCTTTTAAAAAATGATTTTAATAAACTTCAAAATTCGTTGCCTTGCTTCTCTTAAATTTCATCTCGGTGCTATTTGTTATTTAAGATCTTATATTGCCTCCTGAAAAATTATTACGGCTAATTCATCTTGTAATGAGTATTTCGATGCAATCATGATGGTTTTAATTAATGATCACTGAGATAAATCTGCCATTTGGATTTCCTTAATGCTTATTGTAATTATATTTCAAGTTTTGTTGAATAATTGTCTGCATCTTTAGTTTTTCCTGAATTATTAATGTTTGACAAGTATTCAATTTATTCTTTCCGATGCTAGATGAAATCGTCAGATCTGAAATTGGGTCCGGTATTCTGAGATTAGGCGGTTAAACCAAAATATTTGCATCCTTGCAATGAGAATCGGGTTTTGAAGTTTCGTTTCTCCCCATTAGATAAGTATTTAGTTATCAGTTGGAAGGTGATGACGAAATATTTAACTTTTAATAAGCGTCCTTCTTTTGATTCCGACACTTAGCTGAAAGTTCCTAGTTCTTATGTTTTGAACCTCTTTCTTCCTGCTTTTTTTGAAGAGATGTGAATAATTGACTCGTCTTACTGCAGTCTTGGAATTTATTCAATGGTGTAACAAAGTTCGGCGATGCTCTTAGACATATTTTGTCTTCATTTTTGCAGTTATAGAATGAAATAAATGTACCATTTGGGCTTTACTGCACCCATGAAGAATTTCATCTATAGCTTCCCCTCCTTGCCACTCTTAGCTACGCCACTGAGTTGCACACATAAAATAACGGGCTGTTATTTAATTACTGATGTAGCTTAATGACGCAACACACAAAAAACAGAGACTATTTTACTTGAAGGTACTTCTTTCATTCAAGTAAATCGTGAGAAAAGAATGTGGAGGCCTTTCTAGAGGTTACCTATTCTTTCTCTTGACCATTTAGTCCATCCTGTGATGGCAATTTTACTTGATTTTTTTTTAAAAGCAGATTGAAAGGAATTTTGAATGGATATTTTTAAAACTAGATAACAGCCTTTGTTAAGTAAAAAATCCTGAACCTCGTATTTATCGTGGAGATACAATTCAAGTCGAGTAAATCACTACTTCATTCATGAGTCAAGAGCTTGTCCTGTTTTGAGGATCTGAGCCAGAAAATTAAATCGAACTATCTTTATTAACAAGATATTTTACGATATCTCCAATGACATTCATCACGTTCTGAATGCCGTAAAATATCCCAAGATATCGTACCAAATATAGTACAGCATCTTTAGAAGCTTTTAGGATGGGTCAAGAAAAAGGAAATAAACGTATTTTGTTTTCATTTCTCTAACTCTCTAAAAGTTTCTTTCTTATTGTAATGTGCAATTTTATATCGAGAATCTTAATTACAGTAACAGTTGGGTAAAGGCTTTTAAAATCTGATAAACTTTCTAGAAGATTCTTGTTATGGGTATATATCCTGGTGGAATAGAGATTACATCCATTATGGGAATATATTTTGCATGGTACTCAGATTACCAATGAATTTTTTCTCGTGTATAATCGAAAGGTCGAAGATTCACGAAATAAATGACAAACGATTTCATTTGAAACGAATAAAAATAATTAAAAGATGACCGAAAACTTGAACCTTTGAAAATCCAACATTTTTGGAAAAACTGTACAGCTAATTGTTTTAATGATTTTCGTTTACTTCTGGCGATGTATACTTATAACTTCATTATTTCAGTTTTCTTTTGCCTTTAAAAAAGTACTGATTATTTATCTAATTGGCTTCCGTAAGAGACCAATAGAATCTTTGAACAAGAAACCAGTGAATAAAGCTATGGATTTTTATTTTCCGACAGTTGTCGTTCTCAGCCACTAAGAAAACATTCCTGAGCTAATTATTTTTCGGTATTCCTTTTGGAGAGTTTCTATAATGTTTCTTGAAAATAGAATCTGAAACTTAATCATAGTCGCAATGAACAAAAGAAGCTTCATCTTGAAGCTAGTTAACAATTAAAATTTGAAGTTGATTAGTAAAAGAGAAATCATTAGGTGTCTGATTTTAACTTAATTTATTTAAACTTTAACTTGTTTTAAATATTCACCATCCCCTCTAAAAAAAAAATGTATCAACATTAAAATTTCTCGAAACCTCAGAAATCAATAGTTAAAAATCAACGTGTATTGCGTTCCTTATTCTAGAGCAGCGTCTCAATCATTTTGCCTATGACCACCTGTTGTGTTAATTAATATTTTGAGGCCTACTTGAAGAACATACAAGTAAAAAAACATAAATCATAAATTTATAAGTATATTATATATGCATGTGATATTTAAATTTTTTAACTTTCTAAATAATCTAATAATACTATTTTAAATACTTCTACTTTCATCATAATTAACACACTACAATTTTCTTTCAAGTCACGAGTTCCCAAAGGAAATTCCCTCTTCTGGGTACTATAAGCGTTCTGCGCATTCATTTCTGCCCTTTTCACGCCAGCATGTGCTTTCAACAACAACGCGCCGCTCAAGCAAACTTGAATTCTGGTCATGGAGCTGCATACAAAATTAAATACTTACCTATGAAGAAATAACGCCTGATGCCTAAATAAAAGAAGATCTAAACAAATATCGTCTCTTCCTTGATGACAATGACTGCCTTTCACCTTTTTTTTTTTTTAAAGCCTGATCTTATATGCATATATATTAGGGTGGAAAACGAAAACCGACACCCATAAACTATTTTTCTATTTGAGATTTGTAATAAGTGGGCAAAAGTTGATTTTATAATCAGAAAAGACTTTAAAGTTTCATTGTAATACTACAACGTTTTGAGGTGCCGCAAAGGATCTAAACATCTGAAAAATTATTTAAAAATTTGCTATCTTTTTATATTTTTTAAAATTGTTCATCTAATGCGGAAATAATGCAATTAACAATAGAAATATCTTATTAGATTAAAAAGAAAACATTCAACTAAAATGTTTCCACAGTGAAAAATAGTTTATAAAGCAAAAAACGAGTAAATACTCTTGAAGCTTCTCTGACTTTGTTCCTTGACTTAGCCGCTGTCCACGGCACAATACGTTATTCGCGGGCTGCTTGGGGGGGCCGTCTCAAATATTACGTAAGCAATCATAAGGGCGGGGAGAGGGTCAGTGATTTGCTTATTTTTGCTGACAAGGGGAGGGGAGTATGAGTGATGCTTACGTAAGACATTAAATTCAATTTCATTTCCGCAAATCTGTAATTTGCACAAATAATTTAATTAAAATTTAATTTGAAAAAAAAAGTTAAATTTGGCAAAAGAGAAATAAACTTTACTTTTGTAAGCTTAAACTTGAAATTGTAAGGAAATTAAACTTATATTTTTTTTCTCATAGTGTTTGCTAGAGTTTTTATTTGAATTAAGTCCTAAAAATTTTTTAAAATTAGATTATTACTGCTATAATGTCGAAAAAAACGGGGGGGTTGCAGTTTGTTTACGTAATTATAAGAGAGGTTTATGATTTGTTTATTTTTGCTGACAAGGGGAGAGGGGGGGT